>CM055118.1:257577391-258026046 GCA_029206835.1 Rana muscosa | reverse complement strand
GAGAGAGAGAGAGATCCCCCTCCAAGTATGTCTGCAGTCTCTGGCAGTCCTCTCAAAAAATTACATATACTGAAGATTACGTGTGGCCCTTTGGGAATGTTAGACAGCTCTAAAGAGACACAGGACAGTACATCTTCAGTAGGACTTGACCAATGGATGATCACAATACAACGGCATTACCTTATAAACAGACACCTAATGCTTCACCATGACAAGCATACAGTTACTGTACAAAAGAAATCCAGAAAAAAGGTTGGGGGAAAAGCAAGCAGAAGTTGGTTAGCACACTTCCATGTCGACAATCCTCCAGTCTGCAACTGTAAAGGGCCAATAGACATGTAGTGTTGGTGCACTCTCTTTACGCAGATGTCAGGGATTGCCCCGCAGACATTTGGCATAATCCCCAAACAAAGAATCAAAAAAGTCAGATATGCATTAGGACCAGATGCAGATCCATGGATTGGGAAGGAGGAGGTGAATGTACCAACCTACAGAGAGTATAGAAAAGAATCATCCCCCATTAAAATATTCAAATTTTTTTGTTTTGCAGCCTAAAATGAAGACAGACACAGTTTTTGTGTTATCCAGCTGTACTAAGTGCAACTTATGTTGGTGTTATATATTTCATTTGGAGGTTATGTCAGAAAAAAAAAAATCAAAAAAAAAAAAAATCAAAAAAAAACAGAAATCACTGAGTTGGAAAAAGGATCACCCCCTTGTGTCAGTATTTTGTCAAACCACCTTTTGCTTTAATTACAGCACTTAGTCTGTTGGGATAGGTCTCTACTAACTTTGCACATCTAGAATTTGCAATATTTGCACATTCTTCTTTGCAGAACTGCTCAAGTGCAATTAAATTTGATGGAGACAGTTTGTGGACTGCAGTCTTCAAGTCATTCCACTGATTTGCAATGGGTGTTTAAGTCTGGGCTCTGACAAGGCCACGCAAGCACATTCACCTGTTTCTCCTTCAACAACTGTGCATTAATTTTGCCTATCCTGACAAGTGCTCCAGTCCACGTGGCAGAGAAACACCCCCAATAACAGGATATTACAACTTCCATGTTTTACTGTAAGAATGTTATTTGGATGGTGAGCTGAATTGGATTTCCAGACATATCATTTGGTGTTGAGGCCAAAAAATAGGATTTTTTACTCACCGTAAAATCCTTTTCTCTGAGTCCATGGACCGACACAGCTTCTCTATTGACAAAGTGGGTATTATCCGTTAATTAGGAGTGACTAGGCAGAAAAACTTGTAAAAAGTGTTGCATCACACCCTCTACAGTACCGCCCAGGGGGCGGACCCTCTGGGTATACCCTCTCAGTCTGCACATCGCAGATCAGTTCGTCAAAAAGCAGTACAAACTTAAAAGGAGGGGTGGGTGCTGTGTCGGTCCATGGACTCAGAGAAAAGGATTTTACGGTGAGTAAAAAATCCTATTTACTCTTTCGTCCATGGACCGACACAGCTTCTCTATTGACAAAGTGGGACGTCCCAAAGCAGTGTCAGAGAAAAAACGAGGGGTGGTAACAGCATAAAAACAAACTTCACCCCAAAACACAAAACAGCACTCCTCCAACGGAGGAGTTGCAACTCTAAACAGCCGCCTGCAAAACCTTGCGGCCGAAAGAGGCATCCGAAGATGCACCTACATCAACTTTGTAGAATTTTGTGAAAGTGTGAGCGGACGACCAAGTCGCCGCTTTACATAGTTGGGAAACAGACGCTTGATGTCGGAAAGCCCAAGAGGCACCTATTGCCCTGGTCGAATGCGCCGTGACAGGAAAGGGGGGCGCCTGACCCTTTAAGGTGTAAGCCTGGATTACTATCTGTCGGATCCACCTAGAGATGGTGGCCGATGAGACTGCTTGGCCCTTCTTGGGACCAGCCACCGAAACAAACAGTGAGTCTGACTTCCGGAACAGGGAAGTAGCAGATATGTATACTCTCAAAGCTCGGACAACGTCCAAGGAATGCAACGCCGACTCCTTAGGATTCGACGGCTGAGGACACAAGGATGGAAGTACAATGTCTTCGTTGAGATGAAAAGCCGAAACGACTTTCGGAAGAAAGGAAGGCTGCGGCCGCAGCACCACCTTATCCTTGTGGAAAATCAAATAGGGAGCCTTGCAGGACAGGGCTGCCAGCTCAGAGACTCGTCTAACTGACGTAACAGCCACCAAAAAGACCACCTTCTGAGAAAGTGTCAACAGGGGAATATCTCTAATATTCTCAAACGGTGCCGTCTGAAGCACCGAGAGGACCAGGTTCAAGTCCCACGGAGGTAACGGGGGGCGGACCGGAGGGGCCACATGTCGAACCTCCTGCACAAATGTACTCACGAGAGAGTGAGTCGCCAGGGGTCGCTGAAAAAAGACAGCCAGGGCAGATATCTGTCCCTTAAATCGTACTTAGGGCAAGCCTTTGGTCTACCCCATGCTGTAAAAACAGCAGGATTCTGGAAACCAAATAGGTACGCGGATGCCATTTCATTTCCTCACACATGGAGATGTAGGCCCTCCAAGTGCGGTGATAGACCTTCCGAGAGGACGGTTTCCGAGCACTTCTCATAGTAGAGATTACTGAGTCTGACAGGCCCCGATCTCTCAGTACCTGGTTCTCAACAGCCATGCCGTTAAAGCCAATGACTGTAAAGCAGGATGGAATATGGGACCTTGCGATAGCAGGTCCTTCCGTAGTGGTAGGCGCCAGGGGACGTCTGCTACCAGACGTACTAGATCGGCGTACCAAGGACGCTGAGGCCAATCTGGAGCGATTAGGATCATTGGAATTCCCTCTGCCTCCACTCTGCGGAGCAGAAGAGGAAGAAGCCTTAAGGGAGGGAAGGCATAGATTAGCAGATACTGACCCCACGATGCTACCAACGCGTCCGTTGCGTCTGCCCATGGGTCTCTTGACCGGGCCACAAACCTCAATACCTTCCGATTGAGTCGGGAAGCCAGAAGATCTGCGTCTGGTGTGCCCCATCTTTGGCAGAGGAGTTGGAACACCTCCGGGTGTAAGGACCATTCTCCCTGGTCCAGCATCTGGCGGCTCAGGTAGTCCGCCTGCCAGTTTTCCCCACCCGGAATGTACACGGCCGACAGTGCCGGTACGCTCCTCTCTGCCCACTTCAGGATGCGAGCGATCTCCGATGCTGCAGCTGAGCTTCTTGTTCCTCCTTGATGATTGACATATGCCACTGCTGTGGCGTTGTCTGACTGGATCCTGACTGGACGCCCTTGCAGTCTCTGAGACCATTTGAAGAGGCACAGCTTGATCGCCCGGATCTCCAGGACATTGATCGGCAGGAGGGCTTCCTCTGGGGTCCAGCGACCCTGCGCCGAGTGGACAGCCCAGACTCCCCCCCAACCTGTAAGGCTGGCGTCCGTCGTGATCACTATCCAGTAAACCGGAAGAAATGACTTCCCGGCCATTAGAGCCGGTGCTGTCAGCCACCATACCAGGGATCTCCTGACTAGGTGGCTCACTCGGATTTGATAATCCAGAGATGAAGGGCATCTGTTCCATCTGGACAGAACTTCCTTCTGTAACACTCGAGTGTGGTATTGAGCATATGGGACGGCCTCGAAGGAGGCTACCATGAGGCCCAACACTCGCTTGCAAAAACGGAGTGACGACCAATTCCTGGAAGTCAGCTGCCGTACTGCAGCCCGGAGGGTCTGCAACTTCTCCACAGGGAGGAATACCTTTGCCTCTGAGGAATCCAGAATCAACCCCAGGTACACTAGGCGTTGAGTGGGCACCAATACTGACTTTTGCGTGTTTAGTATCCAACCACAGTCTCGAAGAGTCTGACAGGTAATGGACACGCTTACCTCTAATTCTGAGCTTGAAGGGGCCTTCAGCAGAAGGTCGTCCAAGTAAGCTGTGATAGCGATACCCCGCTGTCTTAGAAGTGCCAGAATCGGAGCGAGCACCTTGGTGAACGTCCTGGGTGCTGAGGCAAGGCCAAACGGGAGGGCCACAAACTGGTAGTGGTTCTTCCCGATAGCAAATCGCAGAAACCTCTGGTGTCTGGAGTATATGGGGACATGCAGGTATGCGTCCTTGATGTCCAAGGAGGCCAGAAAGTCCCCCGGATGGAGAGCCGTGACTACGGATCGAACCGACTCCATCCGAAATCTTTGTACCTTCACAAAGCAATTGAGGGCTCTGAGATCCAAGATTGGACGAACCCCCTCCTTCTTTGGCACAATGAACAGATTTGAGTAACAACCCTGACACCGTTCCTGTTCTGGAACTGGAATAACTACCCCGCGTTCCAGTAGACCCTGGACCGCCCCATACAGGGCCTCCCGACGGGTCGGTAGTAGCTGGAGATTGGAGGTGATGAATCTGTCTGGTGGACAAGAGAGAAATTCTATCTTGTAGCCTGAGGAGATTACTTCGCAAACCCACCTGTCGGAGACTAGAGCAGTCCACTGAGTCGCGAATTTGCGAAGACGTCCCCCCCACCCGAGAGCAGATTTGTCCGCAGGCTTGTTGGGTCTGCGGGACCAAGGACGCTTTTGTCCTTGGGCAGGCGCTTTATCGGCCTGGGGTCTTTTCCCTGTCGCCTTAAGGGGGCGAAAAAAACGCTTACGTGCAGTAAAGGAGGGCCCTTGCCCTTGGCGTGGTCCCCTACCCTTGCTAGTTTGGGGAAGCAAAGTGCTTTTACCTCCTGTGGCATCCTTGATGAGGTCATCCAGAGAAGCCCCAAAAAGTCTGTCGCCCTTAAAAGGCAGATCCAATAGGGCTTTCTTGGAAGTCTGGTCCGCAGACCAGCCCTTTAGCCAGATCAGGCGGCGTATTGCTACTGCATAAACAGAAGCTCTTGACAGCAGGGGAATAGTATCCATGTCTGACTCGCAGACAAACTTAAGGCCCTGGACCAACTGGTCGGCCAAAGTTATCTCATTAGGAGGAGCATCTCGCTCCTTTAACCCCTGGAGTAGCAATTTTGCCCATTCAGTAAGTGTCTGAGACACTAGGGCCCCCGCCAATGCCGGGCGTACTGCCGAGCCTACCACTGAGTATAGGTAGCGAGCGAGTGCTTCAGCCTTCTTATCCACAGGGTCCTTGAAAACAGGAGCCCCTTCTACTGGAATAGTGGTGGCTCTATTAAGTCTGGACACCGAAGGGTCCACTATAGAGGGAGAGGTCCATATCTTCAGAAAACTCTCCTCAAAGGGGTACCGTACTGCAAACCTCTTTGGGGCTGTAAAGACACTTAGTGGGTTCTCCCATTCATTGTATAAGAGTTTGTCAAAATAAGACACACAAGGGAACACCTTAGCAGTGCGGGCAGGTTTACGAAACCCAAAGGGGACTGGAGTATCTGCTACTTCTTCAGTCCTTTCCAACTTTAGCGTATCCCGCACTGCAGTAATAAGGTCAGATACCAAAGCCGTCTCGCGTACTGACCTGGACTTGGAGTCCTCCTCACTGTCCGATCGGTCACGGTCTGCAGTCTCTGATGCATCAGAATCTGGGCCATGAGCCGTAGCTGGACCTGGTTCTGCATCAGAAATATCCCCAGAAGATTGCAGGGGACGGGGGCGTTTATTACCCCCTGTATTCCCGTGTGCTGCTTCCACCCTGGCAGCAAACGCCTCTAGGATTGCCGACATAGCGTCCATAGACACCTCAGGGACACCAGCTGCTAAATCTGGTGTTTCAGGGGAGAAGACATCTGGCTCAGATGCCATGCTGACCACACGCTGACACTCACAGGGCTCCAGGCAAGATATCAATAGGCCGCCCTCCTGCGCTGCAGAGATGCTGGGTTACCCAGAGGACTCACCACCCTGGATAGGTACTGCTATGCTGCGCCTGTGATGCTGTCCCCTTGCTGCTGTGTCAGTCTGCTTCTTTTATCAGCACTTCCTGTGTGAATTTTCGCGCCAGTGTAATGCACCCTAGAGGCCGGAGGCTCTCGCAAAATGGTTGCCAAAAACGTCTGTATGGAAGATAATGTGGGCTCTAAGAAAATGGCCGCCGACAGAAGATAGAGGTCAGGCAGCCATAGCCCACAAAAAGATGGCCGCCGAACGGCAATATCTGCATACAGGGTGGACCAACATGGCCGCCGATCACCTGATAGGGGCCAGTGGGTGTGGCCGAACCACAGGAAGATGGCCGCCAGGCAGTTACAAGAGGCCAAACTTGGCATGGACCACCTCAAAATGGCCGCCGACAGCATGGAGACACAGAAACACAGGTAAGCAAAAATGACATTTCTTTTAAATGTTAGTTACAGCCAGCCCCGCTCCAGTGGGACCCCCAGCACCCAGCAACCTTTAGCTAGAAGCCCAGGGAGGAGGGAAAGGCAGGGAGAGAGGGAAGAAAGGGGCCACAACCACTTACTTGATCTCTCCAGGAATGTCCAGCTAAATCACCCAGCCGAGGCAGGGGAGTTTTACTTACCTATCCTGCATGTATTCTGCTGGAAGACATTCCAAACAGATCATCGTCCGCGCACGGAAGGTGACTGTTGGCCAGGCATGCTGTGATTGGACCCAGAAGGGACGATCATATGTATGCCCTGGAGCATGACGCTCACCGGACAGGCTGCTGCGACTCGCCCGTAAGGTCAGCCGAAGCTGAGCGGTCCGATGCAAGCCTTGGAGCGTAAGCTCACCGGCCAGGCTGCTGCGACTCGGCCGTAAGGTCAGCCGAAGCTGAGCGGCCCGATGCAGGCCCTGGAGCGTAGGCTCACCGGCCACCCATGGAGCGACGGGCATGTCGTGGAAAACCCAGCGCGTAGCTAGGGTCGGCACACGCTCGATGGCCGAAACTGGGGAGACTACAAGGATCGAGGATCCAGCCTGTCACCCAGTCGGCAGTTGATCGAAGATCGCAGGAAACAACAAATGTAGCAACAAAAAAAAAAAAAATTATATATATATATATATATATATATATATATATATATATATATATATATATATCTTTTTTTCCCCCGGACCAATGGGCCCGAAGGGAGCCATGTCCTACTCCTTGCTAGACCGAAAAAAAACTGATCTGCGATGTGCAGACTGAGAGGGTATACCCAGAGGGTCCGCCCCCTGGGCGGTACTGTAGAGGGTGTGATGCAACACTTTTTACAAGTTTTTCTGCCTAGTCACTCCTAATTAACGGATAATACCCACTTTGTCAATAGAGAAGCTGTGTCGGTCCATGGACGAAAGAGTAAATAAAATTTTCGTCTCATCTGACCAGAACACCTTTTCCATGTGGCCTCAGAATCTTCAAGGTGCGTTTTGGCAAAGCTCAGTCATGACTGCATATAGCCTTTGAGGGGAGGCTTTTTTCTTGCAACCCTCCCATACAAGCCTCATTTGTGGAGAATGGGTGATATTGATGTCACATGCACACATTGACCACTCTGTCATAAATTCTTGCAACTGCTTCAGAGTTGCTGTAGGCCTCTTGGCAGCCTCGTTGACCAGTTTCCTAATGGCTTTTATGCAGTTTGGAGTGACATCCTGATCTAGAGAGGGTCTGTGTTGTACCAAATACCTTCTACTTCTTAATAACAAATATCACTGTGCGTCTAGACATTGATAAAGCCTTTGAATTTTTTTTTTGTATCCATCTCCTGACTTTGTGCCTGTCCAAAACAATATCCCAGAGATCTTTTGACATTGCCTTGCCACCCATAGTTGATTGTTTGCTTCAGTTGCACTACCGGGGACAGGTAAATGCTCAAGGAAAGCTCTTTTCATGCTAAACTAATCAACATGACCACAGCCGATCACAGTTGAAAGTCAAATGGCTTTGTGTGCCATTGAGAAGGTGATCAGCTACACCTGATTGAGTTAACAAGTCATTTTTAGGAATGAGGGGCGATCCTTTTCCAACTCCGTAAATCTGTTTTTGATTATTTTTTTTTTACATGTTGGTGTTCTTTCACTTTAATGTTAAAAGTTGTACTGGAGTAAATACAGATGGATAAAACAAACTGTCTGAATTTCAGGCTGCAAAGCAACAAAATGTGACTTTAAAAAGGGGTGTGATTTTCTATACTCACTGCAAACTCAGCCAACCTCTACTTCTGTTTTTTTTTCCACCCTTCTGCTCTCAGACATAAACATACATTTTCTTTCAACTGAGGCAATTGAAGGAATTATCCATACCAAGTTCATGTGGGAACTCTTCACACAAGATAGCAATTGACGTGCTGACGCCCTGGAAGACAGAAACTGTGAACGAGGCTCCAATAGCCAGTCCATCTATGAAGTTGTGTAACCCATCACTGAGTGTGATCATCCAGGCCAGCGTGCCAATGTCAGAGTAATGGATTCCTTTTAACCAGTAGCAAGAACTCTGCTGACCCGGGAGGTCCTGTGCGGGAGGAAAAAAAAATGATAGGTTTCTATTATAAAACGGAGCATTTGCTAAAAATTACCTTATGCTGGATATTCTGCCGCAAGAACTCCGCTGTCAGAAGTACTCTTACTGCTGTCCACAGCTCATGTTCTCAGTACACTAAGTTACAGCAGTCTGTCACACATACATACATATATTATTACTAAAGACTACAATGCAACAAATATGCCAGGATATACCACTGACAGATGGGTTTTTGCATTAAAAAACAAATTTGTATTTAAAAAAAGGATAAGAAGACAAGCTGTCTGATTTTTAGGTTTCAGCTAATGGTATGCTAGAATGAAATTCTAATGGATAATTACAAAACAATTTAAAATATCTTGGCTTGTGTAATGGATTAAATCCCACAGAAACCTTTTAAATTTTCTCATCAGTTTACATAATTAGACCATTGTAAAATACATTCTGACATGTGCGTGATGCATGTAACCAACCTGTACTGCCAGCGACCCCACCACAACTTTCTCATCACCAAGAGGTTGCCGAAGGTCAGATTCGCTGCCACCTGGAGGAGGAATTATGTGATCCAGGTCTCCGTTCTGCAGCTTCTCAGTCACTCCTTCTTCAGCATCACGCTTCCTGGCATCTGCCGTGTAGTGACTGTGGCCATGCTGGAGATGGGGGGGGGGGGGGGGGGGGGGGACAGTGAAGAGGAAGGTCAACGCCTAGTAACATCCATAGGAAAAAACTTTGGCTTTGTACAGTGCCCTGTGATGCCAAACAAGTGTTCAATATAGAATAAAATGTACCAAACACATAAGATATACTGCACCTACAGTTAAAGAATTATTGCTTTTAGAGATAATTTTTAAGGTAGACCCAATTCACCCTTCCATGTGCTCCTTGCTGCAAAGGCCAGTTATAGGTTAAGGTTGTTGCCATTTGTCTGTACGGTTGGTGAATTGGTAAATGGGATGCACTGGATACCTTTGCTGCTCTTGTGCTTTTGCTGGGTGTCCAGTGAGTCTCTGTACCTTGAGGGGAAGGCTGCCTCCGGGCATACATATGTATTCCAACTTGGGGGACTCTCAAAAATCTAGAGTTAGGACTGCAGCACACTGGGGTGCCATGACGTGGCTGCTGCAACTTACGCATATATTTGCAAACTAAACCCCTTATTTTGTAATAAAAACTGTTACATAGGGTCGATTTGGCTTGACTAGCAAGTGAGCTGGGAATTTGTTTGTTTTTAGACTCCAATCTCTACCCAATAAAGTCTCTCACAACAGTGCAGACACGCAAAGCCCCTATTTTGATATTTAAATGTTTTAGCCCCTGTTCAACACTGTCTTCCGTTAAAGCCTTAAATGTGGAGGTATATAGATTTTTATTGATGTATTTTGGTGTGCAGCGTTACCCTACAAGCTTATTCCATCTCTTTAGACTCCGATGGCAAGATTGTCTGTTAATGGCTGTGTTAAGCTGATGATAGATGTATCAAAATTCAGCCCGTTCAGCAGAGAACAGACAAATTTCAATCCATGTGTGGTCGCTCCGCCTCAAAAGTAGTCAGTCAATCTAATGATCAATGTCTGTTGAACGGGCTTGCAGGCACATTTGCACACTGGCTGCAGCCGCTAATCAGTGTGTTCTGACAGTGGAGTAGTCCCACTGTCAGAGTACAATGTCCCAGCAGGGAGGATTCCCTTATCCATCGCAATTGTCTGGATTTAGGAATCTGCTTGTTTTTGCTGGCTGAGCAAAAATGAAGATCCGTCTTTGGATACAATATTTAGTGAAAAAGTTGCAGGTTAATAGTTTGGCAACCATTTACAGAGTGCAGGGGTACAATTCTATTTTTGTGTTCCATTTAGTGCCTGGCTTCATCAGCTTTTTGTTTGACAATCACTAAATGGTTACAAATGTAGCTTGGCTGGCAAGAGAAGAACTGCACCTGTTTCCAAGTTAAAGATAAAAAAGAAAAAAGGGGAGGTCGCTGAAAATAAGAGAGATCGCCAGCTGCATAAAGAATAACAGGTCCTATTCTTATGTATTGCGCAAGAGCTTTGGTGAACGTGTGCAGTTCTTAAAATAATTACTAGCTTTGTTCTCATAACCCCCAAAGCAGGTTTTGAGAGTACAAATAACAGCAAACTATCCAAACTTCAGTAGAGACTGACTTCAGTCCCCACATTTTCAAGTTCTAGCCCATCAAAAAAAAGCCTTTAGAAAACAGGAAGTGGAGATTTACCATGAATGGGACATTCATGGCACAGGGTGTAACAGACTGCAGCTGAGCATGTGATGTATATTTCTTAACAAGTAAAAAAGGTGGTTATAAAAAAGGCCGCTGTCTAACTATGTTGGGCGATAAGACACCTGCCTATTCCAAAAATCACCAGAACAACAAGGCACATGCACAGCGGAATACACATAGGACTAGCATATTCACACAATAACCTTCTAACACATAAAAAAAAAAAAAAAAAAAAAAAGAAGAAGAAGTTGTATAATCAGCATTTCCCATGGTCAAAGTAGTCGTCACCTGCAAGGTTAGCCCAATATGGCATAATAGAGAGTCTCTGCTCATCAGCTTTTGTGTAAATATCAGCTTGAGCTGTTGAGCACTGTAATAAAAAAAAAAAAAAAAAAAAAAAAGGGGGCTAAGAGACTGAAATATTCTGTACATTTAATATGTAGAGTTCTCATGCTCTGACCCATTTTCTGCTTGAGCTCTTCAATTTGTTTTATGGAACTGTCGAGGAGAATCTATCTCTATTTTTGGAATCCATATGTATGGACACGCTACAGTTATGGACATGCTACAGTTGCCCAATTGTTGGCATATGATTTAAAATTTAAAATAAAGAAACACACCATGCTGGTCCAAAAGGAGAATATAAGCTGGTTGGAAACCTGAGTGTGCATGGGCAGCCAGATAAGGCAGCAAAAGTCAAACTTCTGAAGACCTTTGACTCCTGGCACTCAAGCTGAGGCGTCAGGTTCAGATACAACATGTACACACATTTCATGTACAAAGACAGCACTACAATACAATTCTGTTATATTATTTCATAAGCCCAGTCACGACTGACTATGCTTACATTAAAACATGTTACATAACATCTGTTTTTATAAATATGCTGCTATTACCAAATACAAGATAGAACTGTGCTATGACTGCTGGCAGGTTACCTCATGTTTTTGCTTCAGCAGCATTTTTAGGACCTTCTCAGTGAAAAAGAAGAGATAGAATCCCCCAAAGATCACAGCTGAGGTTGATACGTAGGCATCCTCCAAAGGATTAAAGCCGAAGGCCTGCATTATATGGAGAAACCAGTTCAGTGGGGCACACAGAAATCACAGCGTCAGAAAGATACAGAGTGGCTAAGATATACTAAAGGGGGGCTGTCACTATACAGTAGAAGGTAATGCTGAACAATGAGAAGGGTAGGGAAAACTGGATACCGGCCTTCTTTATTTTTATTTATGATAGTTTTAATGTATTTTCTTAAGTTTCCCCTGTCCTGGCAAATCCACACCTTTTTGCATGTCACAATGCTAGAAGTCAGTTTATGAAATGACACATGACTGGGAAGTCACAGGAATAACAGATGAGGCTACATAAAAGTTTTTAATGGAGAATGAAAACTCAGACAAAAGGGGATTCATTTACTAAAACTGGAGAGTGCAAAATCTGATGCAGCTCTGCATAGAAACCAATCAGCTTCCAGGTTTTTTTATTTTTTTCACAGCTTAATTGAACAAGCTGATTGGCTACCATGCACAGCTGCACCAGATTTTGCACTCTCCAGTTTGCACTCTCCAGTTCACACCAGACGCAGTTCCGTACAGTTGCGTGCATTTTTCTGCACTAAAAAACGCACGCACAGTGTTTTCCATGTATTCCAATGGCTCTTGTTGGCTCTAGTTCACACCATGCAGTCAGTTTCCAGTGCAGAAACTGACCAGAAACTGACTGCAGGGTGTGAACTAAAGCCAACTAGAGCCATTGGAATACATGTAAAACACTGTGCATGTGAAACTGTCGGTTTCTACCCTTGTGTACATGAGCCTCAACTCTCCTTCAACATGAACATTGCCATTATGACATGCAAACCTAATGGGCAGAGCGTAAACACGACTTGTGGAGGTCGTAATGCAAAAATACACCAGAACTCTCATTACTATGCATTATATACAAACACATACAAGGGTGGTGTCCAATCTACCCCACCTTCCTCTTTTGAGAGATTAGGTGTACTACAAAAGTAACAGGGTCACTTTAAATAGAACTGGTCAGGATTGGTTTTATGCAAGAACCTAAATACCCTGGTCTTAATAGTATACACCTAAAGCCCAATGCCAGGAAATGTAAAAATAATTTCTTTCAGTGTGACTGCCCCTGCACTGCAAGGGCTGACTGCTGGTTTAAGTCTATGGGAGAGTTTTTGCACTTTAACCTAGCCGATCCTCTGGTTTCCCTGGCAGATGGCATTGGTCCATGCTAAAGGCGGTCCTCTTGACATCATGGGGTAACTAGTCTAGTAGGTACAGAGGGTCAGATAAATAGATCTTCTATATGTCCAGGACCTAAACAAGCAATTAACCCTTAAAGCGGAGGCATACCCCCTGCAAAAATATATTGTTACATTTCCCAGAGTTGGGCTTTAAATTAATTACAATCTTTTGTGGCTTATGTAGCCCGACTCTACCACTTGAGAGTTTGGAAGTCACCTGAAATCTGGCTGTTGCTGTTCTCGCAACTGCTTGATCTCACATACCATCTGACAGGCTGCATAACCGAGTCCTGTAGCTTTTATTGTTCATATTAAGTACAGGACTCTGTTTCACTGTTAAAGCAAATGTATAACAGTGTTCAGTGTATGAGATCTGTCAGCTGACAAGGCGGCTACTCTCAGGTGTCAGATGACCTCTGACCCTCGGTTCCTAAGCCACAGAAGAACGCTCAGATAAAGTAAAGCTAAATAAGGGGAAAACCTAAATCTCTACTAAGCAGCCTACACAATTCTAATAATTTAAAGCTAAACATCAAATCCTTGCATAAGCTCAGCTGTGACAGGTTCTGTTTAAAGATATACAACAGTTATTCCCTTATGCAAGTTTAGGCAACCTATGGCTCTGCATTCTTTTCAGGTGCTTTAAAGCCACAAATTGCCTACTGTCCATTGAATGTGCAAAGGGATCCCCATTTCCCCCCTCCCCATTTCAAAGCACAACAATAACACACACAAGAACACTAATCACTACAGTGGGCCACCAACAACACACACGCCAAGTCTCAGATTTGCACAAGGTCCCCCATACCTCGGGGATGAGCTGAAAGAGAGCGTTGGAATAGAGGGTCCCAATGGCGAGAGCAATGAAGAAGAGGAGAAGACGCTTGTAACAGGATTTCTTCATGAAGGGAACCACGCCAGCCCCCAGGAGGGAGCAGAGGGAAATAACGGTGACACAGAGAAATCCATAACCCCACACTGAAGGGGAAGAAGAAGAGGAAGACCAAGGAAGGATAGGTGGTAAAAAGAAGGATACAACGGAGACAGAGAGGAAATAGACCGGAGAATTAGACATGTCATTCAACAAAGAACAAAAAGGGATAGCCAAAAAAGAAATTATACCAGAAGAGGGGAGAAAGAAGAATGGTGATCAGTAATTTGATTTCATAGACATCAGTTTGATCAATCAAAAAATTAATGGGGGTCTCCAGCACACATAAACTGAGCAAAATTTAGTTTTATAATGCACCAGTTCTGTTTCCTGCAAGGACTTTGTAAGGCCAATGCGGACAACAGGAGCCCAAGAGGTTACAAGTCTAGTCATAGGAATAGCTGCCAAAAATCAAATGATTTTAGTAATATATAGGCTTTCTGGGTTCTGTCCACTCCCTAACCTAGCTTCTGCACACACATTAGCCTTCCAGCTCGGTTTACTTATAACTGAAAGTAAAATGTAAAAATTGTATGAAAGCATGTATGCAGTATAATAGTATACACACACACACACACACACACACACACACACACACACACACAAATATTCATACTCTCTGCGCTTAACATTTAAAGTAGAACTATAGGCAAAACATTTTTTTCCTGCTCATTTTGGATAGAGCAAGGGAGGGTTAGAACCCGTTGGATTTTTGTGGAGATTTCCATTCACTTCCTGTCCCATAGCCAAAAAGGAAGTTAAGGGAATTCTTCAGGGACCGCTAGGTCACCAGAACTAGTGTCTCCCCACAAATCTGGGGGGCACAGACAGCAATAAAAACTGACAAGTGTTCTAATCCCTCCCCACTAGATCTAAAAAAAAAAAAAAAAAAAACATTTTTTGCCTTTAGTTATACTTTAACCACTTCAATACCAGGCACTTATACACCTTCCTGCCCAAGCCAAATTTTGAGCTTTCAGCGCTGTCGCAATTTGAATGACAATTGCGCAGTCATGCAACACTGTACCCAAACAATTTTTTTATCATTTTGTTCCCACAAATAGAGCTCTCTTTCGGTGGTATTTGATCGCCTCTGCGATTTTTATTTTTTGCACAACAAATAAAAAAGAGCGGAAAGTTTAAAAAAAAAAAAAAAGTTTTTGTTTCTGTTAATTTTTTTTTGTAAATAAGTACCTTTTCTACTTCAATGACGGGCACTGATAAGGCGGCACTAACGGGCACTGATAAGGTGGCACTGATGGGCACCGATAGGCGGCACTGGTATGCGGCGCTGGTGGGCACTCATAGGCGGCACTGATGGGCACTCATAGGCGGCACTGATGGGCACTCATAGGCGGCACTGATGGGTGGGCACGGATGGGCACTGATGGACACTGGTGGGTGGCATTGCTGGGCATCACATGCCATGATGGTGCCAGTCAGTGCCCATTTGTGGGCACTGATTGGCATATGTTTTGTGTGTATTTGTGCATGTGGATGGCCGTGGGGGACTTACCTGGCCATCCACATGCTTGGGGCTTCCCTGGTGGGCTTCCCTGGTGGTCCAGTGTGGGTATATCTGAGGGGGGGCTGCGCTGATAAACAATCAGCGCGAATCCCCCCTGTCAGGAGAGCCGCCGATCGGCTCTCCTCTACTCGCGTCTGTCAGACGCGAGTGAGGAAGAGCCAATCAACAGCTCTTCCTGTTTACATCGTGATCAGCCGTGATTAGACACGGCTGATCACGTGGTAAAAAGCCTCCGCCGGAGGCTCTTTACCGAGATCAGTGTAGCGGTGTGTCAGACTGACACACGGCTCCACCGATTGCCGCGATGCGCGCGCCCCCCCCGGGCGCGCGGCGGCTGTTATCCTGCAGGACGTCAATAGACGTCCAGTGTGGATAACAGAACCACTTCCCGGACGTCAATCTCCTATTGACTGGGCGGGAAGTGGTTAAAGAGTAACTCCACTTTTGTTGAGAGAAAAATCCTCTGGGTGATCTGTGTACTTGCAGTGATTTTAACATACTTTGCTGTAGATTCCTACTTTTTGCTATTCTGAAGAAATAGGTTTGTCTGTCTTCACATGCAAAGCAAATGTGAATAGGAACAATTTTTTAATTATCAATCAGCTACTGCACTTGCAGGGCTCTAAAGAGAAAAGTTCTAGGATCCAAATCTCTTTAGACACGATTTAACCCTTTGGGAGTATCTCACCAAAACTGAAATTTTTGTTGCAGTGGATGCAATGATGCCCAAAACCGGGATTTGTATCTTAGTGCAGACTTCTGGGAAATCAGTGAGCCAATCACAAAAGCAGTACATCTGTACATAAAATGTCTTTGGGTTGCCATATTGCATTTTACAGAAAATTGTTGCATATTGAAAAGAAAAGGTAATTTTTAACAAAGGTGTATTACAATATGGCTTGTTTTGCAATGGAATGACATATATAGAGCACAGTGGTGTAGTGGTTAGCACTTTCACCTGGCAGCAAAAGGGTTGCTGGTTCGAAACCCAACCATGACACTACCTGCCTGGAGTTTGCATGTTCTCCCTGTGCCTGCATGAGTTTCCTCCGGGTACTCTGGTTTCCTCCCACACTCCAAAATGAACCTGTCTAAATTGGCCCTAGTATGTGTATGAATGTGAGTTAGGGTCTTTAGTGATTGTAAGCTCCTTGAGGGCAGGGACTGATATGTGAATGTACTATGTTTATGTAAAGCTCTGCGTAAATTGACGGCGCTATACAAGTACCTGAAAATATATAAATAAAATATTTCTGCAATATTTTTTACCCACAAAAATGAAGTTACCTTTTAAATTTTTGATGGCTAAGTGACTATACATTTTCCAAAAAAAACAGAGGCTGAGGTTTTGTGGGCTCAAACAATGTTCGGAAAAATACAACTCATTAAATTGTGACTTGGTGAAATAACAGAGGATTAAGGATCATAATACCTACATTAGGCCTTAAATTACAGTTTTAGTAACCAGAGTACTTCTTCATGAATTAGCCTGAACAAGCAAAATACCTTCCTCTACTGATATTTGCGCTAAGTGCTCAATTTAGGTGTGCAGAGACCCTCAGTGTTCCCACATTATGTCCTGCCTGATGAATGAACACCAGATACAGGGAAGTAAAGCTACAGTAACACCTCTGCTGTTTAGAATACAGTGCAGTCTCAGCGTGGATCGTTTTGGCTGCATTTTACATTGTATTGGCATTGCTTTTGAAAGTGCGTCTTTCTGCAAACTGCACTGAAGATGAAGCAAGCAGGATTTTTTTTTTTTTAAAGCACTGTACAACATGGAGGTATGAATGTAGCCTTTGACAAAAAGATTAACATTTAAATAACATATTAAAAACAAGATTACAGAAGAAATCTTCCCATATGTAACCACATAGAATTGAGCAAGGTATGAACAAGATACTGCTTTTTCGGCTGCGCCAAACTCTCTCCACACAAAATTGCAACAGAGTAAAAATAATCCGACACAGCAGAAACTGCAGCCTTCAATTACATCCTGAAAAGGAGAGAAAATTAACACTGTAAAACAGGTCTAAAGCCCTGTACACACGATCAGTTTGACTGATGAAAACCGTCCGATGGATTGTTTTCATCAGACAAACCGATCGTGTATGGGACCCATCAGTCTTTTTTCCATCGGTTTCAAAAAATAGAACATGTTTTAAAATTATCTGATGGATAAAAAACCGATGGCAATTTCCGATCGTCTATGGGGAAATCCATCAGATAAAAAACCCAAGCATGCTCAGAATCAAGTCGACACATGCTCAGTAGCATTGAATTTCATTTTTCTCAGCTCATCGGAGTGTTTTACGTCACCACGTTTGGAACGGTCGGTTTTTTGACTGATGGTGTGTAGGCAAGACTGATGGAAAACAGTTTCATCAGATTTCTGATGGACAAATCCATCAGACGAAAATCCATAGGATATCTGATCGTGTGTACAGGGCTTAAGACCTATACATGCTGCAGACATTCTATAAAATAGAACTTGGTAAAGCACCTTCATTTTGATTGAAATGGATAGAACGTAATAACCAACCAAAACTGAATTAATAAGATCTGTCAGCTCATCAAGGACAAGGGGGAATGGAGGCAGAACCTTTTGAGACCTGAAAATACCCTACAATCTCCATAGACCAACCCAGATGGATTCAGATTAGGTCCCACTGTATCCCCAATTAACTGGCCCTCAATGCTATGTCTTCCTTTCTTATGTTGTAGCCACAAATACCAAATTTTTAGGCAGAGTTGTCCATTTACCCTAAAAACTTTCAAATACTGGCCCCCAAAATTGCTTTCTGGAATGCAATCTAGTCAGAGCAGAGAGAAATTAGGACATCTCATATAAGACAGCTGATTAAAGCCTTTAGAATGTATCTGATAAATTGAGTTGTGAGAAAACGGTTGGTGTAATGTGGTTTAGAAACACTATTAGAAATGTTTAGAGTGATGATTTTGCATGCAAATGATCTAGAAGAAGCATGTGCGCCTTCTGTGATGTGAGCTGGTACTGCACCTCTGGTATCAACTGCAGCAGAGCATTAGACAGCAGCGTGCCGATGGACAGGGCAATGAAATAGATAAGTATTCGTCGGAAGACAGGCCTCTCTACGCATGGGGCAAAGAAGACACCCAGGAGAGAGGACAGGCTGATCACGGTGACTGCCACGAATCCAAAACCCCAGACTGCAAACAAGAGCACACTGTGAGGGACATGTATAGACAACACAAGAAGGCAGAGTAGCAGGAATAAAGATTAC
The DNA here is from genome assembly GCA_029206835.1 of Rana muscosa. Lineage (NCBI taxonomy): Eukaryota > Metazoa > Chordata > Amphibia > Anura > Ranidae > Rana > Rana muscosa. The sequence continues at coordinate 258,007,460 of CM055118.1, read as the reverse complement.
AAATACATGATGATGCCATGCAAAAAACACCATGTACCGCCCATAAAAAAAAAAAAAAAAAAAAAAAAAAAAAAACACACAAACACACGAAACAGCACAAAAATCTATAGAACATGAAAAAAAAAAAAAAAAAACAACCCCATAAAGGACAAATGTAATAGAAATGTGCAACTAATCTTTCCCGTCTTCTCTTTTAGTATTAGCCTCAACTGACAGGAGGTCTAAGGGCACTACAAAAATGGCTGTCAAGAGATAATTTGCAGACAGCTGGAAGAAACAGAATTCTTAGAAAACATAAAAATATAACACACCAATGCATAAAAAAAATATGATTGTTTTACAGCATTCAAATAAGGACTACAATGACTCTGAATTAGACAGTATCTTATTGCATGCTTACTGAACTAAAGGGTATGGAAGCTTTAACTAAAAACAAAATGGAAGGTTAAAATAAAAATACAAAGAAAAAAGTCCACATACAAAAAAAAGAAGCTGGTCATTATGTAGGTACAAAGAACGTAACAGTTACAAGAAAAAAGTAATTTGGATGTTTTCTGGACAACTGTCCTTGATTGGTTATCTCCTAGACTCCTAATACAAAAAAAAACAGTAAGAATATATGTATGATACATTATTGATAACAATTCAGATTACCACAATCTGAACTCTGGGAGGTCTGTGAAACATCTGGCAATTAAGATTATTACCACAAAAAGGTAATTTGACATTTAGCAGTCACCCTACAAAAAGCTCCTCTTACCTTCGGCACTGCTTGGCCTCCCTTCATCGCTGGTCTCATTCTGTGATACAGGGCTTCCTAGACATGCCTGGGTTTCCAACTGTTGGAGGATTGAAGGGCAGAAATGTTGCAGACCCTCGGCATTCACTGTAGAGTTTGATGTCAGGTTGTGAGCAGCAAAAAGAACAGAGGCGCTGAGACACTAAAGAGAGAGGACAAAAATACGCTCAGTGACACCACAGGACTACTTTAATATATCCCTTCCATCCACCCTATACATCTTCATCTCTTTAGATAGACGCAAGCTTTAAGGTCTTCTTCTGAATATCAGTTATTCAGGTCTTATTCTCCAGGCAATTGGCATCCACTACTACTTAAAAATGTCCCTCAATACAGTCAATCTCCTTATTATGGGCATTTTCTAATAATCCTGTGTTATAGGGAAGTACACTTTAAAATCAAAATCATCCATTTTTCACCCTCCCCCTCCACAGATGCATACTTACCAAGACCCAATGGCTATGGTTCTGCTGTTTGTTTACATGCAGCTATGCAAGTCTTCACTGTCCTGACCGACCTGCTCATTAGTGTCCCATAGACTTCTATGGGGCTCTGTCCGGAGGCCAGGGATGGTCAGTCTGAGGTGGTCACTTGGAGGTCCAAGGGGCTGTAATGCACAGGTTCTGCCAGGATAGCAAAGACTAAGGCCCCATGCACAGGGCGTTTTTGCAGCTCCTAACAGCAGCGTTAGAAGTTTTTTTTACAGCTGCAAAATGCCCATCCATGTTATTCTATTGTGTCATGCACACATAGAGCTTTTATGAGCTCCAAGTGGCATAGGCGTTTTCCAGCTGCAAAAAAAACCCAATTCCAGTGCGTTCTGGAGCTCCAGGTTTGAGCTGCAAAAACGCCCAACGCGCGAAAACGCGCAAAAACGCCGCGATTTGCGTTTTTGAGCTCCAGGATTTTTTTTTTTTTTGAAAAAAGGTCAAAAAATGTTTACAAAACATGGACAGGCGTTTTTAAGCTGTAAAAAACGTGGCTGTAAAAACGCCCTGTGTGCATGGGGCCTAAATGTGCGTAATTTAAACAAACAGCCTATTTTTAATCATACAGATGGCACAAGTTATTTTCATTACATTTAACAGCCACATGCAAAAAGAAAAATGAATATGTGGTCAAACAAACAATTACAAACACACACACACACACTTTCAAATACCTCTAAACATCTGTCCTGAGCGCATTTTTTTTTTGCTTTCCAAAAAAAGCTTCTAAACTCAACTGCCTAGAAACTACTATAAAAACGAGAAATAAAAATAAAAAAGCTGCGCTAAATTAAAAAGAAGTGTGAAACCACAATTTGTAATAAAAAGTGCAATGAACATGTGATCCTTACACCTTGTGAATAGTGAAAAAACTATATGTACAAATGCATGAAATACATAGGAAAATTTAAAAAGCTGCGCTACAATGCAGTGACTAAATTCATAAAAAAACACAATGGTAGTGTATTGAAATTAGCCAATTCCACAGTCCATCACTGGTGTGAATAGAAAGTGAATAAATACAAATTCTTCGAAGGAAAGTCCAATGATGAATCCTAAAGGTGAAATAGATCACACACTTGAGGGTGCCAGCAGAAATATTGAGTCCAAATAAAATCACCACAAACACTCGTGATCCACCACCGTAAGAAATTTCTGCTTACCAGAGGCAAGCTGATAAACCGCTTGTATGATGCAAGCTCCAGGTGTCAGTCACACTCCTCCTGCTCAGACAAGTACTGAGGACTGGATACACATCTGGCAATCAAGGGGTCACCACCATTTACCAAAAAATTTAGGAAACTCACATAGCGTAATACAGTTATGGTACGAAAATGTATTAAAAGAGTTGCAAATGTGCACTTACATTTGGAAGATAAAAAGGAAGCATTCATGAAATACAAAGGGCGTTCGTATTAGAAAAGCCGGCCGGCATACGAGCGCCCATCCACTTGCGATGACGTCAGTGCGTCAACCTCCCGACGTACGTTTCATCTCACATAGACATCGTCACTGGGGAACGGGCGACGCACTGACTCATCGCAATATATAGAACATGGGACCACGCCTCGATTTGGACCTCTGACAGCGGAACCATCTTGTCTACTGGCAAACTTGCCATAACCTAAAACAATTAAAACGGAGGACAGAGAACATAATATTATATATTCTAGCTCCAGGACACGATGCAAAATCATTTAAAAGCAAGCAAATAGAATTAACTAAACTAAGCCTGCTATGAACTGGGGCAGAGATTATAAACAGTTTCACCGTGAACACTTCATAAACCAACCATCCATAGGGGTTAACACGAAGGATAATGGCATACAAAAAAAAAGGAAAAATATCTAAATAAAATACAAAAATAAAAAAAAAAGTAAGCGATTAGCTAAACCACAGTGAGATTCCATAGGTGTACTACCAGAGATTCACATCGAGTGTACATATTTGATTCCAAGGAATATCAATGAAATCCTTAACAATAAACGAATAAAAAGTGTAATTAGAAAGATTGGAAACACAATTAGAAGAATTATGCTCATAACTATGAAGCTACAGTGAAACCCAAACACATTGTGCTAATATTGAAAGTGCACCACAAAATGTAAAAAAATACAAAAAAAAAGTAAAAATATGAAATAAACAAAAAAAAAAAAAAAAAAAAAAAAGGGAAAAAAATATAATTTAATATTTTATAGATAGAACCTGGATGGAGTACCCCTATGAATTATCAATAAAGGCATTGAGATCAACCTCCACATTTTTTTTTTTTTTTAACAGAGAGATTTTATTAGACAAATCAGCATTACAATACAACCAGTAAATAGCACATCCACTAGTACAGAGCAAACAAATAAACAGGATAATGCGTCACATCTGGGGGATCACACCCCTCTCATTCGTTGCTAAGTGCAAATAATCAACAAACATTGGCCCAACCCCGGTCATGCATAATAACGACTCTAGTTCACCCCTCCCTGGCCACACAACAACCCTGAGTAGCAGTAAAGTCCAGGGACCAAGAGGGGTGGGGTGGGGGGGGGGAACCACCCCCAACAAACAGCCCAGTCAGTCACACCCAGGGGGAGGTTCCAAGTCAGAGCGAGTGGTCTGCCATGAAGACCAAATTTTGTCGAACTTCATGGGGCACTGTCTACTCTCGTAAGTCAATTTATATAGAGGAAGTACTGAGTCGACTGAGCGCTGCCAGGCGGCGCATGTGGGGGGGGTCCTCAGACTTCCACTTGAGCAGGATTTCCCGCCTAGCATAAAATAATGAGAAGGTCAGGCAGAGTTTACAATATCTATCCCCTTCCACGTCCTCCATATGATTCAGCAGTAGAATCTTGGGGTCAGTCGGCACGCTTAAGCCAGTCACGTCAGTCAGTCTGGAAGCCACATCTTCCCAATAGGGCTAGAGTTTCGGACACGACCAGACCATGTGCCAAAACGTACCTATCTCCTGCCTGCATCTCTGACAATTGGGATCTCGCTGCGGGTAAATACATGCCAGCCTCTGCGGGGTGTAGTAGGCTCTGTGGAGAAATTTAAATTGTATAAACCTATCCTTTGCAGCTATCATAACAGGGATATAAGATGAGAGGCAATCCCTCCACTCCTCATCCAGCGACGGAATATCAGCCCTCCATTCCTCCCACGGTTCAGTAAGCTTGGCATCATACTGTACCGTGAGGTATAGGTACAGGGACAAAAGGGGGCGGTCCATAAGAGCGGAGGATAAGAGTCGCTCAATAGAGTCTGACTCCAGGGTTATAGGCTCCGGGAATTGGGCCTCAAAAGCATGTCTCAGCTGCCAGTACCTAAATTGGAAAGAGACCGGCAGGAGAAACGTCTGAGTTCTTGGAAAGGCATAATCGTACCCACTTTCACTATATGTTTCAGAGTAACGATTCCTTTTTTGCCCACAGGGATGGATCTGGGATACTATTCATGTGAGGCAGCATAGGGTTAGCCCACAAGGGCATATGCGGGGATACCAAGTTGGGTCGCCGGTACATTAGTCGAGCCTCCTGCCAGACCTTAACTGTGGTCCGCATGAGGGTCGTCATACAGGGGCTGGCCCTGAGGCCACGAAACGGGAGGTTGCTCAAGGCCGCATAAGAGCCCAAAATAGCCACCTCAAGTGTGACGCCGGATTCTGTCTAGGCTGGGAGAACCACCATCTCACCGTAACCAGGACAGCTGCCCAGTAATAAAGCAAGAAGTTAGGGAGCGCCAGTCCACCTCCAGGCAAAGACAAATACAAGATCTTCCTCGCCACCCGGGGGGGGGGTCTCCCAGCCCAGACAAAAGAGATCAACAAGCTGTCCAACCTCCGGAAGAATGACCTAGGGATATACGAGGGGGTATTGCGAAAGAAGTACAGGAATTTCGGGAGAAAGACCATCTTCAAAAGATTGACTCTACCCACTGTTGTCAGAGGGAGGGACCGCCACACTGCGCACTTGGTCACTAGTTGGGTCATGAGTGGTTGTATGTTTTTGCCAACATAATCGCCGATCTTGCCGCTAATCTTGATGCCCAGGTATGTAAACTCATCTACCCATTTGAGCCGCGTTCGTGTCGTGGGACGCGGGGTCGAGGGACATAGGGGAAACAAGACCGATTTGTCCCAGTTGATGCGAATACCGGAGTAGCCCCCAAATTCATCAATCAGATCTAAAGCCACATGCAGGGATGATGAGGCGTCCGCCAGGTATAGCAGGGCATCATCCACATACAGAGACAGCTTTTCTTCAATTGGGCCCATTTGCAATCCCCGGACCCTCGTCTCAACAGGATGGCCAGTGGTTCCATAGCAAGGGCAAATAAACCCGGGGAGAGGGGGCACCCCTGTCTCGTGCCGCGACCCAAGGGGAAGACGTCTGATAGGCAGCTGTTGGTCCGAATTCTAGCAGATGGGGAGCTATATAACATGCGTACCCATTTCAGGAAGCCTGGCCCAAACCCGAAGCTGTCGAGCACCCCCCAGAGGTAGCCCCACTCCACAGAGTCAAAGGCCTTCTCTGCGTCAAGTGAGGCCACCACTCCCGTCGACCCCTCACCAGCCCCATCAACGTGGGTTAGGAGGCGTCTAATGTTGATATCCGTTCCCCTACCTGGCATAAAGCCTGTTTGATCCGCGTGTACCAGGGCAGTAATGACAGAGTTCAGTCTTGTTGCCAAGATCTTGGCCAGGATCTTCGCATCAACGTTCAGCAACGAGATAGGGCGATACGAGGAACAGAGGGAAGGGTCCTTCCCCGGCGTCGGGTTTCACCACTATGACCGCCTCACCCATGGAAACAGGGAGCTCTCCCTGCTGCGCGGACACCGTGAATAGGGAATGTAGTCTGGGCACTAGTTCGTCTGCATAGTGTTTGTAGAACTCTACAGGAATGCCATCAGGCCCGGGCGTCCCGCCAGATTGCATAGATTTAAGGGCCCGCTGGATCTCCTGCACCGTGACCGGGGCGTCGAGCCGCTCTCGGTAGGTCGCCGTAAGGACCGGAATGTCAATGTCCCCCAAATACTTCACCAGGTCCTCATCACCATAATCCACCCTTGAGCCACAGAGTGCACGATAGAAGTCAGCAAAGCACTGATTAATACCCCCGGGAGAGCTTACCAGCTCCCCCGTGGGGCCCATAATATGGGAGACACTGACCCCTCCCTCCTGCTCCCGGGAAAGCCAAGCCAGCATCTTACCCGACCTCTCCCCCTGTTCAAAAATCCTATGGGACTGAGCAAGTAGCTTTTTTTGGGTAAGTAAGGTACGGATATTAAGGACTTCCCCCGTTAGGAGCTGCAGGTGGCCATATTGTTGGGGGTCACGGGTCCTAATAAAAAGGTCTCTTCTGCACTGGCAGCCTCCCTTTCCGCCCTCACTAAGTCTGCGCTGCGTTCCCTACGAACTCTGGCAATAATGGTCTGGTAGTGTCCTCTCGTGGAGGCTTTAAAAAAGGCATCCCATACAGTCCCGGCCCCCGCCGTGCCCTCATTGTCCGCCCAATAACCGGTCAGTTAAGTTTGGAACTGGTCGTCCAAAGAGGTGTCCGAGATCCAAAACCTGGACAGTCTCCACAGGCGAACAGGATGGCCCCTAGAGAAATCCAGCTCCAAAAGCAATGGTGCGTGATCTGAGATCCCCCTAGGCAGGATCCGCACATCCGTAACCCTTTGCAAGACCGGTCTGCCCGCATATACCAGATCTATGCAGGAGAACGTCCTGTGGGAGGTGTAAGCCAAGTCCCGAGGATGCTTCCACCTCCACACATCCGTCAGCCCATAGGTCAGCCCAGTCAGCCATCCGTCAGCCCAGTCAGCCAACCCAGAGTAGTGTCGACCTCCAGGCGTCAGGCGATCCATATCCGGATCGGGAACCAAGTTAAAATCCCCCAAAAACACAGTATTATCAGAGGTGAACTCGGCCACCCTGTTCGTTATGTGGTTCAGCAGCAACAGGGAGGCTGGCGGGGGAAGATATAGACCCACTATGGTCCAGGTCAGCGAATGAATCACGGCATGAATTATGACATATCTACCATCAGGATCGAGAATCAGGTCCAGGAGCCGGAACGGGAGGGATTTTAAACACTAGTTTACTGACCCCTCTAGAAAAGCTAGAATAGGTAGAGTGATAGTGGTGGCCCACCCATGGCTTTTTAAGTAAGAGAATTCTACTCCCCATGAGGTGCGTTCCCTGTAGGACACAAATAAGCGGGTTATAAGACTTAATAAATTGGAACACCAGGGAGCGTTTGGTCGGGGAATTCAACCCCCTGGTGTTCCACGACAGGATATTAACTGCTGACATGGACCGTCAGATTGATAGGGGGGATAGGATGACACCGCATGACTCCCGGACCTGACCCCCAGACCCAGGATGTACACATCTGGAAACAGAGCAATGCTGAAGTATTAACGTTTTGAATGTAAAGCAAAAACATAATGGAAACAAAAACAAAAAAAAAAAAAAAAAAAAAAGATCAGAACAAGAAAAATAGCCCCAGTAGGGCAACAATCCCCACCCCCCACCCTACCCAACCCCCTAAAACTGAGGAGGGTATCCATCCCAAACAATAACAGCTCGCCGGCTGCAAAGGGGGTTCCGTGCAAGAGGCAAACTCAGCCCCCCGGATAAATTCTGGGGGGGGGGGCCGAGCAACTGTCTGAGCGACTCTAAGTGCGAGACTTCCGCTGGTAATGCAACAAGCTGTAAGGGACAGGGGTTCAAGAGAATGGAAGCGGACAGGAACGCGTCCCAGCAGTAAAGTCGATCCAGTGACAAGGGAGTAAACGTGGTATGGTCCCCAGTGTCACACGGGGGGGGGGGGGGGTAAAAAGACCCAAAAAAGGGAAAAAGCAGTGTTCTCCTGACCACGTCAGGGGCGCTAACTTGGGTTCCCACATCGGTGGGGGCCAGCCGCCACTATCGGAGCTGCACACACCAAGGGGATTAGCCGGGCACAACAACAGGTGTGAGAGCTCCGTCCAGTGGGCCAGTCCGCGGACCACACCGATATAGGCAAATTCAAAACAAGGGTGGTATCAGATTGGACGCATGGTATGTACTATCAGCGGGCCCGCGGCAGCGACTCCAACCAGACAGACAACTCCCTGGGATTAGTGAAGAAGCGGGTCGATTCTCCCTCCTGTACTCTGACGGGCCGGGAAAAGGATGCTCTAACGGATGTTGCGCGCCCTCAGAGTCGCCTTGACCTGGTCGAACGACTTCCTGAGCTTCTGTGTTTCTACCGAATAATCGGGGAAGATCATCAGCTTGACATTCTGGAATCGTAGGTCGCCCACAAGCCTGGAGGCACGGAGAACTTCGTCCCGATCCCGGAAGTTGAGCAGGCGGAGAATGAAGGTTCGCGGCGGGGTTCCAGGAGGTCCCGGCTTAGGAGAAATGCGGTGCGCCCTTTCCACCACATATTGGGGTGACATGCGAGCGTCGGGGAGGAGGGTACGCAACATACCCTCTATGAAGCCTATAGGGTCACTCCCCTCTACCCCCTCGGGTAGACCGACAATGCGGAGGTTGTTGCGCCGGTTTCTGTTTTCGGCATCTTCGGCTCTATATTCAAGGGCTTTAACTTTGGTTTGGAGAGTGCAGAGTGCTGCGCCCTGTTCTGCGACCACATCTTCAGTGTTACCAACTCTCTGCTCGGTCTCCGCCACCCTGGTCCTAAGCTTGTCCATGTCCTGGCGGATAAGGCCTACATCCATCTGGATGGCCTCTATTTTTGTGGTTAAGGTGGACTGGCACGTGGCAATGGCCGCCATGACTTCCGCCAGCCAGGGCGGTCGGGCTTCAGCCGAGTCCATGGGGCCTATCTGTGAGGCCTTGTGGGAGCTCCGGGTGGTACGGCTCTGCACCGGGAGATCAGCGGGCATTGGAGGGGGGTCCGGTAACGGTGGAAAAGTTAGTTTTCTGCCCCCTTTGTTGAACCTTGCACCTGAGCGCCAGCGCCGCATTCAGGGTGCGCACTGTGCCCCGAATATATTGTTGGCGGCTTGAAGGGTTCCCCTGGGTTTCCCCTGGAGAGTCACAAGAGGAGAAGGGGGGGGGGGGAAGAGGGGCCCGGTCCAGCCGGGGACCGCCAGGAAAGGCCCCGGCTGCGGCCTAGCAGGTCGAGCGGGCCTGGATGCAGGATGGATTGATCAGCAGTCGGTGTGTCCACCTCTGTCCAGCCGCCCACAGCCCGTGCCAGCTCACCTCTCTCATGTGCAGGGGGCCGCAGCGCTCCTCCGCTCCGCTCCGGAGCTCCGAAGGCCTCCAGGAAAGACCGCGGCTGCGGCCTAGCAGTGTGAGTGGGCCCGGATGCAGGATGGATGGAGGAGTGAGCAGCAGCCGGTGTGTCCTCCACTACCTCCGTCGCCCACAGCCCGCGCCATTGCACCTATCCTAAGTGCAGGGGGCCGCAGCGTAGCTCCGCTCCGATCCGGACCTCCGATCGCCGCCAGGAAAGACCGCGGCCTAGTTACACGTGGAGGAGCCGGAACTCGCCTGTGGAGGGGTTAGCAGGAGGACCGCCCCGCTCCCCTCTCTGTTGCGCCCCACTCCCCCGGTCAGCAGGGGTGGATAAATCGGCCTCTAATAGCCCAGGATCCGGGTAAGAAGCTGGAAGCAGCGGAGCCCTCAGTAAAAGCAGCCGCTCACAGCGCCATCTTGGCCACGCCCCCCAACCTCCACATTTAATACAAAAGGGGTGTAGCATTTAATCAGATGGATCCAGGCCATTTCTAGCCTGGAAATGCTACGCACCATAGAATCATCCCTCCATTGTGGGACATACTTATTGCCCAAAAAAATGGTTTTGGCAGGATTCTTATAGCGGGTCTCCAGATAATGCCGTGACCCTGGATGTTTTGGAAAACCAGTGAGGATATTGGTTGTGTGTTCATTCAACCTGACACAGAGGGATCGCTTAGTCCTGCATATTGTAGCCCGCAAGGAAACTGGAGCAGGTAAAAACGACCCCTTCCGTGGAACAGGTGATGAAAGTTTTGATCTCAAATTCCATTGAGGTGCTGGATGATGTAAATCTGTGGGTGCGCCTATGGGCGCATCCACTGAGAGTACATACCCTACACCTCCTAAAAGCCATTCATATATTCAAAAGAAACCCCTCCTGAAAAGGGGGGGGCAGAATATTAGGTGCCACTTGATTCCTAAGGGACGAAGCCCCTTTGTAAATGACCTGAGGCCTACCAGGAAGGACAGGGTGGAGGACTTGGTCATTAGTAAGAATGTGCCAGTGCTTATTAATGAGTTTTTTCACACTCATGTGTTGGACTGAATATGTGGTAAGGAAAGGGATAGAGAGTATGTTGTCACCTCTCAGTGGTCTATCACCCAAGAGGCGTCCCCTGTCAATTAAAGCCACTGCTTTCAATGTCTCCTTAAGGGAGGTGCTAGAATAGCCCTTCTCCAAGAATCGTATAGTCAGGACACTCGCCTGCCTAAGAAACTCACTATGATCAGAGCAATTGCGCTTCAGGCGAATGTACTGGCTTTTGGGATCAGACTTTAGCCAAGCCTCATGATGACAGCTCCCGACAGGTATATAGGAGTTCCTGTCTGTCTCCTTAAAGAAGGTTGAAGTGACAAAACAGTCATCTTTAATCCAGACCTTAAGGTCCAGGAAATTGATTTCCTCTTGACTGGCCTCATAATTGAGAAATATACCTCTATTATTTCTATTGAGTTCCTCCAGAAAAGAATCAAGTTCAGCCCGATCACCATCCCATAGGAGGAGGACGTCGTCTATATACCTGGCCCACAACACCACTTATGGGTTGTGATGGAATCAATGCCACTAATGATAGGGCGACCCGGTGGGCAGGTAGGATGCTTATGTATTTTGGGCAAGTAGTAGATTACTTCTTATTCAGAATACCCAATTCCGAACCCCTCTGGACTAGTGCCTCCAATTCCCTTTTATAACCAGCCTTTGGGTCAGAAAGCAATGGCGTATAAGTGTCCCGATCACTCAAAAGTCTATGCATCTCTGTTAGGTAATCTTTCTCATCTAAAATAATGATCCCCCCCCCCCTTATCAGCTGGTCTGACCACCAACTCCTTGTTCTTACAGGGTGAGTCAAGACCGGTAATCATGGTCTTGTGTGCCCTAATCCTCTTGATGGACAAGGAATCTAAATCCCTTAATAGTACATCTTTGAATACCTTCAGGGACGGGGCCAAAGCCCCTGGTGGATTATATAACGAGGCATTGGAAAGCCCTGAATGAGTGAAACTACCAGGTGCAACACTAGTCATTGGGATAAGATTTAGGGTCATATGTCGTTTAATTTTCAACCTACGAATAAACTTGTGGACATCCATGTAGGTTTGAAATTTGTTCAACCTAAGAGGAGGCGCATACTTCAAACCCTTGTCCAACACAAGTTTTTCTGCATCAGTTAACTTAGGTTGAATATACCGGCACCAACTAGAGCTTTTTTCTTTTTAGCTCGTAGCCGTTTGCCCCCTCTTGTTCCGCTCTTTGATCCCCTGACCTTTTGACACCCTGATTGGGTTTGTGAAAACCCCAATGTTGGCCATCGTGGTTAGATGGCCCTGGGCTGTCAAAGTATTCATTCCCTGAATTTTGAGGTTGACCAGAATTGGAATTATTATTTCTATTTCCTGGATCGTAGTCACTTGAGGGACCATCTCCATCGTATAAAAAAGGGGAAAAAACTTATTCGATGTACTAACATTGTACTCCATGTCATTCCTCTGATCGAATGAACCTGGAGGCTTAAAATGATATATGTTAGTTACAGGCCCTGGTCTATCCGTCTGGTTAGACCTAGGTCCATATTGTGGGCCATAGTTGTAATCCTGATACCACCCCTGGTTGGGACCACGAGGAGGCATAGGACCACCTCTAAAAGCCACCACCTGGCTGGCCCTGGTTGGAACCATAAGTGGGCCTACTATAATTGGACCCAGGATTTAAAAAGTTTGAATCGCGACCGCGGCCACCACGGGGAGCCTGGCCTGATCCTCGAGGGTGCTTCTGTGGTAGTGGTCTAGGCCTATTTGAAGGTCCACCTCTACCACTTCCTCCCTGTCTGTGGGGGGATTATTAGGAACCGCGTCTCCCTCTAGGGGGTGGTCCATGTTGGCCCACTGTAAGATTTCTATTAGTGGGCTGAGGTGCCGAAGGAGGGGGGGCCCCTGATCTCAGTTGGAGGTGCCGTTATATCCATCTCTCCATTGGCAGAGTCTGATTGCTCAGCTAGAAGTTTCTTCTGCCACTCAAAAAACACACCTCCCTGGTAATCAGCAAGATCCCTATTATACTTTTTCTTCGATTTCTGTTCTCTGTCCTCCTTTTCTAAAATCTTTAAAAGAGACTGACTTATCTTTATAATCACTACTATCACTGAATGGCTGGAGTTTCTCCTTAATGGTCTTTATTTCCTCATCCAATCTTAGAAGTTTGGTATACTTTCTTTCGATCAGAAATTTGAGGAAACTGACCCCTGCACTATTAAAATATTTAAACCAGTCATCAAGTTGGACATCACCTTTTTGAGGGCTGACCTCCCACCTGAGGACCATACTATTTTTAACATAAGTCTCCAGGTAAGCAATGTCTCGGACACTGAGGTTCTTAAGTCTCATAAATAGCCCACTGATGTCGCCTTCGTCATTTTTGTATATTATTTCGAAGACACCCTCAGTGTTTACCACCCTGGTGGCTCTATATTCAAAAATGTCCATATCTCAAGAGACAATAAATGGACAAGACTAAAAAAAATAAAAAAATAAAATAAATAAAAATATCACAAGTGTGAAAGCAGCGGTATAAAATATCAAAATACCAAGAAGAATTTAAATCAGTGATACCGCACTAACAAGCAAATATAAACGACCCTGTGTACATGTACTGATAAGATAACAGAGGAGAGTTCAGGGGCAGCTGAAAAAAATGCCCAAATGCTCCTAAACGTCCGTTTACCAGCAACAGTGTACATGAGGCCTCACATAACTAGAGGCACCACATCGCCATGCTCAATGATGATTTGGAGAACCACAAAAAAGAGGAATCATTTTAAAGAACTAGGAAATTCCAGAGGCAACAGGAAATCCAGATTTATCGCTACTGTGTTGGGTACCTTAAGGCTAGGTTCACACTGCTGCAATCAGATTTTGATTCGATTTTCAGTGCAATTTGAATGTGGTTTACATATTCCATGGGGCCAAAAATCATGCTGGACTAGCACAGCGTGATTTTGAAAAAAGGTTTCTGTACCGAGTTGCATTGATATTTACGAGCATCATTGAATACATTGAGAATACAATTATTGCTAGCACCTATAGCTGCTGGCAATAATTGCATGCTAAAAATCCAACATGCTGGTTGTATCCATGTTGATGGATGGATCAACTTGGATACAATCAGCCTGCCCACAGATGGATCGAATCTGAGCCAGTCCCTGCTGAACGGGCCTAGATTCCAACCATCTATGGCCAGCTTTAAAACCCCTTTTGGAGGCAACTACCTAACAGTGCAAAGGTCACTAAACCCTCCTGACCCAAACAGATCATGCAAAATCCCAGACGTGTGCATTTTCTCCTCCCAAAAGATGAAATTATGTGAAAAGGGTTGCTTGAATTCAAAAGGTGCCGGGATTGATACTCCCAGTCATCTCTAGGCACCCTGCAAATGAGGGGTACACTTCAACAATTCTTGGGGCATCTTACCACTGGGAACAGTCCTTTCACCTGCAGGTGCAAATAAATTGGGAAATTGTTCCTGCTGCAGGAGCCCATGGTAAATCCCTGACCTGTGCAGTTTTCTGTAACTTGCCCAAGTCCAAATACCTGACTGGACACAAATATCCTTGGGACCTTCTCACCAACAGAGACCCACGGGTGCCGGGGGTCTTGTACTTCATATCTTCAAAATGTTTGACCATTTTTTAGCTGGGGTATCCAGAGACACAAATAATGTACCTTACTCTTGAGGCTGGTGCAGGATACCCATTTTGTGGAATATATACAAGCCCATTGGCCAACCCAATCATATTTCTGGGGTCCAAGGCCAGCTCAGTTACCTAATGTCTGCCACAAAATCTATCACAGGAGTATAGCAATCACTAAAATAGATAACATTACCTAAACAATTTATCTCGCAAGAGTGATCTGACGACCATGACGCTCATGGAATACTTATGTCACAAATATGATAAAATTAGGGGTCATATTTCTGAATTGTACAATATCTTAAGACATACTTCGGTTAAACAAGCTTACATGGTCAAGTGGGAGCAAGAGCGCCAAGAACACCTCGAATTAGAGGAATGGCAATTGATTGCTCAAGCAGCTTTCAAATATCTCTTAACAACACCTCTATCGTAGAGGCAAACTATAATGTCCTTCTAAGGTGGTACATGGTGCCGACCAGGTTATCCACATATGTCCCAGGAGCTTCTCCAAAATGCTTCAGAGATTGTGGACAAGATGGAACGGCTTATCACATATAGTGGTAATGCTCCAAGGTGCCTAGCTTTTGGATAAGGGTGTACAACTTTATTTATACCCTTACCCAAGTCAACCTCACTAAATCCCCTAAACACGCCCTGCTGGGGCTAAAAGTTGACGCGGCCTCAAAAAAAACAGAGAAGGCTTCTCACTTTTATATTCACCTCTGCCAGAATAACTACAGCCAGGAATTGGAGGTCAGCTGCCATCCCATTTGACCAGCTTAAGCACAAGCTCTCATGGTTCATGATAAACGAAAGGCTCTTGGCAGTCTTGAATGACAAACTAGTGGTCTTCGAAAAAGTTTGGAGCCCGTGGATCAGTTACTTGACCGGAGATCCCCGTACGGCTCCGAGTTAAGGAGCCTTTGAGTGTCAGGGATCGGAGCTCGGGGTCACCCCCCCTTCTTTTCTCTCTACTTTGTATCCTTTTGGTTTCATAAGGAGTTTGACAAGGACTATCCGAGTTCCAAGACAGAGGTACCCAGTGTTTTCACTTGTATAAACAAACATCAGGTACTCTGCAATTGCTATAATGTCTGCATGGTTTGCTTTTGTTATTTCTAATGGGAAAAACGCTGATAAAAACATTGAAACGAAAAGTTAAAGTAAAAGGGATAACTATCCTCATAATTTGTTAGTACGCTCTAATTGTATTACCAATATCCCAGAATGTTTTGGAAATGTACAAGAACATTGTAATTGTATTTCTATTTTGTAATTGGTATTCTGATCTTTATTGTTTACAAAAATCAATAAAAAACGATTGAAAGTAAAATAGATAACTGGACTTTTGCAGAGCAATTGACCATTGGTTATGGTTCCTAAAAGGAAGCAAAGCAAAATCACCCTAGCAGATACAGTATACACACACCAACCAATTTTGCTAAATTTCTGCTTAATAAAACTCATGGACTGAAGCAAAATTGATTTTGAAGGGCAATTTTATTGTGCCCCTCAACCCCATCCTTGAAGTGTCTAAGGGTATGGGTAGGAGTTAACCTGTCCCTTTAAATATAAAATGTTTATAATATATATACACATATACACACACACACACACACACACACACACACACACACACACACCTAGGATTTCCCTTGCAAAAGTGAAAAGCCTATTTGTTTTAGTAAATAACCCCAACAGATCCTCCTGAGAAAGAACTAACAAACAGTTCTTTACAGAGAACACCTGCCAGGATACATTTGCCCTCTTAGCATGTGGAATACACATAAATGTGCAACAAGGGGACCTTTCACAATGGAGTGCTTACTGATAAAAATAGGGAAGTTTGGAAGGCATACAGGAAAAAAAAAAAAAAAATGGGATCAGGGAAATTTTTAATGAGCAACAGAGCAGAGAGAACACATTGTTTTATAGCATGTATATGGATGTACAAGGTAACAGGAAAATTTTTGTAAAAACACCAGATAAGGGGAAAACTAAGGGGGCTACTTTCTGAATTAGGTACCCTGGCACTATAAGGGCGTTTTAGAAAAACACCACAAGCCTGGCATGGGGGAGAAGAGGAGAGAAGAGAAAAGGATGCTGCTTTCCTGCAGCTCCTAGTCCCTGGGTTTCTTTTCTCCAGGGACTCCGGTAAGCGTGTCGGGACCCTTCGGGGTAAGACCGCGATATATCAAGATACCTCTCAACTCAACTCAGCTGTCATTGGCTTACAGCTGATCACGTGGTAAGGGGCCGGTGTCCTGCCGAGAAAGCTCCCCCAGCGGATAATGCCGCCCTGAGGCAGATGTGTTATTCTGAAGCGTGTAAGGTGCGGATGGCTACAGAAGAGGCCGTATTTTAAATTGATGGACAGAGATGCCATCCACCCCTTACACGATATAACAGTAATACACCCGCTCCTTGCAGAGTTGCACGAGCATCGGGAGCATGACGCAGCGTGTGGCACAATGTCGTGCTCATTGCGCAGGTGCCGTGTACAGCCGATTCACAGCTGTTCATCTTCGGGAATTTTCAGCGGCTCCGTTGTACTCCGTACTGCGCAAGCGCTGCGCAGTACAGGGCGGGCATTATCCGCCGGAGGGACCTTTCTCGGCAGAACACCAGGATCAGCCCCTTACTCCGATCTGTGATCACCCGAGTTTCTTTGACTCGGTGATCACAGCGCGTACCTTGCAGGTGGCTCGCGGGGAGCATGCAAAGGAGAGGTGGTCTATTGACGGCCTCCCGACAAAGTAGGTCCACGCTGTAGCCGTCATTCGGCTATAGCGCAGATCTGAAGGGGTTAAACAAATACTTTGTTGAAGCACCTTTTTATTTTATTACAGCACTCAGACTCATACCCAAAAAGACTATCAGCATGGCACATCTTGTCTTGGCAATAGGTGCCCAGTCTTCTTTGCAAAAACACTCCAAATCTGTCAGATTGCAAGGGCATCTCCTGTGCACAGCCCTCTACAGATCACCCCACAGATTTTCAAATTGGATTCAGGTATGGGCCATTCCAAAACTTTAATCTTCTTCTGGTGAAAATATTCTGTTGATTTGAATGTATGCTTTGGTTCGTTGTCATGCTGAAAGATGAAGTTCCTTCTTCATGTTCAGCTTTCTAGTAGAAGCCTGAAGGATTTGTGCCAATATTGACTGGTATTTGGAACTGGTCATAATTCCCTCTAACTTGACTAGGGACCCTGTTCCAGCTGATGAAAAACAGGCGCAAAGCACGATGCTGCCACCGCCATGCTTCATGGCGGGTATGGTGTTATTTCGGTGATGTGCAGTGTTGTTTTTGCGCCAAAAATATATTTTGGCATTATGGCCAAAATGTTCAACCTTGGTTTCATCAGACCATAACACATTTTCCCACATGCTTTTGGGAGACATCAGATATGTTTTTGTAAAATGGAGACGGGCTTAGATGTTTTTCTTCATAAGAAAAGGCTTCCTTCCGTCTTGCCACTCTACCCCATAGCCCAGACCTGCGAGGAATACCGGAGATTGTTTTCACATGTACCACACAGCCAGTACTCGCCAGATATTCCTGCTGCTCCTTTAATGTTGCTGTAGACCTCATGGCAGCCTCCCTGACCAGTTTTCTTCTCGTCTTTTTCATCAATTTTAGAGGGACGTCCAGTTCTTGGTAATGTCACTGTTGTGCTATATTTTCTCCACTTGATGAGGACTGTCTTCACTGTGTTCCATGGTATACCTAATGCCTTGGAAATTCCTTTGTACCCTTCACTTGCCTGAAACCTTTTAACAATGAGATCCCTCAGATGCTTCGGAAGCCCTTTGCAGACATGGCTTTTACTGTAGGATGCGACTAAGAAAATGTCAGGAAAGACCTACTAGAACAGCTAAACTTTATTTGGGGTTAATAAGAGGCACTTTAAAATGATGGCAGGTGTGTACTGACTCCTATTTACCATGAGTGTAAATGTGATTGCTTAATTCTAAACACAGCTACATCCCCAGTTATAAGAGGGTGTGCACACTTATGCAACCACTTACACCCCGCACCCCCCCCCCCATAAGATTTCAGTTTTTCAATTCAATAAAAGGTTTAAAAAGTTTTTTGTTTTTTTTTATCTTTGTGCCATTTTTTTACATCACAGAAACTGGACATTTTAAACAGGGGTAGGTCGAATTTTTATATCCACTACAACTGAATTGCCCAATATTTTAACTAAAAAGATGGCCATACACAGATCGAAAATGTCCGGTTCAGCATCTCCTGTACAGCCAGCCTATCAGGTTTTTCCAAAGCCCAGTGTACAAACGGCCACTTCAAAAAACCGCCGTTCTTTTGAATGGCAAGAACGCAGTGACGTCATCGACTATGACGAGCCGGCGCTCGTCACATTTGATGCTGTCGCAACCATCTTGCTACACTCTACACTACCCTTGTATGCTACCGCGCATGTGTCGAAGTCTCATCGAGCATTCACGGGCTTACCTTGGACAGGTAAGCAGACTTACGAACGGTTTTCTCGGCAGGAAATCTCTGCCGAGAATCCCGATGAGAAAAATAGAGAGCAGGTTCTCTATTTTTCTCTTCGAGATTCCCGGCAGTTTTCCGGTCGAGAAACCATACACACGAACGGTTTTCTTTGCAAAAAGCTTTCCCAGCTGCTTTCTTGCCGAGAAAACCGGTCATGTGTACGAGGCTTCAGGGTTCACTGATTGAAGAGCATATCTCATCATACATACAAATATCCTTGAATAACTAAGCATGTGCACCGCAAACAAAAAGAAAAAACACAAGGTACCCTGAGCAGTAAAAGCACATAAAGGCCACAAGGGGCTATATTCAGGCAGGGTGTACAATTGTGTACATTTCTCAGGCAGTTTGAGAGAAATTTAAAAAGGAACCTAGTTAAATTGGAAACTTAAACATTAACATTGCAGATAAAAAAAAAAAAAAAAAAAAAAAACTTAACTTTAAAAAAAAATTGGGTTTTAAAATTGCTCTTTGCATAGACAGAATGATTGACCTTATAGTTCCCCCACTTATTTCCAAGATCCAGAGTGATTCAAGAAGTAGAACAAAGAGATATGTCCCTGGTTCATGGGAAATAGTACAGTATAGTATAGAATATGAATATACTACCAAGACTTCTCTATCTCCTCCAAACAAAACCCCTTTTATTACTCCACTAAACACAAACAGCTGGGAGGTAAAGGATTTCTCAAATCCTATTCCCTACCATAGAGTAGTTCATATGAGCAAAATAGACTGGTGCAAAATGTTCCTCAAACTTTGGATCCAACTACTGCAAGAAAGTATTGATCTCATACTTAGGCTGGATTCACACCTATGCATTTTTAGTGCTTTTTGCATTTTGCACAACAGATCGTATTCCATAGGAAACCATGTTAAATGGACTGTAGTGCAAATCTGCAAAATGCAAAAAGCACTAAAAATGCATAGGTGTGAATCCAGCCTAAAGGGCCCTCGGTGGAGGGGCCCCCAGCCCACATGCCAGGTGGTTTCCCAATTGGATTAACAGATCACCCATCTTTGCTTCTTACTAGACATTGACCATGGGTAAAAGCCAGCTGCAGATTTGCTTCACTTATCTATATGGCACTACAATACTAGCATGCTCCTCTAACAACATCACAATAAAAACACTGCTAGGCTTCTGTATCCTCTTGATGTGGAACTTGAGAGATGGAGCAAGTTAATGGCACTGGGGACACAACACATTTTCCTCCACAACCCCCAACAACCACATCCTTTACACTCCCATCTATGTCTTCCTCGTTTCCATCTGCCTTCCCCCCAAAGCCAACACTCCCCCCCATTATTATATCCATTTCCCACTTTTCCTCTGTACTCTGAATAGCAGTGACCACTACAGCACACATTGGCTCCTTTGGACACAGGTGTCCGTTTATAAAACTAAACAGCGGTGATCCCAAGGATCGCCGCTGATCTCAGCTCATAAACAGTGATAATCGGGGGATGTTCTCCCGCTGATGATCTCCGCACACTGAGAATCCTCATTGACTGACACAAAAACGGCCAGTTTATGAAGCTGCAATCTGAGCGCTTTACTGGTGATCTCAGTCAGAATTCACACTCCCCAATTCACCAGCTCAGAGGTGGAGAATCAGGGAGTGAGGAGGGAATCTGAGGGGGAAAGGAGGATTTTTAACTTCTTTCTACCTCGTTCAGACCCCCCCAAGACTGTAACCATGTCCCCCTGTCATATTTATGTGTATACATATACAGTGCCTTGCAAAAGTATTTAACCCCCCCCCCCCCCCTTTGGCCTCACAACCTGGAATTAACATGGATTGTTTGAGGATTTGCATCATTTAATTTACAGAACATGCCAACAACTTTAAAGTTTTTTTTTTTTTTTTTTTTTTTTTTTAATTGTGAAGCAAACAAAATAGGAAAAATAAAACAGAAAAAGTCAAATGTGCAGAACCATTCACCCCCTAATACTTTTTAGAGCCACCTTTTGCGGCTATCACAGCTCCAAGTCGCTTTGGAAAAGTCTCTATGAGCTTGCCACATCTTACCACTGGGATTTTTGCCCATTCGTCCTTGCAAAACTGCTCCAGCTCCTTCAAGTTGGATGGTTTGTGCTTGTGAACAGCAATCTTTAAGTCTGATCACAGATTTGTTTATTGGATTGAGGTCTGGGCTTTGACTAGGCCATTCCAACACATTTACATGTTTCCCCTTAAACCACTCAAGTGTTGCTTTAGCAGTGTGTTTGGGGTCATTGTCCTGCTGGAAGGTGAATCTCCGTCTTAGCCTCAAATCACACAGAGTGGTACTGGTTTTGCTCAAGAATATCCCTGTTATTAGCACCATCCATCTTTCCCTCAACTCTGACCAGTTTCCCAGTCCCAACTGCTGAAAAACATCCCCACAGCATGATGCTGCCACCACCATGTTTCACTGTGGGGGTGGTGTTCTTTGGATGATGTGATGTGATGTGTTGGGTTTGCCCCAGACATAGCGTTTTCTTTGATGGCAAAAAAGTAAAATTTTAGGTCTCATCAGACCAGAGCACCTTCTTTCATACATTTTGGGAGTCTCCCACCTGCGTTTTCGCAAACTCAAAACGTGCCATTTTGTTTTTTGCTGAAAGTAATGTCTTTCTTCTGGCCACTCTGCCATAAAGCCCAACTGTATGGAGCGTACAGCTTATTGTCGTCCTATGTACAGATACTTCAGTCTCTGATGTGGAACTCTGCAGATCCTCCAGGGTTACCATAGGTCTCCGTGTTGCCTCTCTGATTAATGCCCTCTTTGTCCGGTCCGTGAGTTTTGGTGTGCGGCCATCTCTTGGCAGGTTTGCTGTTGTGCCATGTTCTTTCCATTTGGTTATGATAGATTTGATGGTGCTCCTAGGGATCATCAAAGATTTGGACATTTTTTTTTTTTTTATAACCTAACCCTGACTTTTACTTCTCAACAACATTGTTCCTTACTTGTTTGAAGAGTTCCTTGGTCTTCATGGCAGTGTTTGGTTGGTGGTGCCTCTTGCTTAGGTGTTGCAGCCTCTGGGGCCTTTCAAAAAAAAGGTGTGTATATGTAATGACAGATCATGTGACACTTAGATTGCACACAGGTGGAGATCATTTTACTAATTATGTGACTTCTGAAGGTATTTGGCTGCACCAGAGCTTTTTATGGGCTTCATAACAAAGGGGGTGAATACATACGCACATGCAAATTATTTTTTTAATTCAGAAAAATAGTTTTATGTATAGATTTTTCTAATTTTACTTCACCAACTTAGACTATTGTGTTCTGATCCATCACATATAATTCAGATTAAAAAAAAACATTGAACTAAAAGGCTGTAATGCAACAAAAAAAATAGGTAAAAAGCCAAGGGGGTGAATACTTTTTGCAAGGCACTGTATATATTATGTAGGGGGGACTATTTATTTTATTAACATTAACCACGCCATCTGTCTGTGTACTGAGCAGTGATAATTTATCACTGCTTAATAAACTGACACCTCAGTGTTTGTGAATTTCTGGTACTGCAATCTTGTGAAGTCTCACAAGATTCCAGTATAAAGGGCCGTTCTCCAGTGTTGGAAGCGTTTGTAGATCGCTTCACTCCTCCAAAGGAGAAGCGATCTACACCGCTTCATAAAACGGGCCCCTAGAGGAGATAGATCTCCTCTGAGAATGCCGGAGAATGAAGCAGTGAATATATTTCACTGCTTCATAAAACGGACACCACAGTGTAGAACACTTGGATCCTCTGGGGCAAATTATCACCACTAAGCCACTCTACTGGACTTACATGCAACCTCTTAAACTTTTGCATGTTGAGCCACTACAATTTCAGAGGTTTGATATTAAAGGCTTCCATATCTTTCTTCATATTAAAAATGTATTTGTTAAAATTATGTCAACTGCTGTTGTTCCAATGTCTCTGGAACAAGTGTTCCCTTTCTGTTCCGGTAGGAATTTTGGATTTCCCATTACTTTGAGCCCCAGTGAAAATGGTCACCAGCATAAACAATAAATGTCCTCAGAGGCGACACTGACAGCAATAAAAGGCTGACAAGGTTCTAACCCCTCACCGCTCTATACAAAACTAAGGTCTTTGGGGGTTTACATACACTTCAATCATTTCTTCCTGACCTTTCACTTTTATATGGCAAGTTCCAATGTACTTTCTTAGGTGACATGGCCCGGAACAAATTGGCAGAATTTGCAGGAAAAGGCAACAAGGGTACACTTATAACTGTAGCATACAAACTACCTACATGGCCCTGGTTGAGATCATTAGTAGCTACTTTGCATATTGCATTATTTTATTCGTTATTTAGGGAAAGAAAGGGAAGAAAAAAGAAGAAAGGGAAGAAAAAAGAAGAAAGGGAAGAAAAAAGAAGAAAGGGAAGAAAAAAGAAGAAAGGGAAGAAAAAAGAAGAAAGGGAAGAAAAAAGAAGAAAGGGAAGAAAAAAGAAGAAAGGGAAGAAAAAAGAAGAAAGGGAAAGAAGAAAGGGAAGAAAAAAGAAGAAAGGGAAGAAAAAAGAAGAAAGGGAAGAAAAAAGAAGAAAGGGAAGAAAAAAGAAGAAAGGGAAGAAAAAAGAAGAAAGGGAAGAAAAAAGAAGAAAGGGAAGAAAAAAGAAGAAAGGGAAGAAAAAAGAAGAAAGGGAAGAAAAAAGAAGAAAGGGAAGAAAAAAGAAGAAAGGGAAGAAAAAAGAAGAAAGGGAAGAAAAAAGAAGAAAGGGAAGAAAGAAGAAAGGGAAGAAAGAAGAAAGGGAAGAAAGAAGAAAGGGAAGAAAGAAGAAAGGGAAGAAAGAAGAAAGGGAAGAAAGAAGAAGAAAGAAGAAGAAGAAAGAAGAAGAAGAAAGAAGAAGAAGAAAGAAGAAGAAGAAAGAAGAAGAAGAAAGAAGAAGAAGAAGAAAGAAGAAGAAGAAAGAAGAAGAAGAAAGAAGAAAGAAGAAAGAAGAAAGAAGAAAGAAGAAAGAAGAAAGAAGAAGAAGGGGGGGGTTCTCCATCTCCCCTGTTTACACCACAAGGTGTATGCAGTTTTCTGCACAGGGGGAAAAAATTAAATAAAACTGACATTACATCAACACTGGTGTGAATAGGGCACATGAATGTCATTTTTGTATTTGTGCGCTGTAATCTATCTTATAGAGCACATGACAGACGCGCATGAAAACGGATGTCTCTGCAAGTGAAATCTGTATGTTTTTCTCATCAGTTTTCATGCACATATGGTGTGAATGAGCCCCAAGACTGTCAGCAGATTGGCCTATAGTTTAGTTGCTCTGATTTTTGGCAGGATGTAAAAAAATGGAGCCTGTGCAGAGCAAAATTAGAGTGCATTTCTGGATTTTAAACAGTATAGGCACTTATTTTTAATGTTTTACATAGCTATTCCTGCATCAGGGGCCAGCCTTAAGTGATCTAGCAGGACTTAATTTTCTGACCAAAGTTTCACTTTTAAATCCCCCCCCCCCCCCCCCGACCAATGGCAAGGCAAAGGAGATAAATCTCCAGAACTCAGAAAAACTAGGTGCCAATCTTTTGCAGACTGGCCTGGAGGCACTGGGTTTTACGCTACTAAGCCTCCTGTACAAAGTTCTCACTTAAAATGACACAGCTGACCCAGAATTGAAAACACATGTTATTTCCCAGAGTTGATAAGTAATTAAATCAGCAAACATTTCAAAACAGCATTTTATACAGGAAAGTGTTTGGGTCTGGGATTTAAGTTGCCAACCACACACTGAAGTAAATTATATATCACACACACACACACACACACACAATTTTTGTAAATATTTTATTCTATCTTTTCATGTGACAACACTAAAGACATGTCACTTTGCTACAATGTAAAGTAGTGAGTGTACATCTTGTATAACAGTGTAAATTTGCTGTCCCCTCAAAATAACTCAACACACAGCTAATTAATGTCTAAACCACTGGCAACAAAAGTGTGTGCGCTCTGTGTATAGTGTGTGCTCTCTGTGTAACGTGTACAGTGTTGCGCCCAGTGTGTCTGGGTATTGGGAGCCGTGACAGCCGAAGATGGGCAGGTAAGGACCTGGAGGGGTTTGTGTCCCCCTGGGGGAAAAAAAAAAAAAAGGACTGCAAGTTCACAGAAAGTATGTCAATCCTCTTGCAGATGATTTCACTGTAGTTCTAGGCAGAAAGAAGCTAGTAAGAATCTAGTGTATGTTAGTCAACCTGTCAGAAACCAGAAATATCAGTTTTGGGGTGGAGCTGTCCTTTAAACAAGAAACATTACACTAAACCACCAACCTCCTGTTTTCTATTAACAGTCTACCATTGCTCTGTAGCAAACATGGAAGACTACCAAGAAACTGCACACAGCCTAGGCACTCACCTCTGATAAGTTGCCGGATTTTCTAATCCCTTTTCCCACCTCCAGCCTTTCCAGCAGAGACTGCAGCTGCGGTAATGACAGGGTCTCATTTTCTCCATATCTCTGTAAGAGGTCTTCCAAGAAGGAGGCAGCAGTCAGTTCATTCTTGGTGCTAGAAACAGTGCTCTGTGCCAGAGAGACGTGGAGAGCCAGCCCAGACACCAGTGCCACCAGGAGAGGCCATACAGGAGCCATGATCATTACTACAGGAAATCAGAAAGACTGTTAGAGGGGGGCATTAAATCTGACATCAACAAGGAGGACATTTCAGAATATCAAAATGAAGACTGAATGAAAAAACAAAAAATAAATAAAAAACAGTTTTTTTTGTCATGCTGACCCCCTGGCTTCAAGAATATGATCCACTGAAGAATGCAGAGCTCATCTGACTCTCAGCAATGGCAGCCTCTGTATTTGTCTCTAGACTGGTTTTCTTTAAAAAGAGGACCTATATTAAGGTGAGGGTTTATATACACCCCCTCCCCCCCCCCCCGACCTGCTGTAAATAACAAATTCTAAATATATTTTATATAAAAAAAAAAAAAAAATCTGGCACTTGCCTAGTAACTTCCCATAGACTTGAAGAGGGCTGCACAGAATTTGGTTGCAATTTCTGCAGAAGGTCAATTCCTATGATCGCCAACTTCCTCCAGTCTGTAAAATGCAGTCTATTTTCTCATGGAGGTATTTGTGTTGGCTATGGGGAGAAGCACACAGCAGCCACTGAAATCTACCAGCCGGTTCCAGAGTCTCCTATGCCTGAGGACAAACTCCCATTCATTCCTCTAAAGAGGATTCTATCATGTGACCCAATGATAGACAGACTCCACAGAAATTAATGGGATCTGTCTACATCAGCACAGAAGGTGTCTGGGAATTTTTATTTGATATATATTATACTGTATATAGACACACACACACACACGCGCGAGAGAGTAAAGTGTCATAAACTCAAACTTTTAAGAGCCAAAAAAAAAAAAAAAAAAAAAAAACATGCTCGCTATCATATGGTGACAGGCGGAATTAATGCAATAGTAGGTGAACTGCGTGGAAAATAGAGGAGGAGCTTAACTTCACCTGTCAGTAGTGTACAAAAGGTCTTCATATGTGAACACAAGGAAATAAGGGCAAGGTCTGCATTCTGTACCCATGTGGCAGCAGATCTTCTGTAAAAAGACAGGTGCGCTAAAGTACTATTAAAGAGTACGTAAACTCAACATTTCAGATCTCCGATTCGTGCCTATTGTACCATGTATTTGTATGAGAAAGTCTCCTGTTCTCTTTGTATTGCTTCCTTTGTGTGAAAATCCCTGGTGCTTCTGCCAGTCCCCTTGCTTTCCTTTAAAACACTGACCACACTAAGCAGGAGAACACAGTGTGGTCAGTTCTCTAGCTGTGCTGGGAGCTCAGCCTGCTCTCCTCCAATGATTCGACTTGTCCTGACACTCCCCACCCCCTTTCACTGGGAAGGTCAGTGTACTGTTTCTCCTCCCTCAGCTTCTATGCAACTGAGAATAAGGAGCCAAAAACAACTATGTGATAATAAATGGCTTCATATGATCACTATTCTTAACTGCTTGCCCACCACTGGCCGTCATATGATGTCCGAGCCTCCCCGAGCCACTAGAGGGCGCGCACCGCCAGCGCGTCACTGGAAACCCCATGGGCGTGCCCGTGATGTCCGCCGGGCACCCGTGATTGCTCAGTAACAGAGCAGGACGTCGATCGATCTGTGTGTGTAAACACACAGATCGAAGTCCTGTCAGGTGAGAGGAAACCGATGGTGTGTTCCTTGTACAGAGGAACACCAATCGGTCTCCTCCCCTTGTGAGTCCCCTCCAGTTAGAATAACTCCCTAGGACACATATTTAACCCCTTGATCGTCCTTGTGTTAACCCCTTCCCTGCCAGTCACATTTATACAGTAATCAATGCATTTTTATAGCACGGAACGCTATATAAATGTCAATGGTCCCAAAATAGTGTCCGATATGTCCGCCGCAATATCGCAGTCACGATAGAGAAAGAGGGAGAAAAAAAAAAAAAAAAAAAAAAAAAAAACACAGGTCGCCGCCATTACTAGTAAAAAATAAAAATTGCTATAAATCTATCCCCTATTTTGTAGACGCTATAACTTTTGCGCAAACAAATCAATATATACGCTTATTGCGGTTTTTTTTTAACCAAAAATATGTAGAAGAATACGTATATGCCTAAACAGAGGAAAAAATTTGTTTAAAAACAAAAATAAATAGGATATTTATTAGAGCAAAAAGTTAATATTCAGTTTTTTTCAAACTTGTCACTATTCTTTTGTTTATAGCGCAAGAAATAAAAACCGCAGAGGTGATCAAATACCACCAAAAAAAAAGCTCTATTTGTGGGAGGAAAATTATAAAAATTTCATTTGGGTACAGTGTTGTATGACCGCGCAATTGTCATTCAAAATGTGACAGTGCCGAAAGCTAAAAAGAGGCTTGGGCAGGAAGGGGGTGAAAGTGCCTGGTATTGAGGTGGTTAAAGTGTTACTAAATCCAGACCCTGCATTCACTATATCTGGTATCCCACAGTACACAGAACAAGAAAATGCAATTATTTTAGAAAATATATACTGATAAATACCTTTTCTGATCAGCAGTATATATCAGTCTTGTGACTGCCATCAGTGTTTGGTTAAAGCTTGTAGGGGGAATTTTCTACCCCGACAGTACCATCAGGCTGCAGGACGCCTGACCCTCTGTCTGGACAGTGCCGATTGTCCTTGTGCTGATCACATGCACTCTCCCAAAAGAAAAAAAAAAATCAGACACACGCTCTAGCAATACACACCAAACTGAGCATGTGCAGAGTGCCCCCAAGGCTCTGATCTATCATCTAATGCAGTGGTCCCCAACCTTTTTGGCACCGGGGACCGGCTGCGTGGAAGAAAATTGCGCCAAGGCCCGGTTGGGGGGAGGTTGAGCGTGTCACTTGCCATGTCGCCTACCACCAGATGCGGAATGCCACTTGCCACGCTGCCTGCCACCAGATGTGGTAAGGCCCCAACAGATGAAGGCAGCCCCCCCTCCACAGAGATGAAGGCAGCCCCCCCTCCACAGAGATGAAGGCAGCCCCCCCTCCACAGAGATGAAGGCAGCCCCCCCTCCACAGAGATGAAGGCAGCCCCCCCTCCACAGAGATGAAGGCAGCCCCCCCTCCACAGAGATGAAGGCAGCCCCCCCTCCACAGAGATGAAGGCAGCCCCCCCTCCACAGAGATGAAGGCAGCCCCCCCTCCACAGAGATGAAGGTAGCCCCCCCTCCACAGAGATGAAGGTAGTGCCCCCACTAGGCCCTGTACACTCCATGCACACACGTGTCCCAGTCAGTCCCAGTTCACACTCACCCTGTCACTGGCAGAGTTGTCGTACTCGGGGCTCCCCCGTGCCTCTCCTCCGGAGCTCAGTCATGTTGGTGTGTGTTCGGTGATGAGGGCTGAGGATTAGCAGCAGGTAAGTGTATGGAGGGATCAGAGGGGAGGGGCGGCTCCATGCTTTCCCGGAAGAAGTGTGGACTCGTCTCCTCTCAGCTCTATCAAGGGACACCAGTGGCTTCCCTGTTACTGTGGGCTGTCCTGGAGGTGACGGTGTGCTGCGCCTTCCCCTATGACAGAAGGGCGGGGAAAGCTCAGTGAGGAGGCGGCACGTCCATTCACACTGCACGGGGAGTGTCCGTGTGAGAGACATAGGGAGGGGCCACGGTGCATAATAAACAACACTGTGTGCTTCACTCTCACCTTCCCCGACATTGTTCATCCACTCTGAGGAACTTCACATCCTACAGCTGGCCGCCGGGCTCTCTCATGCCGCCCGCCCGCACCCGCGGCCCGGCTGCAGAAGGGCCACGGCCCGGTAGTGGGCCGCGGACCGGGGGTTGATGACCCCTGATCTAATGCACAGGTGTCAAACACAAGGCCCATGGGCCGAATCCGACCCTCCAGGCCATTTCATGTGGCCCTCGCCCTCCTCAAGACCTTACTTTCTGCTTTTAAGCAATGCATCCAGCCTCTTCCCAGCAGCAGATTAAGGAAAGGGGGGTGCACTGTGATGCAAGGGAGAGTGGGGGACTCAACTTCTGACAGTGGGGTGGCTCTTAACATCTAATATATGGGGAGGGGGATGTGCTGGACATCTAATCTTACAGATACAACCGGCCCTTTTGAGGGCAATCATAATGCGGATGCAGCCCACGATGAAATTGAGTTTGACACCCCTGCTCTAATGGATTGGTAACTGTTGGAAGAAGGGGAGGATCGGAGAAGACAGGATCAAACAGCCCTTTTACACAATGCGCAGGATTAACGTAGTAGGGCCCACAGTGAGTATAACAAGCATGCTTTACTGCATATACAGACTGATTTTACTGTTGTGGGTTAGTAACACTTTAACCACTTAAGCCCCGGACCATTTTGCAGCTTAAGGACCAGAGGTGTTTTCAGAATTTGGCACTGCGCTGATTTAACTGTAAATTGTGCGGACATGCAATGTTGTACCCAAACGAAATTTGCGTCCTTTTCATGGTATTTGATTGCCTCTGCAATTTTTTTTTTTTGCGATATAAACGGAAAAAGACTGAAAATTTTGAAAAAAAATAAATGTTATTTTCTACTTTTTGTTATAAGAAATAAAATCGAATAAACTTAATTTTAGTCATACATTTAGGCCACAATGTATTCAGCCACATGTCTTTAGTAAAAAAAATGTCAATAAGCGTATATTTATTGGTTTGCGCAAAAGTTATAGCGTCTACAAACTAGGGTACATTTTCTGAAATTTACACAGCTTTTAATTTATAACTGCCTATCTCATTTCTTGAGGTGCTAAAATGGCAGGGCAGTACAAAACCCCCCCAAATGACCCCATTTTGGAAAGTAGACATCCCAAGGAAATTGCTGAGAGGTATGTTGAGCCCATTGAATATTTTTTTTTTTGTCTCAAGTGATTGAATAATGACAAAAAAAAAAAAAAAAAAACACAAAAAGTTGTCACTAAATGATATATTGCTCACACATGCCATGGTTATATGTGGAATTGCCCCCCCCCCCCCCCCAAAATACATTTTGCTGCTTCTCCTGAGTACGGGGATACCACATGTGTGGGACTTTTTAGGAGCCTAGCCGCGTACGGGACCCTGAAAACCAATCACCGCCTTCAGGATTTCTAAGGGTACAAATTTTTGATTTCACTCCTCTCTACCTATCACAGTTTCGAAGGCCATAAAATGCCAAAATAGCACAAAACCCCCCCAAATGACCCCATTTTGGAAAGTAGACACCCGAAGCTATTTGCTGCGAGGCATGTTGAGTATTTTACAGCTCTAATTTGTTTTTGAAAATGAAGAAGGAAAATAATATATATATATTTTTTTTTCACTTTTCAAAACTTTGTGACAAAAAGCGAGATCTGCAAAATACTCACCATACCTCTCAGCAAATAGCTAGGGGAGTCTATTTTCCAAAATGGGGTCATTTGGGGGGGGGGGGGTTTATGTCATCTGGGCATTCCATGGCCTCCGAAACTGTGATAGGCAGTGAGGAGTGAAATCAAAAATTTACACCCTTAGAAAGCCTGAAGGCGGTGCTTGGTTTTTGGGGTCCCGTACGCGGCTAGGCTCCCAAAAAGTCTCACACATGTGGTATCCCCGTACTCAGGAGAAGCAACAGAATGTATTTTGGGATGTAATTCCACATATGTCCATGGCATGTTTGAGCAATATATCATTTAGTGACAACTTTGTGCAAAAAAAAAAAAAAAAAAATAGTATTTTTTCTGCAACTTGTGTCAACATATAAAATATTCCATGAACTCGACATGCCTCTCAGTATATAGCTTGGGGTGTCTACTTTCTAAAATGGGGTCATTTGGGGGGGGGGGGGGGGTTGAACTGTCCTGGCATTTTATACACAACATTAGGAAGCTTACATCCACTCTTCTAACCAAAGGATTTGTCACCTCCTACAGCACAGAAAGATGATACCTAAACCCGCAGGCATCAATCTGGTATAACCATTCAAAGTCCAGCAACATACCAGTACGTTGCTGGTCCTTGTTGGACATGTATTGTAATCTTTTTTTTCATGCAGCCTGTTGGCTGAACGAAAAAAAACAAGAGATTGATCGGTGGGTATGTCCACCATTAGAATACCGCCCTTCATCCACCCACTTCTAATGATGGGCATACATGCACCATTTATATATGCCGAAGCATGGGGGCATCCTCCCGCAAAAGTTATGCCGCACACACATGGTCGGACTTTTCCACGGGCATGCCTCCGTCGGAATTTTGACCGTATGTACGCGGCATTAGGAGCAAAATCGCCCCTCCGCCCCTGCTGCCCCCATGCTTCGGCATATATGCTCTTTTTTTTTTAACAGTGGTGGTGAAATCACCTCCTACAGCACTGGAGTCGCAGGGATCAGGCCTGTCTCTGCGAACGCTGCAGTTATGTGTGTTGTGTTTTGTAAGTGACAGTGATCGATCGATACTGCACTTGGGTGGCCTGGGCTGGACAGAGGGGCAAAACGCAGGTGCTAGCAGGTATCTGGGCTGATCCCGCTAACACTGCGTTTTTGGGAACCCTAAACTGCTGGGGATGCTAGTATAGATCAGATCAGATCAGATATTGATCTGTTCAGATACTATACCACTAAGGGAGGTGTATGCTTCACGCGTGGGTATTAGCGTTACTGGCACTAACCTGACGCTGCCTGGGGCGACGCAGACCCTCTTCGACGCTAAAACCTAATTGATATCGCCCGCCTGCCGATCAGGGAGGTTAAACCTTTATTGGGTTATATACGGCGGGTGCCCTGACACTATAAAACTGGTGAAAGGGTTAACTAGGGGCAATTAGGGGGTTTAAAACCTTTATTAGATAATACATGGGGGTACCTGACGCTGTAAAAACCTGCGGAGAACCTAAAAAAATAATAACTGGCTACTTATCGGCATCACCGACACTAATACAGCGATCAGAAAAACGATCGCTTAGTGACAGTGGTGCTAGGGGGTGAAAGGGTTACCTGGGGGGCGATCAAGGGGTTAAACCTTTATTAGGGGGGGGGGGGTTAGGGGGCTACACTGGACCTAAAACTAACTGCCCTGACACTTTTACAGTCACAAATGTCACTGATTGCAGTGATCAGTAAATGGTCACTGCAATCAGTGACACTGTGACTGGGGGGTGATCGTGTGCCTATGTGTCCTGGTGTCAGTGTGCTGTTTAGTGCACTAACCTGATGTCTTCTCTCAACGGCGCTCGGTATATGTGAGCGCCGCAGGAGAGATGACATCACTTCCTCCTGCCTGTGTAAACATTACACAGGAAGCTTTTCATTCGCCGGGAGCGATCGCGAGGGGGTGGCCGGAAACGAATGGCCGTCCCCCTCATCACGGATCGCTCCTGGTACGATGCCGACCGCTCACTCTATAGAAGGGGGGTCCGATGGGACCCCCCAACTATACAAAAGGCAGGCACATACAGGTACGTGATTGTGCCTGTCCGTGCCATTCTGCCGACGTATATATACAGTGAGCGGTCATTAAGTGTTTAAATAAAAGCCAGTTTTCTGGCATGATCAAATATATTTTCAATAGCCCACGGCAAAATTTCCCAGGCAATCCTGACACTTTCTGATTTACCTGTGTCTTGTGTAGATTTGTAATATCTGTGTACTGCAATGCGTGTTTAAAATATTGATAAAGATTGGAAAAGAAATGCCAGGCAGAAGAGAAACAGAGGATGACAGCTCTAGGGAAGAGACGGAAAGGATGGGTGGAGTAGAGAAGAGGGAGAAGATAACAGAGGACAATCTCTGGGGGTCACACTTCAGAAAGAGACAGGATGTTCACGAAGAGCAGCGCACACAGACAGAGAGGCACAGAGATTACTGTTCAGGGACAGACACAGAGCAGGGTGACACCACTAGATAAGCGACAGGTCAGGGCACACCAGGGTGGAGGAGATATAAACAGTGGAGAATACACACAGCTCATGGTGGGGGAGATATATATATATATATATATATATATATATATATATATATATATATATACACACATACACACACACACACATACATACACACACAGTGACAGCTCAGGGTGGGGGATACACACACAGTGACAGCTCAGGGTGGGGGATATACACACACAGCGACAGCTCAGGGTGGGGGGGGGGGGGTGAGGGATATACACACACAGTGACAGCTCAGGGTAGGGGGGGTGAGGGATACACACACACACACACACACACACACACACACACACACACACACTGACAGCTCAGGGTAGGGGGGGTGAGGGATATACACACAGTGACAGTTTAGGGTAGGGGGGGGTGAGGGATATACACACAGTGACAGCTCAGGGTGGGGGATATACACACACAGCGACAGCTCAGGGTAGGGGGGGGGGTGAGGGATATACACACACAGTGACAGCTCAGGGTAGGGGGGGGTGAGGATATATACACCACACACACACACACACACACACACACACACACACACACACACACACACACACACACACACACACACACACACAGCTCAGGGTAGGGGGGGGTGAGGGATATACACACAGTGACAGTTTAGGGTAGGGGGGGGGTGAGGGATATACACACAGTGACAGCTCAGGGTAGGGGGGGGGGTGAGGGATATACACACAGTGACAGTTTAGGGTAGGGGGGTGAGGGATATACACACAGTGACAGCTCAGGGTAGAGGGGGGGGGGTGAGGGATATACACACAGTGACAGCTCAGGGTAGAGGGGGGGGTGAGGGATATACACAGTGACAGCTCAGGGTAGAGGGGGGGGGGGGTGAAGGATATACACAGTGACAGCTCAGGGTAGAGGGGGGGGGGGTGAGGGATATACACAGTGACAGCTCAGGGTTAGAGGGGGGGTGAGGATATACACACAGCGACAGCTCAGAGTAAGGGGGGGGTGCGGGATATACACACACACACACAGCGACAGCTCAGGGTAGGGGGGGGGGGGATATAGATATATATACATACATATACACACACACACACACACACACACACACACACACACACACAGTGACAGCTCAGGGTGGGTGAGGGGATATACACACAGTGACAGCTCAGGGTGGGTGAGGGGATATACACACAGTGACAGCTCAGGGTGGGTGAGGGATATACACACAGTGACAGCTCAGGGTGGGTGAGGGGATATACACACAGTGACAGCTCAGGGTGGGTGAGGGGATATACACACAGTGACAGCTCAGGGTGGGTGAGGGGATATACACACAGTGACAGCTCGGGGTGGGTGAGGGGATATACACACAGTGACAGCTCGGGGTGAGTGAGGGGATATACACACAGTGACAGCTCGGGGTGGTTGAGGGGATATACACACAGTGACAGCTCGGGTGGGTGAGGGGATATACACACAGTGACAGCTCGGGGTGGGTGAGGGGATATACACACAGTGACAGCTCGGGGTGGGTGAGGGGATATACACACAGTGACAGCTCGGGGTGGGTGAGGGGATATACACACAGTGACAGCTCGGGGTGGGTGAGGGGATATACACACAGTGACAGCTCGGGTGGGGTGAGGGATATACACACAGTGACAGCTCAGGGTGGGTGAGGGATATACACACAGTGACAGCTCAGGGTGGGTGAGGGATATACGACACAGTGACAGCTCAGGGTGGGTGAGGGGATATACACACAGTGACAGCTCAGGTGGGTGAGGGGATATAACACAGTGACAGCTCAGGGTGGGTGAGGGGATATACACACAGTGACGCTCAGGTTGGGTGAGGGGATATACACACAGTGACAGCTCAGGGTGGGTGAGGGGATATACACACAGTGACAGCTCAGGGTGGGTGAGGGGATATACACACAGTGACAGCTCAGGGTGGGTGAGGGGATATACACACAGTGACAGCTCGGGGTGGGTGAGGGGATATACACACAGTGACAGCTCAGGGTGGGTGAGGATATACACACAGTGACAGCTCAGGGTAGGGTGAGGGATATACACACAGTGACAGCTCAGGGTGGGTGAGGGATATACACACAGTGACAGCTCAGGGTGGGGGAGGGATATACACACAGTGACAGCTCAGGGTAGGGGGGAGGGATATACACACAGTGACAGCTCAGGGTAGGGGGAGGGATATACACACAGTGACAGCTCAGGGTAGGGGGGAGGGATATACACACAGTGACAGCTCAGGGTGGGGGGGGGATATACACACAGTGACAGCTCAGGGTGGGGGGGGGATATACACACACACACAGTGACAGCTCAGGGTGGGGGGGGGATATACACACACAGTGACAGCTCAGGGTGGGGGGGGGGGAATATACACACAGTGACAGCTCAGGGTGGGTGAGGGATATACACACAGTGACAGCTCAGGGTGGGGGAGGGATATACAAACAGTGACAGCTCAGGTGTGGGGGGGGGGGAATATACACACAGTGACAGCTCAGGGTAGGGTGAGGGATATACACACAGTGACAGCTCAGGGTAGGGTGAGGGATATACACACAGTGACAGCTCAGGGTAGGGTGAGGGATATACACACAGTGACAGCTCAGGGTGGGGGAGGGATATACACACAGTGACAGCTCAGGGTAGGGGGAGGGATATACACACAGTGACAGCTCAGGGTAGGGGGGAGGGATATACACACAGTGACAGCTCAGGGTTGGGGGGGGATATACACACAGTGACAGCTCAGGTGGGGGGGGGGGGATATACACACAGTGACAGCTCAGGGTGGGGGGGGGAATTTATACACACAGTGAACAGCTCAGGGTGGGGGGGGGAATTTATACACACAGTGACAGCTCAGGGTGGGGGGGGGATTTTATACACACAGTGACAGCTCAGGTGGGGGGAGGGATATACACAGTGACAGCTCATGGTGGGGGGGGAGGGATATACACACAGTGACAGCTCAGGGTGGGGGAGGGATATACAAACAGTGACAGCTCAGGGTGTGGGGGGGGGGAATATACACACAGTGACAGCTCAGGGTGGGTGAGGGATATACACACAGTGACAGCTCAGGGTAGGGTGAGAGATATACACACAGTGACAGCTCAGGGTAGGGTGAGAGATATACACACAGTGACAGCTCAGGGTAGGGTGAGGGATATACACACAGTGACAGCTCAGGGTGGGTGAGGGATATACACACAGTGACAGCTCAGGGTGGGTGAGGGATATACACACAGTGACAGCTCAGGGTAGGGTGAGGGATATACACACAGTGACAGCTCAGGGTAGGGTGAGGGATATACACACAGTGACAGCTCAGGGTAGGGTGAGGGATATACACACAGTGACAGCTCAGGGTAGGGTGAGGGATATACACACAGTGACAGCTCAGGGTAGGGTGAGGGATATACACACAGTGACAGCTCAGGGTAGGGTGAGGGATATACACACAGTGACAGCTCAGGGTAGGGTGAGGGATATACACACAGTGACAGCTCAGGGTGGGGGGAGGGATATACACACACACACACACAGTGACAGCTCAGGGTGGGGGGGGGGGGGGATATACACACACACAGTGACAGCTCAGGGTGGGGGGGGGGGATATACACACACAGTGACAGCTCAGGGTGGGGGGGGGGGGGAATATACACACAGTGACAGCTCAGGGTGGGTGAGGGATATACACACAGTGACAGCTCAGGGTAGGGGAGGGATATACACACAGTGACAGCTTAGGATAGGAGGGTGAAGGATATACACACAGTGGGGTGAAGGATATACACACAGTGGGGTGAAGGATATACACACAGTGGGGTGAAGGATATACACACAGTGGGGTGAAGGATATACACACAGTGGGGTGAAGGATATACACACAGTGGGGTGAAGGATATACACACAGTGGGGTGAAGGATATACACACAGTGGGGTGAAGGATATACACACAGTGGGGTGAAGGATATACACACAGTGGGGTGAAGGCAATCATACACACAGTGTCAGGCGCGATAGTCCGGGCCGGGTTCCGTCTCTTACCGGTCTCTCAGCTCTCTTTCTCCCTCTCAGGCTCCTCACGGTGTCCGGCTCACTGAGCACATCACGGCCTCTGTCAGCAACGTGGAGTTGGGGAGCTTGCTCTTTAAGCGCTGACGTCACAGAAAACGTAATTCCTCCCCTTTCCGTGACGTCTTCAGAAAGGCGTGTGCATCAGGCACGTTGAGGACGTGGTCCTAAACAGGTAAAAAAACAAAAAATAGAGTTTATACGTAAAGATATCAACCTTATGCACGTTGTCCTAAAGAGCTGGGAGACCGGCCTTTACAAGCGTCCATTTTCCCGTGGACCACACTCCCATAGAGTTATCCTTGCCAGTTTACCCGTAGTAGGAGTGATGCGGATGTGGCGCTGCCTTGGTGCTCCAGTGTTTATAATATGGTGTACTGAGCGACTATGAATGAAGCTCTGTTCTGGCTCTCGCTGTTTGATTGGTTGGTGAAAAGCACGTGAAAGTTTACTCACATAGCTGGAATAGTTGCCGTGGTCACGTGAAATTAGTTAATCTCCGGGGATTTGTGAGTGCGCGTCATTACTGGAGGTCCCAGTGTGAGGACAGGAAAGTCCCGCCCCTCACTTTTCATTATGATTGGCAGGAGACTTGTACCTATGTGGGGTATTTGATCATGTGTAATGACAGCGTGCAGCTCTATAGAAGATGTCACCCTGGGGGGGCTCAGCCTTATAATTCCCATTCACCGCCATCATTAGTCATGGAACCTGCCATTACCTTGTGTGAGGGATCACTGACCCAGAGAGGAATCAAATACACTACTTCAAGGGACCCGTCCCCCATGGAATGAACATTCCTCACCACTTTAGTGATCACAGGATCTTTAATCCTTCTCTCATTTTCAGAAGGAATATATATTGTCCCCCTATAGCCCATAATTCACATACATACAAGTAATATATGGAGCAAGCACCTGAAAAAAAAAAAATATTTTTTTTGGGCAGCACCTTCATCCCTATAGGAAAAAATGTATAGAAACCCTGATTAAACAGGGGCGAGGCATGGGACTTTAGTGGTGCTTGTTAGTGTTACATTGCAACATCAAAAAAAAAATAGAAACAGTTCATAAAAAAATATAAATTTTTATTCATGCAGTACATGACATTAAAATGTAATAAAGGAGAGGAAACACAACACAGTGCACTCTTCCTTGTAAGTCGCAAACTTGCAGTCCTACATGTTTCGCCTAGATTAGGCTTCATCAGGGACGCGTGCTAACAAATGTCAAATTCTCAACCATGCATGCGTGAGATTTCCAAAAGATCCAAATGGGGATATCAAGCTTAATGCCATTGATATTCTAGCCTTGAATAAAGAAAAAAAAGGGGAAGAATTTTAAATGGTTTCAAATGGTCAGAACAGACCTATGGCAAATTGCTCTGAAAA
Source organism: Rana muscosa (assembly GCA_029206835.1). Classification (NCBI taxonomy): domain Eukaryota; kingdom Metazoa; phylum Chordata; class Amphibia; order Anura; family Ranidae; genus Rana; species Rana muscosa. Next base: position 257,968,825 of record CM055118.1, on the reverse strand, counting down.
ACAAACGTATAATGAGTATGTGGGCTTACATGCTGGCAGAGCAGTAGCTACATGGCCTGGGAGCCTTGAAAGCACAGAACAGCAAGCATTCAGTCCATAAAAGGGGAATGAGTGTGTTCTAATCAGCCAAGGATATAAGGGAAAGAAAAAACTTGTTGTAGATAAACAGGCTGTAAGGCCTAATAAGATTATCAGACCCTCCAGCAGAATTCAACAAGTAGATACCTTGGAATTTCAGTCAAGGTTTTTGAATGCAGAATACCACACCGGGTGTCACTCCTGTCAGCTAAGAACAGGAAACAGAGGCTACAATTTGCCTGAATACTGTCTATAAAACAATAACAAGGCAGCCACTGCCCAATGTGAGATATATGGAATACGTGTGCATACATATGCATGTTCCTTCTTCCCTCCGAAAAGTTGTAAACTTGCCCTTAGTAGGCTATGAATATACTGGGGGCCTGACCAGACAAAATGTCTGGGGGCACTAATAAATGCAGGATATATGCCACTTAGATGTTCGGCATAGCTAATACACATAGAAGATCTTTAACAGCAACACTCTTTCCTTCTGTTCTGGGTATACTATGATTTTAGAATGATTTGTTTTCTAATTCGTTTCACTTGGTAATATCTGCATTGTAAAGGAGAGCGGATTTGCAGGGTGGAAAATACCTAAATCTGACCACCGGGGGCGCATAGCACGAGCACACACAAATCCCTAAGGAAAAAGGGTACTTGAGGATTTAGGGCAGAACGAGTCCTCATTGGTATCTGTGGAGTAGTGGGTGGGATGTAATGAAGGGATACCTATGTAGCACACAGATCCTTTACCCTGCTTACCTCCACCCGCAGAGTGGGACACACCATGCCACATGCCCAGCATCCTCCATCTTGTAGAGGGTGAGCGGTGTTAAAAGTTTTGGGTCCTGCAGCGAGTTACCTCTTTCCATTGGTTCTCGTCCTAGAGTGTAGGGAAAAGTTTATTCTCTCTCTTTGAAGAAGGCCATTGTCCAGACAGTAATAAACCCAATAAAATAGTTTATTTTACTTGCTTGCAACTTGACAGGAAAGGTTGGAGATAGAGAAAGTTGAACAGGGAGGCAGGTTCAGGCACACGGCACTTAATTACCCACGTCGCCACTCAAGCCTGAGTGGGTTTTGCTCACCCGGATAGTCCCCTCTCACGGTCCTAGCAGCCGGTGTGGAGCACGAAACATTCACTTTAAGTTCTTTTCCTAAGGATACGATCAGGATATGAACCTCTTAGTCCCGAACTTCCCAGCACTTGTAACACTTAAGACCTTAGGTGCCAATGGGGCACGTTACAAGGCTTTTGGTGGATAATGGAATCCTTCCCTCTGTCAGGTAACCAGGCCTCTACCGAGACAGTGACCTCCTTCACCGATCCCCTTGGGTAGATCCTTCCCTGGTTTCCTCTCCCTCAGAGCGGGTTACCCTCCCACGGGTACCCTGGGATTCCGCTTCTGGTGTAGGCCTCAGCTAAAGATGCTGGGCCTACCTGGAACAATGCAGCCTCGGGCTAAAGGTGCCCGGGACTGAACACATACACGCACCCCTGGACTGGAGGGCCGGGAGGTGCAAACTGCTCCCCGAATAATGGCGTCTGCCCCTTATGTATCCTCTCCCAGCATGCACAGTGGGCAGACCACGCCCACTGCACAGCTGCCGAGAGGGGACACCCAATAGAGCTGCAATGCCACCTGTGGTTCGACCTGAGCGACAGCGCCACCTACAGGCCACAGGGAACTGTACTACCAGGCAACATCACAACAGGGCAGAGGCCAATTTAGAATTTCAACAGCCTGGGCCTAATTATTTGCTCAGGCCAACCCCTAAATTTAGGCATAGCGACCCCAGTTTTGGGGGTCCGCTACACATATTACACACAGGGCTACTAAATATTCCAATCTGACAGACCCACCTATGGGGGGTGGACCCTGCAAAACTGCTTACTATAACAACCGTGAGGTTTACCAAGATGGCACCGCCTCAGACGACGTTCTATGAAGAAACGCGTAAGTAGGAGCTATTGGTACGCATTCACGCCACTTCCAGTTGCAGAGCCCTAGCTATTGGAACGCACGCCGGCTTGAAGCTCGTGCCAGTTTATGCACTTGACTGCGTCAAGTGGTTTTTAAAAAGATTTTATATAGCTTTCTTTAATAAAACCATCCGGATTTATACTACGAAGTATCCATCTCTTTTTGTCCACGAGGGTAATCTGCGGGTTACCATAGAGGAGGTAACAACTATAAGCTAACCTATTGGCAACGGCTTATCTCTGGAGGAGCACAAGGGTCCGGAAATCCCATTACGTGTGGAGCTAAGGAGGAGGTGGACGCCCAGAGGATTGACACTACACTCACTACATGCTATTTACACCTGCAGGGGCGTAAGGATCTGGTGAGTGGGGAACTGAAGGGGAGCACGGAAGTCACCTTGATTGCTATATAAGCACGAATCACATCTGGACAAGCACGAATTACTTGAAAACTTGTCACATTTATTTGAACTATCAAAAACTGAACTTTAAATAATAATGAAATTATGAGTTTTTCATGGATAATCCTTTATGATTGAATGTGTTAATGCACTTTTTGACTTATGAATTATCTGAACATGATCAATTTATATGGTCAGTGGATGATACAATTGATAAGTAGAATTGCTTAAACCTGATAATTTTGTAGATTTAGCGGGGACACTCACTATTACATGAAGCACATGCACTTTATTGAAGGTTGACACATTTGTTTGGAAGCAGTGTCACGGCTAAAGGGTTTTTAAGTTTGTCTCACAATTTTTACATCTATAAAGAGTGATTGACTGAGGAGGTTCACTCTTTAGGTGACAGTAGCATTTTTCACTTTTATATATATAGTACATTCACCTAGGGAAAGTGACCCCACTACAGGAGCACTCTCCAGGTAAAGGGCAGCACCACCCATCCCTACCTCTAAACATTTCCTACAATTTGCACAGGCTCACCAAAATTGCACAATAGAAGATTGGAAAAACTTTGCCTGGTCTGATGAGTCTCATTTTCAGCTGTGACTTTCAGATGTTAGGGTCAGAATTTGGTGTAAACTACATGAAAGCATGGATCATCCTGCCTTGTATCAAGACCTCTTTCACACTGAGGCGCTGTATAGGCGTTTTTTGCATTAAAAATAACGCCTGTGAAGCGCCTCTCAAGCCACCCCAGTGTGAAAACCTGAGTGCTTTCACACTGGGGCGGTGCACTTGCAGGACAGGAAAAAAAAAAGTCCTGCAAACAGCATCTTCAGGGCAGTGCGTACACTGCTCCTCCACTGCCCCTGCCCATTGAAATGAATGGGCAGTGCTGCCGAAGCGCTGCAACATGGGCGCTTTTAACCCTTTACAGGCAGTCCCCGGGTTACAAACAAGACAGGGACTGTAGGTTTGTTCTTAAGTACAATCTGTTTATAATTTGGAACAGGTACATTTTTTAAGTGTAGCTCCAGCCAAAAAAATCTATTTTTAAGCTTTTTGGAAAACATAGGGAAGGGTTATCACCCCTGTAACATTTGTTTTGCTGTCTGTGCCCCTGTTCAGAAGTTTCACCTCACTTTCTGTCCCAATGACAATTGGATTTAGAAAATTTTGGGTTATTAGGGAAACAAGGATTGGTGATAAAGCATCAGTGGAGACACCTTTTTCCCATATTAACTCTTACAGGAGAGAATTTCCCTTCCTAGGGGTAGATTTCCTCTCACTTCCTGTTGTCTTCCTCCATTTGTAAGTAGGAGTCGTTTGTAAGTCGGATGTTTGTAAGTAGGGGACCGCCTGTATTTGGCTGCTAGCGGGGCTTAAAAGCGCCCTGCTAGTGGCCAAAAAGCGCAGCTATAACAGCAGTACTTTTGGGCCCAAAATAAATATAAATGCTTATTCACAGTGCATATGGTCACTATAGCAACTTTCCAGATCTTCATACACATTATATCATCTCCTTGGGTTCATTCCCTCAGCTCCTGGGATAGACTTGCCTCGCAGATCCTAACTTGCAACAATGCTTATTTAGAACTATTTATATGTAAGTATTGCAGGAAGATACACATTTTGTTTCCCCCCCTTGCCCCTACCTTCTTTCTCACTATCTGGGCAAAACATTAGATCCTATTTGGTACCTGTTTTCATTTTTAACAGCTACTCTATGCGTTCACTCCAGATGAGTGGCAACTGGCCACGAAACGCGTCGAGCCTATGAATGTTATCATGTTACCAACATATAGCTTGACCTCAACTGTGATTTATTTGCATCCTATAACCCATATGTATCCATTACTCAATAAGCATTGGCTTTTCATACTAGTTAATAATGTAGAAAAGTTTCCCCAGTAAGGCTTTATAACAGCAGTAGAACATAATCAAATAATAAAATTAATATTGTTAAGAAATAATTTATTTCATCAATAAAAACTGGTCAAATGATGCAATGGATTCCACAGTACAGTAAACATAATTGTGCACATCATTACATTACATAATGCTTTATGATGTGCGAGCCCCGACGCGTTTCGACCTCTGTATGGTCTCTTCAGGGGGGTAATAAAGAATACATTATATGAGTTTTAGAATTAAAGAAGCATATCATTATACATCACATTGAGTAAGCCACAGTGGTATATTTATCGTTAAAAAATGGAATGAGCATTCCAATGACCAGAACTGATGTGGGCCGTTAGGGGATCCATAGGACTTCAAGGCTGCCCTCACTCACCCCCCCAAGATGGAGGGGCCCGCCCTAAGGGACTTGCAAAGAGCTACACTGTAAGCGCCCTCCTGGGAGGCAGAGAAGCCAACACCTGCAACAAGTACCCAATGATAGCCATATATCAATTGAGAGAAGTAGGGTAAATTAACTCATAGCACATCTGCCAGAGTGTCAGTTTAACTATAAATATTAATAGGCGTATATATAGGGGCTACCGGCAATTTAAAGGTTGTTAATCTATCAATTCATCCAGGCATAATTTTATACTAGTTAATTCCATGGGATACTATGCAATTTCAGATGCACGTGCACGTACATACATGAATTACTCTTTTTTGTATGCCATTGCCTTATGTGTATAGATAAAAATACTCATGTTCAACGCTTTGTTTATATGCCAATTAAACAATTTTAAAATTTCTCCTACCACGTGTCTTGTGCCTCACTAAAGGTCCCAAAAACCCTTTTCTTATTTTTGATTTAGGGATGGGGGTGCATGTTGTCATGCACCTCATTTAAAGTCCCACAACCCCCTCGCTTTCCATAATTAACATAAACATCTACATTTAGCAACTAGCAAGTTCCTTATAAATTCAGTCTTGCTGATTCACACACAGCTCATGATCTAATAAAGAATCATTGTGAGCTCTCTAGGCTGTGAGTCATTCACAGAATCAGGATCTGGCTGCATCAGCTCATGATTCAATACAGAATCATTGGATGCTCTCTGCGTAGACAACGGCGCAGGCACACTAGCGGGCCGGCTTCATGAATGGGATCATGCCGGTTTTCTGAATGGGATCATGCTGGCCCCGCGCGAATGCGTGTGACGTCATCGCCGCTCTGGCCAATCACAGCGCTGGAACAGCGATACCAGGAAGAAGCTCAGAGGGGACAAGGTGGCGGCGGAGAACGCGGAAGACTTTGGGGGCTTCGATTTCAGGTAAGTGCCACATAATGAGCTAGTATGCCATGCATACTAGCTCATTATGCCTTTCTCTTGCAGGGGTTTATTTTTGCAGAAAAAGTTTTAGAGGGTTTACTTCCTCTCTAAAGTGGTTGTAAATTCAGATAAACTCAGGAACAGACTCCCACCCGCGAATGTCCCCTGAGAGTTTAACTAACCCTGTAATTATGGCCTCATATCTTGGACTGATAAGTCCCCATTAGACTGCTGCTCGCTGTCTCTTCATCCCCCACCCCTCTTCTCCCCAACACCCCCCCTTCTCTCTGCTAGATTCCCCTCTTCACCTCTGTCTTTATCTCTCCCTACTTTTTCTGTGGCCAACTACGCTTGGCTACACCGAGAACTCATATGCATTCAGTCCATTCACCACGTGTATTTCCATTGCTTGTGAAAATTATAAGTTCATGGATGTTTTAGTGCTGACTGAATTTCTGATCCAGTCACTTTCCACTGACTTCTTCGGTTCCTGGACGCAGCAGGTTCCCACAGGGGCGTCCAGGCCGAACAAAGTAGCTTCTAGTTGCAGGTCAGCACTGTATGACTAATAGTGCCTTAAAGACATGTTCACAAGTTAACTACAAGTACACCACAATATGCAAGTTATTGTATGTATTTGTTTCATACTTTGCAGACCAGGTCGCCCCTTGTCAAGCACCTGGTCATATTCTCTTTTTTTTTTCTCTGTTTGAATTTATGTTTAAAACAATAAACAATTATTGAACCTAAAGTGGTTGTAAACCCTTGCATATACCCAGTGAAGTGACTGTTCTCAGGTGATACACAGATATTAAACAAATCCTCCTACATAAGTTGTACATGTCTATCTGCAGCCTTCTCTACAACCAAAGTGCTGAATTTATATGCATTTCTGAAAGCTGAAAAAAAGGGGGGGTGGAGAACTGACTTTACAGACATGAGGTTATCAATTTGCTAGAGGTCCCTCCCTTGTCACCTTTTTTCTCTTTGTGTCAGAAAAAAATAGTCAAAAGTTATTTATGCTGATAGTAGAGGAACAGAGCGAAAGACAGACATTACACTTAGTGCTCTTAATTGAAACAGAGGTAAGGGACTGCTCTGTGTAATATCACACAGAGCATGTAAGTGTAACCTTTGTTTTTATTTTAATTTAAAGAAAATGTAGTCTTTCGTATCACTTTAAGGCAGGATTCACACATGTGTTAGCAATGCTATGCATTTTTCTGCAGGTCCAATGTCATCAATAGGCTCTACATAACGCACTTAGCCATAAAAAGAGACTAAAACTAACAAGGCACAAGTAAACTAGCCCAATTTAGAACAATGGTCAATCTGTGTACATGTATTAATATTAAAACGCATAGGTGTGAATTGGCCCAAAAGGAAACCTGTATTGAGAAAATTAGGTTATTACTGTTGACCATTATGCTGGTCTAATGGTTTTAATAATTTTTGAGTAATGGGACTGAAACAAGCATGCAGCAAGTGAGGTCAGAGAAAAACAGTCATGTTCACTGCATTGTGAAATCTCTTATCCTGCTATTGAGCCTGTTGGTTTTGAATGATGGAACATGCTGAGTCCAGTCGGCGTTACTCAGTATTTATGCCAAAATCTTAATAGTCTATTTATAGGGCTGCTATCAAATTCCTGCATTATTATTATCAGCAGGGTCACTAGAAATGGGTCACGGTCTAAATGTGTCTCCACTTATCAGACCTAATTCCAAATATATGCAAACTATTCCCTATACAGAACTTAGATTAACTTTTTGACAAGAGCTCATCACTAGGCTATGATATGGTTTGGGTACAATGTAATTATATGATGCGGAATATGATGCAATGCAAGCTATGTGGATAATTACATAGCTGGTAAAACATATGTCTTGAAAGGAAGCAGAGGACAATGATCAAGTGCAATCTGTTATCTGTCCTGCTTGCAGCTTGAAGAGAGAAAGCAAAAAGAGAAAAACTGTTAAGTACACAATATGTTTCAAAAGTCTAGATCTGCCTTTTTCAACCGGGGTGCCTTGAGGTCTCTTCAGGAGTGCCCTGGCAAAATGGCTAAAAATTGCCCCAAAATTGTATACAAGCCGGTGAGTGGATGAAACCTGTCATTTAGTTACACAAAGCCACAGATTTTCAATGTACACTATTACAACCTTCTAGCTGCCAACTTCCTAACGACCAATGACATCATCAGTTGATTAGGAGGATGTCAGTTGCCTGCATATCATCCTTGTTTGACCCTCCCTTGCCTCTCTCCATCAGCTTTGGAGTCTCATTAGCTGAGTGATGGAGAAAATCTGAGGGAGAAGAGAAACATTGATATACTAGTCAGCACCAGTTTGCAAAAGTGTATTTGGTTTGGAAGAATAAATCACCTCTAACGTTGGGTATCCTAGGTGTGGATGTTTCTGCGTTATGTAAAACTATTGAATCGTTTTTACATTTTAGAATAGAGCACCTCGACTGTCCATAATTTTAGAGGGTGCCTCGAGATTGTCCATAATTTTAAAGGGTGCCTTGACTGAAAAAAAAGGTTGAGAAACACTGGTCTAGATCCATAGACAAAAATGTATCTAAAAGTTGTTTTTTTTATTACAGTAAATGTTTGCATTTACAGCCTTGGACTTTGTGATACTTGTGTATATGCTAAAATGCAAGAACGGTGAACATTTCTTTATGTAGCAGAACTGATGTTTAGTGGAACGATTATTCTAGGCTAATTCTGATAGACTACTGAATTTAGATGACCCCCCAGAAAAGTTGAGCGTTGTTAGGTCTGGAGACCTAGGAGTTCACTGTGAGAGAGAGAGAGAAAAGATTGTAACATACAGAGGAGGTAAGTTTCCCGTTACATTACTATCAAAGAGATATGGCCCAGTTAATCTGTCATCAAATATTCCCGGGTTAGTAGAAAGTCTAGGAAAACATTGCTCCCAAGAGCACATCCTCCCTGCAGTACTTACCTACGAGTGAGTCCCGAGTCTGTCCACCGAAAACTTCATGAGATGAGAGGCCGCACTCCATTAGGCTCCATGTACACAGAAGCTCAAAAACGGTCGTTTTTAAAGCAGCAGAAAAAGCTAGCTTTTATCAGCGTTTTTTTACTAGCTTTTATTAGCGTTTTTCAGTGTAGCTTTTTTTAGCTTTTTAAAAAAAAAAAAAAAAAAAAAAAAAATTTTCAATGGACCAAAAAACGCTAAAAAACGCCCGCGGGCAGCGGTTTTAGCGTTTATGAGCGTTTATGAGCGTTTTGCGTTTTTTTCTGCCGAAAAACGGCACTTTGAACGCAAATTTCTTGCGTTCAGAAAAAAGCCCATTAACTCCACTGCTCATTAAAGCTAAAAAACGTTATGTGTACATGAACACATAGGCTAACATAGAGTGCAGTTAATGGGCTTTTTAAAAAAACGGCAAAACGCCCATTAACTGCAGTTTATCAGCTTCTGTGTACATGGAGCCTTAACATCAATGAAGTAAAAACTTTGTTGCAAAATCTTGTCAAAACATCAGCTGTGGATACCGCTTCACCCCAATATGTGTAGAGATGCTACAATCAAGCTGGTTTTGGAGTGAATCGGTTTAGAGCAGAGTGGTATTTACAGCGGATGTTTTGACAGCTAGCAATATTTTGCAATAAACCAAACATCCCTGCCCACTCTATAATTTGTGGATCAGTTGGAAAGTTGCCTTCAGTCATCCAGTTTGGATTGTTTTCAGACCAGTAACATGCTTTGTGCCAGTTGAAGCTACCACTGAGATGACATCAGGCTTCATCACTAAAACACCATACATTTTCCTCTATAGTAGGAACCACTATACTATATTTATACTATTCCATATCATGTCTGTGTCTTCACTGAGCAGTTCCGGGACCAGCTGCATTTTATACAGATGGAAATCATAATTTATACTTATTTGATGTCTATGGATACAAACAATTTGGGTTACCCTGAATAGGGGCAGCAGCCTCCAGAAGCTGTGCATCAGGATTTTCCGAAGGCCAAAGCTCCCTCACTGTTAGCAATGAAGCTGCAGGACCACTGATAAGGCAGTACAGCCAGCCCTCTTGTACTGGGCCTGGGCCCTATCAGTTCAAAAGGGGGGCCCGGCTACTGCCAAGCAAGAGGGCTAGCTGTGCTTCCTTATTGTTGACTCTTTTGGCTCCCCCTGCAGCTCTGCCGGCTTCCCTTCAGTTTTCTCACGGCAGGGGAAATCAATATTTGTGCCCCCTTCCACCTGCTGTCCATGTCCCCATGTGCCCCCCTTTACCTGCAGCTCTGCCGCCTTCCCTTCTCTCCTGCCGGAAGCTGCAGTGGGCAAACAGGGGGATTGTTTCAGGATGGAAAGCCTGAATAAACACAGTGCGCGATCGGTACCGGTTGGTGTCCTGTGTCCATTATTCACTGAAGCATAGTACTGTGTTTACTATGCATCGGTTTGTGAATGAACAGGAAGCCTCAAAGGGCTTCCTATGTATTCACTGTCCAGTGCAGCTGAGGCTGCAGAGAAGGGGACTAGGGAAGCACGGTCTCAAATGTGACATCAGGGGTCTGTTTAGACCCTTCATATTTAACTAAAGCCCCCCAAAAGGGCAGTTCAATAAAATAAAAAAAAATACATACTAAAAACTGTAAATTAAAAATTCTAAAAAATATTTTTATAAAAAACATATGGACTTCTCTAAATGTGCTTTGCTCGCTGAAGAGCAGTTCAATCTCTGAAGGCATTTGAATCGCTCCTCAGAGACAGGTGGTGAGGAGGCATATTGTCTCGTCACTGGCTACTGTATCCCGAATAACGAATTATCACCTGAATTGGTCTTATTCAATGGGGATATAATTTCTGCTATGGCTGCAAAGCATAACATTGTGTCCGTGGCATTTTAGTGAAAATATAATTTAATAATTTCGGAGTGGGGGGACTTGTCAGGCAGGCTGTAGGGGGCCCCATGATTTCTAACAGCAGCCCTGTGAAGCTGGCCCACACCTTCCTGCCTCTGGCATATTCCTATTGGTCAGTAATGCAGCCATCATAGTCATGGGCCAGTAGGAATGTTGGGTGGTGGGATTTAGCAGCAAGCTCCAAGTGTTGTTTTGACAGTTAGAATGGTTCAGTATTCTGCTGTAAATATAAGCAGTGATACCTGAAACAATTCTTTTTTTCTTTGACAAAGAGAAAAGAGATTTACACACATGGGATGCTACCTCCCGCAAAGGTCAGGGTTTGTTGTGGGCAGATCTGAGACTCTGTTTCCAACAATTAATTAACCCCCACAGAAAAAGAAGCCTGTTTATATGTTTTGGTAAATCATGGGTTTTCCCTTATGGTGAACTACACAAGTAATTGCAACATATCAGTGAACATTTTCTACATATTTATAAAGTCCTGAAATGAAATCAGTGTTGAATGTTAAAGCTGTACAAATTTTATGTTGTATATTAACTCCTTCATGCCGACCGTACGCAAATTTGCATTCATGAATTGAAGGGGTTAAACCGTGGTGATGCCTGCAGCTGCAGGTATCACCCCAGTACCGTTTTTTGCAGTTGGTTCTTTAGTGATAACAACTGATGTGGCTAAAAGCCGCTCAGCTGTTATCCTAAAAGAGCAGGAGGGGACGTCCCCCCCTCCCGCCACCTTCCGACGCTCTTTTCAGGCCTCCTGTCCCACCGGGAGGCCTGAGCCACAAGCCGGCACGTCCGCTGGCTAGGCTGAGACCCGTACGATGTCTGATTCGGCTCCGATGGGATCTCTGATGTAAAATCCCAGAAGTGATGTCACAACGTCACTTCCGGTTTATTCGGCCGCAATGGCGCTGATTTAAAAAAAAAATGACAGTATTCAGAATCGCGTTTTTTAGCGATCTGAATACTTTTACGTGCAAAGGAGAGATTTGGGGTCTTTTAGAGGCCGCTTCCATCTTCACCCGTCTTCTTTCCGGGTCTGCGATCTCTGGCTGTGTGACTGGCCAGAGCCACGATGTCGTCATGATGCATGCGTAGGGGAGCTGCCGTTTACGGCACTGCTGGGCGACCGTTCGTTCAGAGCGCATGTGCTAGTGACGTCATTGGCTGCATATGCAGTAAATATCTCCTAAACAGTGTACGTTTTTTTTTAAGTTTACAGCATTAAAGGAACATTAAAGGTTCCCGTTTAAAAAAATTAAAATAACAAACATGTTGTACTTACCTCCACTGTGCAGCTCGTTTTGCACACAGTGGCCCCGATCCTGGTCTTCTGGGGTCCCTCGGCGGCTGTTTCAGCTCCTCCCTGCAAGGACTCCACACCATAATGCGAGCGAGCTCCCGTGATACAAATTAGTTTTATACAACAAAATGCGAACGTGTGTACGAGGCATAAGGCTCTGTTATGGCATAACCACACATTTTGTGAGCTCTCGGGTTATCTTAGGGTTACCTATTTATCCAACGTTTTTCAGAATAATCATTCTGTCACTTGATCAGTTGAAGGACCCACATTTATTAGTTATGCCATATAGATGATACATTTTTCCTTAACCTTTTTCCTTCAATACAGGGCATTTTTACCCTTTTCATGCCCAGGCCAATTTTCAGCTTTCAGTGCTGTCAATGACAATTGCTCAATCATGCAACACTGTACCCAAACTAAATTTTTTTCATTTTGTTCACACAAATAGAACTTTTGTTGGTGGTATTTAATCACCACTGGGTTTTTTTTATTGTTTGCTAAAAAACAAAAAAGACTGAAAATTTTGAAAAAAACAAAACAAAATTTTCTTTGTTTTTGTTATAAACTTTTGCACATAATCTTTCTTCATGAATTTTTCCCAAAATGTATTCTGTATAGTCTTTGGTGAAAAGAACCCAAATCAGTGTATATTATTTAGTCTGTGTGAAAGTTATACAGTCCACAAACTATAGTATATATCTGAAAATAGATCAATCCAGATGTACTGACGTACAATTTCATTTCCTGAGGCCCAAAAATGTCAGGACAGTACAGATATCCCCTGAATGACCCCTTTTTGGAATGTAGACAATCCAAGGTATTTAGTAAGAGGCATGGCAAGTTTTTTGAAGTTGTCATTTTTTGTCATACCTTTTTGGAAAATTAAGAAATGAGAATTTTGTTTTTACATACTGTCACCAGTGTAACACAGCATCATTATATAACAAGTGTGGCAGTGATCAGGGACACTGACTGGTGACAGTACAAACAAAATAAAAAATATATATATTTTTTATTATATTTTTTTCTTTTTTTAATTATTTTTTTTAAGACACTGACCACAGCAATATAATGTTGCCATAGTAACATTGTACTACTCGGGGGAAGTGATCAGTATTTTTTTTTTTCACATTATGTTTGCATATAAGCAATGAATTGTTTGCATATAGCAATTATGTTTGCATATAGTAATGAATGAAACTGATTCAGTTTGTTTTGTTGTGATCAGCCACAGCTGATCAGATAGGTCGTGATTGGCCCAGTCTGTACCATGTGATCACTGTGACCAATCACAGCCAGCAACACAATTGTACACAATGGATGGCTTGAAAGGAAGCCATCTATTGTTTACAACTGTTATGTGACCTGCTGTGATTGGTTTCAGCGGTCACATGGTACTGGCAGTGGGCCAGTACATTGATCAGTCATTCGCTATGTCCGGTGGACGAAGCCGGTGACAGATTGTGCGGCTGTGTGGCCCGACAATCTGGATGTCATATGATGTCCACCTGGTTCAATGAGAGGCCAGCCCCGGCATCATTCGCCCATAGGCCAAGTAGGAACTAGTTAAATACTTGTTACTTTGCCATACTGTCAGTACGCAGTTTTGGGCTTTGATCCTAGAGCTCCCGGAAAAAGCTCATCAAAAGTCTGCAAATAGGGCAAAAATACATGAAAAATACTAATTCCTTTATAACATATCCAAAATGTGAAAATATATTAATATATCAATAATTGACAAAAAAAAAAAAAACAATTCATAAGTCACTCATAGTCAAAAATCAATAATCTTATGAACTCCATGTGCAAAACAAAGTGCTCTGTTCCCCAATATAAAAAGTGCTCCAGTGATCAAGGTGCTTGTAAAACAATGAGGCCTCTTACCAGACCACAAGGATATCATTTTATAGAGATCAACGGCGCCTAATCTGTATAGGTTGGAGCCAACACTCTTACCCTCCGATCTCCACACAGCTCAGTGACCCAAACAATGCGAATTAGCAGCGAATTCCCCAGCATATAATAAAAACCTCAGCCTGCACTCCCATCAACAAGCTCCGACACATGTGTACATCTGCAATCTCCAGCCGTACAAGAAGTGCTGTGTCTGGGCCTCTCCAAGTCTTCCTCTGTCCTGTCTCTCCTTCCAGATATGGAAAGTGAACAGACAGTTCTCCCTTCCCTCCTACAACCAGAAACAATGCCTGACACAGCGATTCTCGGCGCTGGTTTGAGTGCAAGGTAGAATGAATTTAAATCAAGTTGATTTTTACTAGTAAAAAGGCTTGATTAAAATCAATTCGATTTACCCTAGTTTTTTTCAAATAACAAACATTTCATACTTACCTCCACTGTGCAGTTCGTTTTGCACAGAGTGGCCCCGATCCTCCTCTTCTGGGGTCCTCCCTGCATTGAGTGTCCACGTTGGAGAAGGCTCTCCTATGGTGGACACTTGTGTGGGCCTGCTCCCGAGTCCTGCATCTGTGTTCATTCACACAGGACTCAAACCCGCCCCCCGGTGTTTTGTCATTGGATTTGATTGACAGCAGCGGGAGCCAATGGCTGCGCTGCTAGCAACCTATCCAATCAGGACACGAGACACCAGCTGGAGCTGGTGTGCTCGTTTCCGGCCAGAGGATGACAGCGTTCAGGTAAGTAAAACGGGGGGGGGGGGGGCTGCAGCAATACAGAAGGTTTTTCACCTTAATGCATAGAATGCATTAAGGTGAAAAACCATGAGGGTTTCCAGCCCCTTTAAATCATAATTTTTAAAGAGCAACTGTCATCTCTGTCCCACAGCGGCTTATCCTCTGACCCGCTGTTGACTCACCGACAGTCCCATTCACTTTAATGGGACGGCTGGTGATGCGGCAGTGAAACAACAAGGTGAGGGAATGTGGTGGCGACAGCAGGTGAGTGGATTCCCGCTAACAGGCACTGCTATGATGGATCTGAAATGACAGGTGCTCTTTAAATGTAAGGACTCATTCTTGCTGGTAGTTAGAATCTTTAATATTTGCAAACAAAATTAAGGTTTCCCATTTAGAATAATACGCTGTCAGGTTAGTAAAACAGGGATATTAGAACCGATTCAATAATACAGTTTGTAGTGTATATAGATTTGCAAAACAATGGGATAAAGGAATATTCTTGAACTTTGTTTTATCTCATGGTTACTGTGAAATTGTGTAAATGCATCAACGCAGTGCATGTTATCTCAGCTTGCAGAACTTGGATTCATTGAATGAGTTTACAAAACATGTAAATATTGCAGAATATACAGCCTCATGCTACAAAACTAAGCTCCATTTCCTGCTGAATAAACTAAATTATAAATTTATCTTAAATAGAAAACTATCTTTGAATAGATTTTTACTCCAAAAGCATTTTATTAAAATACATTTGATAAAAATCAAAAAAATCAGATTTAACCACTTAGCAACCACCTGCCGACAAATAACGTTGACAAGGTGGTTGCTTAACTCTGGGAGGACGTTATATAACGTCCTCCCAGAATCACGCTCCTGCGCGCCCCCTGGGGCGCGCACACAGGAAACTCCGTGGACCCGGCGGATCACGAATCGCGGTAAATCGCCACTGATAGCGGCCGTTTACCACGTGATCGCTCCGTCAAATGACGGAGCAATCACTTGTAAACAGACCGGCGTCATGTGATGACGCCGGTTCCTCCCTCCCCTCTCTGTACCGATCGGTACAGTGTGAGAGGAGAGGGGGAGGGAGCAGATCAAGGCAGCAGCGCTGTGGGCTGGATCTGTGACAATTGCAGTCACAGATCCAGCCATCCATCCATACCTGCTCAGCCATCCCTGTGCTATACTCTGCCAATACTCTGCAAAATACCCTGCCAATACTCTGCAAAATACTCTGCAATACCCTGGTGCAATACTCTGCAATACCCTGGTGCAATACTCTGCAATACCCTGCGCAATACTCTGCAATACCCTGCGCAATACTCTGCAATACCCTGCAAAATACTCTGCAATACCCTGCAAAATACTCTGCAATACCCTGCGCAATACCCTGCACAATACCCTGCGCAATACCCTGCAAAATACTCTGCAATACCCTGCGCAATACTCTGCAATACCCTGGTGCAATACCCTGCGCAATACTCTGCAATACCCTGCGCAATACTCTGCAATACCCTGCGCAATACCCTGCACAATACTCTGCAATACCCTCCACAATACTCTGCAATACCCTCCACAATACTCTGCAATACCCTCCACAATACTCTGCAATACCCTCCACAATACTCTGCAATACCCTCCACAATACCCTGTGCAATACCCTGCCATACACCGCAATACCCTGCCATAGTCCGCAATACTCCGCAATGCCCTGCAATACTCCGCAATGCCCGGCAATACTCCGCAATGCCCGGCAATACTCCGCAATGCCCGGCAATACTCTGCAATAACCACTTCCCGCCCGCCGGCCGTCATATGACGTCCTTGACTTTGTGCGGGGATATCTGAATGATGGGAGCAGCTACAGGCATCATTCAGATATTAGCTTTTTCAGCCGGCGATTCCCTACACCATAAGAACAATCATAGCGGCTGTTCCGCCGCTTGATCATTCTTACGGGAGGCGAGAGGGGATGTCCCCCCCTCCGCCGCCCTCCGGTGCTTCTACCGACTCACCGCTACGATCAAAGCCAGGATTGTTGGGTTTTTTTTTTTTTTTTCAGGCTTCCCAGCCTAGAGGTGAGATGTGGGGTCTTATTGACACCCCCCCTCCCATATCTCACTGTAAAGAGGACCTGTCATGCCATATTCCTATTACAAGGGATGTTTACGTTCCTTGTAATAGGTATAAAAGTGATCAAAAAAATGTTTGGGGCGGAAAAACATGTCAAACTAAAATAAATAAAGTAAAATGAACAATAAAAAAAATATATTTTTTTAAAGCGCCCCTGTCCCCGTGAGCTCGCATACAGAAGCGAACGCATACGTAAGTCCCGCCCACATATGAAAACGGTTTTCAAACCACACATGTGAGGTATCTCTGCGAACGTTAGAGCGAGAGAAATCATTTTGGCCCTAGACCTCCTCTGTAACTCAAAACATGTAACCAGTAAAAATATTTAAAGCGTCGCCTATGGGGATTTTTTAAGTAGCGAAGTTTGGCGCCATTCCACGAGTGTGTGCAATTTTTAAGGGTGACATGTTAGGTATCTATTTACTCGGCGTAACTTCATCTTTCACATTATGCAAAAACATTGGGCTAACTTTCCTGTTTTTTTTTTTTTTAAGCACAAAACTTTTTTTTCCTGTAAAAAACGCGTTAAAAAAATTGCTGCGCAAATATCGTGCGAGATAAAAAGTTGCAACAACCACCATTATATTCTCTAAGGTCTTTGCTAAAAAAACATATATAATGTTTTGGGGTTCTATGTAATTTTCTAGCAAACAAATGATGATTTTTACATGTAGGAGAGAAATGTCAGAATTGGCCTCGGTGCTCCAGAACGCCTGAAGGTGCTCCCTGCATGTTGGGCCTCTGTATGTGGCCACGCTGTGTAAAAGTCTCACACATGTGGTATCGCCATACTCGGGAGTAATAGCAGAATGTGTTTTGGGGTGTAATTTGTGGAATGCATATGCTGTGTGTGAGAAATAACCTGCTAATATGACAATTTTGTGAAAAAAAAAAAAAAGAGAAAAAAAAAATCTTGATTTTGCAAAGAATTGTGGGAAAAAATGACAACTTCAAAAAACTCACAATGCCTCTTTCTGAATACCTTGGAATGTCTTCTTTCCAAAAAGGGGTCATTTGGGGGGTATAATAATATGCACCAATTTGTACTTATTTTTACCAAAGATATGTAGCAGTATAAATTTTGGCCAAAATTTATGAAGAAAAATAGTAATTTGCAAAAGTTTATAACAGAAACGAAAAAAAAATCATTTTTTTACAAAATTTTCAGTCTTTTTTCTCTTATAGCGCAAAAAATAAAAAACCCAACAGTGATTAAATACCACCAAAAGAAAGCTCTATTTGTGTGAAAAAAAGGACAAAAAATTCATATGGGTACAGTTTTGTATGACTGAGTAATTGTCATTCAAAATGTGAGAGCACCGAAAGCTGAAAATTGGTCTGGTTATTAAGGGGGTTTAAGTGCCCAGTGGTCAAGTGGTTAAATAAAAAAAAAAATTTTTTTTTTTTTTAAATCATTGATTTGTATGCACTCTGTGTGTGATTTGTGATGTTTTCTGCATCATTTCTGTGTATCTTCTTTTCGTTGTCACATTTCTGTGTACCATAATTGCCTTATTTGGGCTCTGCATAGCCTTATCATTTACCTTTGGTTACATTACATGTGACTATAGATATATTATATTGTATGATTCCTACTGGTGTATGTAGTTTTTTGCAGAAAAATCTAAAATAAACACCTTTCAAAAAAAACCAAAAAAACATAAAATACAAAATAAAAAAAAAGGTTCATCTTTAATACTAGGGCCTGTATGTCTGACCAGCCCCTTAAAGTGATTTGAAAGGCATTTAAAAAATAAACATGTTTTACTTACCCTGCTCTGTGCAGCATTCCTGGCTCATCCCCCCTGCTGAGTGCCCCCATAACAAGTCGCTTGCTATGGGAGCACTCATGTGTGCTCACTCCTGAGCCGGCTCTATGTGTCCCTAGACACACCCAGCATGATCAGCCCCACTCCTGCGCCCTCTTCAATGGCTGTAATTGACAGCAGCAGGATCCAATGGCTCAGGCAAGTATAAGGAGGGCTGGGGTTGCATGCAGAAGGTTTTATTTTACCTTAATACATAGATTAGTGCTGTAATTGAGTATGAAACTTTGACTTTATGTAGGAGCTTCCTGTATTAACCACTTGCCGCCCGTGCTATAGCCAAAAGACGGTTACAGCACGGGCTTACTATGCCGGGAGGGCATACATGGACGTCCTCCCATGATTGCGCTGTCCTTTGGACTCAGCTGATCACAGATTAGGGTAAAGGACCAATCACAGCAGCCCTTTACCATGTGATCAGCTGTGTCCAATGGCAGCTGATCATGATGTAAACACAAGCTGGTTATCAGCTTTCCTTGACATTGTGAGGAGAGGAGAAAAGAGCCAATAACCGGCTTGTGATAAAGGGGAATCTAGACTGATAATCAAGGCACTGATTATCAGTGCACTCCCAACAGTGCTGCCAATAAGTGCCCACCAGTGCTGCCAATCAGTGCCTCCTCATCAGTGCTGCCTATTAGTGCCCATCATTGCCACCTATCAGTGTCCATCAGTGTCACATATTAGAGCCGCCTCATCTGTGTCCACCAGTGAAGGAGAAAATTACTGGTTTGCAAAATTTATAACAAACTACGAAAAAGGTTTGTTTTGTTTTTTCTGAATTTTCAGTAATTTTTCATTTGTTTAGCAAAAAATAAAAAAACCCAGTGGTGATTAAATACCATCAAAAGAAAGCTCCATTTGTGTGAAAAAAAATTATAAAAATTTCCTATGGGTACATTGTTGCATGACCGCGCAATCGTCATTTAAAATGTGACAGCGCTGAAAGCTGAAAATTGGCCTAGGCAGGAAGGGGGGGAAAAGTGCCCAGTAGGCAAGTGATTGAGACTAGTCATTGCTTCTCTCTCTCCTTGTGCAATTCTCTGCAGGCAGCCAGTAGTGGGTGGGCCTGCTGGGTCCCTCCCACAGCTCATTCTCAGGCCAGCCTATGTGCAGCACAATTATGATGTCACAACTACTTTACAAGGAATAAATTGGGTTTGCAAAGGCATTTAGTGCACACAAAGTAGCTTTAAAGTGGTTGTAAACCCAACCACACAATTTGCACCTACAGGTAAGCCTAGATTAAGGCTTACCTGTAGGTGCAAGAAATATCTCCTTAACCTACACGGTTAAGGAGATATTTTCAGAAAACCCTGCACCGATGTCTACCGGGCGCATCGGCGCAGGCGCACTGAGCATCGCCGGTTTTATCAATGGAGAAGACGGCCCTGCGCGCATGCGTGTGACATCATCGCCGCTCCAGCCAATCACAGCGCCGGAGCGGCGATAACAAGAAGACGGTCGGAGCGGACATGGCGGCGGAGGGGGACGAGGAGCGCTTCGGAGGCTTCGATCTGAGGTAAGTGCCACATAATGAGCTAGTATGCATAGCATACTAGCTCATTATGTCTTTTTCTTGCAGGTGTTATTTTTTTTTTTAAAGTGGGTTTACAACCACTTTAAGCTGCCATAGTATTGTATTGTTATGGTTTTGTAAGATAACCTCCATACTGAAAGGAACCCCTATTATGAGATCTGTAATCTGCTCTTATGTAATGTGAAGACTCTGTTAAAATGGGAACAAAAAAATAATCCACTCCACGGAAACAGAAATGGATCATAAAGACAATTTACTTTTGTTGAGCCTTGAAAATATTGTTAGTAATATCAATAGTATCATCATAATCACTAAGCACACAAAAGCTACACTTACATACATTGGATAATGTAGACACTATCAGTAATAAAGTGCTTCTGCTTTCATTCAATGATCGCATTGTGTCAAAAAAGCAGCAAATAATTAGATGATAAACCTGACCAGAAAGTAATTGGTTTTACTAATGCTACAGCAGCAACTGGATTTGCATGTGACTATAACTATCAGATTATTCGTTACAGGAAATTGCATTTTTTAATTTCAAATTATTAGCTTTTAATGGCTTCCTATTTGTTGTCCTGGCAATAAAGTTGTAATCAGACATTTACACAAGGTGTTGTGTTACACTATGTGATTATTCTTGCTCTGTGTCTTTAAGATCTGTCCCCTTCTTTCTAGCTGAACTCTCTCTCTCACCGTAGTTCTTTATATATCTCCTCCACTTCCTGATTCTGGTCATTACTCCTGTATTTCTTCCATGCTAAACATCTTACATGTGGCTTACAACTGCAACGTTTTTCTACCTATGAATATCCATCATTAAACGGAACATTCGAAAGGATTCATTGTCTGTCATCCTAACTGTGAGTTTATTCATTGAGTTAAACTGCCTGTATCGATGCAAGGGATGAATATCAAACCAGCTTGAGTAAGGCCTACTTAAACCTGGAGATGAACTTTATCGCTTTGTAGTTGAGACAGAACAGTAGAAAAACTGAGTTTCACAGCCTAATTACAAGATTTCTGCATGTCAGTACTGATACAGACAAGATTTACTGCCCTCATAGCAAGACAGAAGGGACAGAGCAGCACATGGCAGCCTTATAGCCTGAGACAATCTGCACAGTGTCATATTTCAGCACACAGATCCTGCCTGCTTTCACAGTCAGTCTGCTATCATGAGTGACCAAGCTTCTGCATGTGAACTCACATCTCCTTCCTCACAAGTTCCTGAAGAAACTGAGTTACCCAAACGCTCAGTTAAACCCACTTGGAAAGTAATGGAGAATTATGAAGCTTCAAGGACTGAATTGTCAAATAGCTTGGAATTAGTCTGGGAGAAAATCCTTGCTGAAGCCAATACAGTGTCTGTTGAACGTGAACTACTGACACTAGAGGGCGCCATTAAACAACTTTCTGCCTCATATGAGCTTTATCAGCTTACCAGCATCAAATTCACTAATGTCTTACAAAACATGAAGTCAGAAAATGCGATGACGCAATTAAACCGCGTCAACAGTCTTAAAATGGAAAGAGACAGTTTTATCCAGCAAACCAGATTAAAGGCAGAAGCAAAAATAAAGCTGTTACAGGACACTGCATCTCACAGATCTGTTTCCACCAGACGTTCTAAAAACTCGTCAAGATCCCATAGTTCAAGATACTCAACACTCAGTGAGCGACTTATTAATGCCCGCGCTGAAGTGGAAGCCAGCAAAGTGCAGGTGGCATATGCAGAAAAAAGGGCAGAGTTGGAAGCGCAGTCAGCACGACAAAGAGCAACAATGGAAATATTAAATGAACAGTGTAAACATGACGCAGCTATGGCAAAGCTAAGGGTCCTACAGCAAGCTATCAGTGCAGACGAAGGTGCAAGTGAGAAAGACAGCATTAACCTAAACATAGCAGATATGGAAGACCCCCTCAAACGCACTAAAGACTATGTCCTAAGCCACTGCAGTGCACACTCCATTGTCTCCAATGCTCCCGACTACATAGACACTCCTTCACAGCTTCAAGTTAAAGAGGTTCCAGCAACTTCCTGCACTCAAAATCACTCCACTGCATTTCCTACCTGTCTACCTTGCCTGCCTTCATACGTCACAGAGCATCAGCGCAAGCTTCAGGCAAGTCATCAATCTCCAGTCATCGGTACAGCCTTGAATCAACGTACCATTGGAACAACTGACTTCAAGCAAGCAACTCACCTGGATGCATCTGCTGCACCATATTTCCCTGTGTCATTTAACAACAATGTCAAAGATAACGCAATCAGCACCATACAGCCAACAGCATCTCACATAAAGGCGGAGACAACTGAGACAGAAGAGTTTGTGAGGTACATGCTTCGCAGAGAGCTCACAAAGACTGGTCTTACAAGTTTTGATGACCAACCTGAGAACTACAGAAGTTGGAAATGTGCCTTCAGAACTACAATCAGCAATATTGGCATTACAGCTGATCAAGAATTGAATCTGCTGATCAAATGGCTTGGTCCTCTATCTGCTGCACGTGTTAAGCCATTAAGATCGGTTTTCATGGACAATCCTACTGCAGGCCTCACAGCTGCATGGGAGCGACTAGAGCAAAGTTATGGCAGTCCAGAAGCTATAGAAAATGCTTTGTTCATACGTCTGGAAACTTTCCCAAAGATATCCGGTAAGGACAACAAGGAGTTCCAGAGACTGAGTGACCTTCTCCTTGAGCTTCAGCTAGCCAAGACAGACCCAAAACTACCTGGACTCAGTTACCTGGACACTCCAAGAGGGGTAAACCCAATTGTCTCCAAGCTCCCGTATGGTTTGCAAGAGAAATGGACTGCACTAGGGTCATCATACAAAAGAGAGAACAAGGTTTCCTTCCCTCCATTCTCTTTCTTCTGTGAATTCATCAGGAAAATTGCAGAGACCAAGAACGATCCAAGTTTTTCCTACGGTGAGTACAGCCACTTCTCACCCTTTCCTAAGAGTACCAGTCTTCAGGGCAACTATAGAAACCATAGAGGCCCAGTGTCCGTGAAAAAGACTGACATCCTTCCCACTCCTACCACAGTTCTGGCCACGAACAAACAGAGTAGGAAGATTGAAAACCTTAACAGAGAGTGTCCTATACACAAGAAGCCACACCCCCTCAATAAATGTATCGGCTTTAGGAAAAAGCCTCTGGAAGAGCGCAAGGAGCTTTTAAAGACATTTAGGGTATGTTTCAGGTGCTGTGCTTCTACAGAACATTTTGTAAGGGACTGTAATGTGTCCATCAAGTGCATAGAGTGTGGCTCTGAAGAACATGTGCAAGCCCTCCATCCTCTTGAGCCCAGCTCTGCACAACCTGCCAACACTCCTCCCAGGTTAACGCATGGCGGGGAGAATACAGACCAAGTGCCTAATTCTACCATAATTTCTTTTTTTTTTTTTTTCAAATATAATTTTTATTAAGTTTTCAAGAGATTTGGGCGGGGCCCACAACATACAAGAGTAACTTATATCAATGGAGGTCGCAGCCTCCTATCAACAAGACGTAGGAATAGATAGTATTACTCAGTTAACTATATGTATCTTTACAGTCTCATTGTGAACATCTGCAATTCTCACTCAGCTACTCAGTCCAGCTGTTAATAAGGTGTGTATAATAACCTTGAATTGGTGGGTACCCGCCACTCTATATTCTATAACAAATAATTATAGAAAAAAAGAAGGAAAGAGAAATAGGAGAGGAAAGAACTATTAGTATCTATTAAGATGGGGGAAAAGCGAAGAACGTCAAGACGACCAGAAGGGGAAGTGGGGGGGGGGAGAATAGGGATAGGGAGGGGGGAGGGAGGGACGGTGTTAGGATGGGGGCGTGCATCTGTTCTAAGGTCTGTCTAACTCCCGGTTATCAGCAGTACATTCGAGGTTCAAGTCTCAAATAGAGACTTTCCCTCTTCCGAATATATAAAAATATTCCAGATGGTTCAAGTCTCCTTGTAGGTTTCGTGTCTATCTTGTGCCGTAAGTATCAGGTCTTCCATCTTATTTATGTCCTCTACCTTCCGCAGCCACATCGTTACAGTCGGTGGGTTCTGTTGCTTCCACAACATTGGGATGCAGGCTTTAGCTGCATTCATCAGGTGTTTCAGGAGGGATTTTTTATATACCTGGGGAGCAAGGGTCGACAAGTGGAGTAAAAAGAACGCCGGGTCATTTGGAATCTGGAAGGCAGTGAATTGTTGTGATATAGTGCGAACCTTCGTCCAAAAATTTGTCAGTTTAGGGCAGGACCAGAATATGTGCAGCATCGTGCCCCTGTCCTCATTGCAACGCCAACAGTGTTCCGGCGTATCCGGAAAAATAATATGCAGGCGACTAGGTGTCAAGTACCACCTTGTCAGGATTTTATAATTGGTCTCCTGGATTTTAGTGCAGATCGAGGACTTAAGGGAGAGACCGATCATATTCTGTTTTTGTGTTGGGGAGAACGTGCGGTCTAGGTCCGTTTCCCATTTTGTAATGCAGGGCAAATCAGGTTGTTGTTGGGGCGTATTTAGAAGGGTATACATCTTGGACAGAGCTTGGGGTAGCGGGTCTGTGCCTGAGCAATATTCCTCGAACGTAGTCAGGGGTCTAATATAGCCCTGGGGGTTTGGGATGGTCTGGAGAAAATGTTGCAGCTGTGCCGCATTCCAGAATGGGAGTCCGAAGGGGCCTGTGGTATCCATCAATTCCGCTATGGATGGCCACCTCTCGCCTATTACGAATTGGGAGGCAGTCACCTGGTTAGAGGTCCTAAGCTGCTGAAATTGCTTTGATGACAGCCCCGAAGGGAATCTAGGATTACCTATAATCGGGGTTAATGGTGATGACGTAGCCGATGGAGAGGATTTGAGGACAGTGCGAAAGCATTGTCGCAAGGTATTGCCTATCAGGGGATGCGATTTCAGTTCTGAAGGTAATGAGTCTGCGCACCATAATGCTGTCTTTAGAGGAATGTTAGTCTGATGTTGTTCTATTTGTGTCCACAATTTGGACTCGTAATGTCGTCTCCAGTCAACTATTCTGCTCATATGAACTGCCTGATAGTATCTCTTGATGTCGGGAAGTGCGAGGCCCCCACAGTGTTTCGGCATAGTGAGTTGAGTTTGCGTGATGCGTGTTTTTTTGTGTGCCCAGACAAAGCGGGTAAAGAGGGCTTGAACTTGTTTGAAATATGCTGGGGGTATCTTAATCGGGAGGGCCTGAAATAGGTATAAATATTTGGGTAGGATACTCATCTTCAACAAGTTACTCCTCCCGAACCATGAATGTAGCCCCTTGTTCCAAGTCTCTAACAAAACCCTGGTTTTGGCTAGTAAAGGGGGGAAATTACTCTCATATATACGTGAGAGGTCTGGTGGGATACTGGTCCCTAGGTAATTTAAGGCGGACGTTGTCCATTTAAACTTGAAGTTTGAGCGTATAATTGGGAGAGTATGTGGCGGTAATGCTACTCCCATCGCTTCCGACTTTGAAAAATGTATCTTTAGATTGGAAAGCGCCCCATATATTTCGAATTCCCTTAGAAGGTTCGGTAAAGAAACTGCCGGGTTAGTCAATGAGAACAGTAAGTCGTCAGCATACGCTGAGATCTTGTGTTGTGTCCGACCCACTCTTACCCCCTGTATATCCGGGTTTAATCTAATCTTAGCTAGAAAGGGCTCCAGGTAAAGGGCAAACAGGAGGGGGGACAGCGGGCATCCCTGTCTCGTACCATTTTGTATTGTTGGAAAAGGGTCAGAGAGGACTCCATTCGCCTTCACTCGGGCCGTCGGGTTAGAGTAAATCCCGGCTATCCGACTGAGCATCACCTCCCCCAGACCGATATGTCTGAGTACTGCAAACAGGAATGACCAGTTAACCCGATCAAAAGCCTTTTCGGCGTCTGTGTTTAGAAATACACATGGGGTGTTTGTGGACCGTACTATGTGTAGGAGATTCAACACCTTAGTGGTGCTATCCCTCGCCTCTCTGGATGGAATGAAGCCCACTTGGTCAAGGTGGATAAGTTGCTGGAGGTGCTGCGCCAGCCGGGCAGCCAGAATCTTTGTGTACAGCTTGAGGTCCACATTTAGTAGCGATATGGGCCGATAACTGCCACATGCCGCCGGGTCCTTCCCCTCTTTATGAATCACTGAGATGTGGGCTCCTAGTGTATCTCTAGCAAATGTCCCACCTGAGCCTACCGCGTTGTATAGTGTAAGCAGACGTGGGCCCAGTATTGGCAGCATCGTCTTGTAGTATTGTAGCGTATACCCGTCTGGGCCGGGGGCCTTCCCTGGTTTCGTATTTCTAATGGCAAGCTCAAGTTCCGTCAAGGTTATGGGAGAGTCCAGGTCAGTTCGGATCCCCTGTGGTAAGGATGGTATTTGGGAGGATGCAATATAGTCCTCCAGTTCTGGTTGGCGCGGTGTCTCTACTGTCAAATTGTATAGACGGGAGTAGAAGTCTTTGAACTCCTGCGTAATTTGCACAGGCAGGACCACCTTTCTACCACTTGGCGTGGATATGTGGGGAATGTACATGGAAAGTTTGTGTTCTCTGACCTTTTTTGCCAACAGTTTCCCGCATTTGTCCCCCGCCTCATAGCTGGCTTTGCGACAGAATTGCAGAGCCGCCTTGGCTCTGTATCTGAGTAGGTCTGTAATCTGTGTTCTCAGTAATGTCAACTCGACTTCTGAGGATTGTGAGGGGGCGTGTTTATGTCTAGCCTCCGTCACGGTCAATTTCAATAACAGTTGAGCGAGTTGTATATTCCTTTCACGTTTAATCCGAGCTCCATGTTTAATCAGTATTCCTCTGATAACTGGTTTATGAGCTTCCCATAGGATGGCCGGGTCACAGTCCGGCAGGTCATTTTCTTTGAAATACAAATTCAGTGCTCCGGTCACCTCAGCCAGCACCTCCGGGGTCTGTAGGAGACTCTCATTGAGGCGCCAGAAGCGGTGCCGGGGCGAGGTAACATCAGTAAGTCTATAAGTCATAAATATTGGCGCGTGGTCTGACCACGTTCTGTTCCCTATGGATGTCTCTCTCACTGCATGTAGCTGGGTATGTGGTATCAGAAAGTAATCTATCCGGGTGTAAACCCGTGTACAGGAGAGTAAAACGTATAGTCTCGCTCTCCCGAGTGTTGTAATCGCCATACATCAATTAATTGGGCTCCGTGTAGTGTCTTCGCTATCCGTTTAAGTTGACTCGGTGGGATTGATGATTTACTGGATGACGTGTCAACCGAGGGGATTAGCGGGGCGTTAAAATCCCCACCGAGAATCAGTTGTCCCTCTCTAAAGTCCTGTAGTTTCTCCATAGTAACTCTCAGGAATGTAGCTTGTAATTCGTTGGGGGCGTATATTGTCGCCAACGTCACCTGCAGTTCCCCAATTAGCCCCTTAAGAAAAACATATCGGCCCGACGGGTCTAGTATGGAGCTCTGGCATTGCCAGGGTAGTTTACTGGCTATCAACACTGACACTCCCTTAGATTTGCCTGCTGGGTTGGTGGCGTGGTATACGGTCGGGTAAAATCTATTATTCAAATATTGGAGCTTGTTCCGTTTAAAATGAGTTTCCTGGATGAAGGCAATGTCTGTGTGATCCCTTTTCAGGTCATTTAGGAGCATGCGCCTCTTTTCGGGAGTGTTTAAGCCCTTCGCATTAAGCGACATCACCCTAACACCGTCCATTATAGAGTCTAAAGACGGGGGTGGAGGGGGGAGGTAAAGGAGGGGGAGGGCAAAATCTAGGGAGGAAATAGGGGGGTAGGGAAATAGTGGGTAGAAGAAATGAGTAGAAAAAAGCTAAAGAGCAAGATAGACACTGGAATTAACTTGTGTCAGTAGTGGCACGGTCTATTGCTCTGCGTTCTAGACAAACAATAAACTTCTTGGCCTAATGCCCTAGATCCGTGCGTGTCACGGTATTTGCATATAAGTCCCTTAAGGGGTCTAAAATGTACCCCCGGGGAGATGCTAACCTAATTGGGAGAGAGGAAGGACAGGGCCGGAAAGGTGCTCCCCCGGTCCTCCCGTCCACCCCGACATAACATGTATATACCAGAGAAGAAAAAAAAAAAAGGTAATTGCAACAACAATAGTCTCGTATGAGGACAGCAAACATTAGAATACAAACATAACAGCAGTGAAAAGGCATGTAGGAAGCTAGCTGTAACCCCCCTCTGCTTCCCCCCTCCCTCTTGATCATTTGTAATATCAGCGCGTTACTTTCACTTCATTCCACCCTATGGACGTTCGCCCTCTTGTCACCCCACCTCAAGCAAATCACATAGAGGACTTTCTCCCTCACCAGCATCCCTCTTCCTCCATTGCATCCATCAACCGTATAGTGTCTACAAAAATATGTGAAGGTAAAGTCTGCTCCTTGCTGGCATATTTTAAAAGCATATCCGTATTACGGACAGTTCAGCATAGTCAGGTCTCCAGGTAGCAGTGTAATGCAGAATTTCCCTCAGAGGTCGAACCCGACAATTCCCCCACCCCCCTCCCACAGCGACAACCCCAGTCCTGGATGGGTAAGATATTCCAACTCCCTATATAATGCCAACCTCCTCTGGGAGCAAGTGTGAGTGGATGGGAAAAGGGAGGGGTCAGCACCCCAGTACTCTCACACAGTACCTGAGCCTGTAGTCAAAGGGGGACTGGAGCTGCAGCTCATGCCTCCTTGTCTGATCCAGAAATGTGGAAATATCTCCCGATATCGAGGTCACTGGAAGTCTAGGTGTCTCTCCGGGAGAAGTGCACGGGGGAGGGGGGGGAGAAGGGGACCACCCGGGTCCCCCCGCAAACAAGAGGGTATGATAGGTCGGGTGAGACAGGATCTGCATAGTAATACTAGGGACACATGCGTGAACATGCCAATACGGAGGAGAGTGACGCTGGAAGTGGGGGCAGTACCTGGCGGGTGTTATTCTCCTCAGAACTGCGTGCACCGGGGGATCGCCATCTGGTCAAGGCAACTTCACAGGGTATATGGGCCGAAGGATGTTAAGAAGGAACAGAGGATCGGGGGCAGGGGTTACTGGAGGGGGATTACTCACGGCTCCAAGGATCACGATTCCCCCGCTCCCTCCGGGGAAGGCGCTCTGGGGCGGCGTCGGCTTCTCTGCGGTCTGGGCAGAAGGTTTCTTCTCTCCAGGCGTGGGAACGACTGACGGCTCGGGAAACTAGGGAGCAGGGTCAGCCAGTCGGGGACATCAATTGGCTCCACGTCCAGGAATTCAAAAAGAGCTGGTAATGATGACGGTGACCGGAGGACAAATGTTCTCTGCTCCCTCCGGAAGGTCACTGAGAGTGGGTATCCCCAGCGGTAGGTGGCTTCCTGTCTCCTAGCCAGATCTAGTAGCGGCTTAAGCATAGCTCTCCTGTGTAGCGTCGCTCGGGAGAGATCCGGGAGTATCTTGATGGAGGCTCCATCAAACTCTGGCTCTCCTGCCTCCCAGGCCTTGCGGACAATCTGCTCCTTGTGTACGTAGTGGTGTAGTCTGCAGATGACATCCCTGGGTCGCGCTGGATCCGACGGCTTGGGGCCTAGGGCTCGATGGATGCGGTCCAGGACGACTCTGTCCGGTAGCTCCACTCCCTCGATACTGCGGAATATGGCAAGGGCAGTGTCAGCCAAGTCCTCTGCACCCGCAGCTTCTGGGAGGCCCCGGAGGCGCAAGTTATTCCTTCGGCTCCGGTCCTCCATTTCTTCTAGATGTAGCTGCTGGTCGACCAGGGCCTCCATGTGCGATTCCTGCCGCTCTTCTAAGGCAAGGATCCTGCGATCTAGGGCAGATAAGGACTTCTCCCCTTTCCCTATACGTGATGAGAGGCCCTTCAGCTCCGTCCTGACTTCTCCAAGCTCCTTTCTGTGGGCCGCCTCCACGGAGCTAATCAGGGCCGCAATGTCCGCTTTCGTGGGCAGCGCTTGAAACAAAGCGCGCAATTCCGAGTCTGCCCGGAGCAATTGAACAGGAGCCTGTGATGGGCTCGGAGCAGCAATGCAGGGGATCTGCGGGGTGTCTATAGTCTGTTCCGATGCCGGCAATTCTCCAGATGCTGAGGTTCCCTCCAGGCTCCCACGTGCAGTCGCCATTTTGCGGTCCGGCGAACCCTGTTGAGAGAGCCTGAATAAGCGCCCTATTTCACCAGCTGACGGTATCTGGGATGCGGGTTTTGCAGCCTTAGCGTTCTTCTTTGCTGTCCTCTTCTTTGCGGCGTACATACTTTAGTGAGTCCAATAGAAATGTCAGGGTATTCGGGAGACGGTCAGGAGCTCAGATGGAACACGTCTCTATCCAGCCATGTCCAGGCCACGCCCCCCTACCATAATTTCTTCATCCTGCACTGAAGTTTGTGGAGAAGACTGCTGTGGTAAGTCATGTGCTAAGATATGCTTGGTGAACATATACCACAAGGATCAACCAGAAAAGTCTCTAAAGGCATATGCTATCTTAGACGATCAGAGCAATCGATCACTTGCAAAATCGGAATTGTTCAATCTATTTGAAATAAAAGGCGAAGCTCATCCTTACACCTTGGGTACCTGTAGTGGAACTATAGAGGTTTCTGGAAGAAGGGCTCATGGACTCATGGTATCTTCTCTAAAAGGTAACTTGCAATTACCCTTACCTACACTTGTTGAGTGCAATCAGATACCTGCTAACAGGGAAGAAATCCCTACTCCAGCTGCTGCTTTCCGTCACCCTCACCTCAAGGTAATAGCAAATGAGATACCGCCGCTTGACAAAGATGCTCAGATCCTTCTTCTGTTAGGAAGAGACATTCTAAGAGTTCACAAGGTACACAGACAAATCAGTGGACCCCCAGATGCCCCATTTGCCCAGCGCACGGATCTAGGGTGGGTCATCATAGGCAATGTCTGCATAGGCAAAATGAAAAGACCTACCAACATTTCGTCATTCAAGACAAATGTTCTGCCAAATGGCCGAAACACTTACTTTGAGCCATGCCCACATCACTACTGGGTGAAAGAGAAGATAGCCAGCCACGAATGGCAACATGGTATCTCAGGTGACACAAGCCCTTTCTCCTGCCATGATGGCGACTTCGGCTCTACAGTGTTTAATGCAACCAGTGACGATGACATACTGGCTCCTTCAATGGAAGACAAAGAATTCATCAAGGTAATGGACAATGAGTTCTTTCAAGATGACTCCAATAACTGGGTAGCACCCCTACCCTTTCGTCTCCCAAGAGAGAGATTGCCCAACAACTTACAGCAGGCCATCAGTAGATTCTCCTCCTTAAAGCGAAACTTAAGCGGGAAACCAGAGATGCAAAAGCACTTTGTGGACTTTATGCAAAATGTATTTGACAGAGATCATGCAGAGCCTGCTCCCCCACTAAAGGAGGGAGAAGAATGCTGGTACCTTCCATCCTTTGGCGTGTATCACCCACGCAAACCAGACCAAATCAGAGTTGCCTTTGATTCCAGAGCTCAGCACGAAGGTGTTTCTCTTAACAACATGCTCCTTACTGGACCCAACTTGAACAACAGTCTAATAGGAGTCTTGATTCGTTTCAGACAAGAGCCTGTAGCAGTAATGGCCGACATTCAGATGTTTCACTGCTTCATCGTCAGAGAAGACAACAGAAACTACCTCAGGTTTTTATGGCACAAGGACAATGACCTCAACAAGGAAGTTATAGATTATCGCATGAAGGTACATGTCTTCGGTAACAGTCCTTTCCCAGCAGTGGCAACTTATGGGCTAAGGAGAACAGCTCAGACTGGAGAAGTTGAATATGGATCTGATGCCCGTCAATTTGTTGAAAGAAACTTCTACGTTGACGACGCACTTAAGTCCTTACCAACTGCTAAAGAAGCAATTGATCTTCTCACCAGAACAAAGGAGATGCTGTCTGTAGCAAACCTTAGACTGCACAAGATTATATCCAACAGCCAGGAACTTATGAATGCCTTTCACTCTGAGGACTATGCCACTAGTCTAAAAAACCTTGACTTAGGTACAGATGTGCCTCCTGTACAGTGAAGTCTGGGTTTGTTGTGGAACATCAAACAAGACAAATTCACCTTCCAAGTGTCAACTTGTGACAAACCCTTCACTAAGAGAGGAGTCCTGTCTGTGGTGAATAGCATCTATGACCCACTGGGTTTCCTTGCTCCAGTTACCATTCAAGGTAAGATTTTACTAAGACAGTTGTCTACTGAGAACATAGACTGGGATACTCCCTTGCCTAGTGAGAATCAACACAAGTGGGAAAGGTGGAGATACTCTTTGAAGTCACTAGAAAAACTTCAGATTCCCCGTTGCTATGTTCCAGGTTCCACTTCAACTGCTAACCGGAGAGAGATTCATATTTTCTCTGATGCATCAGTTGAAGCTATTGCTGCAGTAGCCTATTTGAAGACCTCTGAACTGAATGGAGAATCACACTGTAGTTTTGTCCTAGGCAAGGTAAAACTCACTCCCAAGCCTGCACATACCATACCAAGACTTGAACTTTGTGCAGCCGTGCTAGCAGTAGAAATTGCAGAGGTCATACGAAGTGAAATGGACACTAAAATTGATTCTTTCACCTTCTATACAGACAGTAAGGTAGTACTTGGTTACATAAACAACCAAACAAAACAATTTTATGTGTTCGTCAGCAACAGGGTTGAACGTATCAAGAGATTCTCTCTACCAAGTCAATGGCATCACGTTCCCACTGAACTCAACCCAGCTGACTGTGGAACCAGAGCCGTGTCACCTGCCGCTCTTCAGGACAGCTTATGGCTGTCACCTCCAAGGTTTCTGCGTGAGGACTCTTACTTACTCCCTATTGACACCACCTATGGACTAGTAAGCCCTGAAGATGATAAGGAAATAAGAACTGTGAACACCTCACTCTACACTTCTGTAAGTACAAAACAGAAGCTGCGGTCACACCATTACAGGCATCAATGGAAGCAGGTGCAGCATCTAGCCAATGTGTTCTGGCATCGCTGGAAGAAAAAGTATCTTCACCACCTTCAAGGTCGTAACAAATGGCAAGCATCTAAGCCGAATCTTAAGGTTGGAGACCTCATCCTTCTAAAAGACAAGGAAGTTTGTCGGAATGAGTGGCCTATGGGTCTTATTACTAAAGTTATGCCCAGCGACGATAACAAAGTCCGGAAGGTAGAAGTCAAGGTAACCAAGGGAGGATCGACACAAACCTTTAGTCGACCAATTACAGAGTTAGTACTCTTTTTGCCAGGTGAGTGACTTGTGCAAGGACTAGCCATGCTGTTGGCACGGTGGGGAGTACATTTCTGCCATCTACAGGTTCTACTCAGAACTTTGGAATTATTTGAAGACATCATACTGTGACTTTATGTTCTTCATCCTGTTGAACTTACGTTTATTATTTGCTTGTTGCATGTTTTTCATTACATGTTCCAGGACATTCGTCAGTATTGGACTTTTTGAAAATATATATTTTAGTTTAAGGTTATGAAATCTAAAGATTTCAGACGGGGAGTGTTGTGTTACACTATGTGATTATTCTTGCTCTGTGTCTTTAAGATCTGTCCCCTTCTTTCTAGCTGAACTCTCTCTCTCACCGTAGTTCTTTATATATCTCCTCCACTTCCCGATTCTGGTCATTACTCCTGTATTTCTTCCATGCTAACATCTTACATGTGGCTTACAACTGCAACGTTTTTCTACCTATGAATATCCATCATTAAACGGAACATTCGAAAGGATTCATCGTCTGTCGTTCTAACTGAGTTTATTCATTGAGTTAAGCTGCCTGTATCGATGCAAGGGATAATAGCAAACCAGCTTGAGTAAGGCCTACTTAAACCTGGAGATGAACTTTGTAGTTGAGACAGAACACAAGGTGTACAGTGTAAAGTAAACTTGTCATAAGAGAAATGTGAAGGCTGTCATTGCTGACTTCTTCTGAAAATACTAGTGGTCTGACTGTTATCCTGACCCTCTGACTTCAATACTTTGGGAGACTCAAAACAAGTACACAGATACAGTAATATTTAAAGTTTCTGCGATTTTCCTGAGCTGCATATTTGCTTCAGGACAGTGATTCAGAAACGATTAAAGCAAACAAATCAGCAAAACAGCCAGTAAACTATTGTAGCGGGTATGTACTTTCCCGGGTGTAATTTGAACTTGGCAGAGACATCAGTGATGTGTAATTCCCTGCAGCCCAGCAGGTGGCGCTGTCACCCTGGGCTGGGGTTGAATCATTGCTGTGTGTCGTGCCTCCTTATTGTCCTCCCTCGGCAGCAGTATGGTGGGGCGGGGAACCCGCCGTGCTTGCCGGGAGAGGGTATAAAGGGGCCGGCCATCTTTGTCACAGGGTCGAGTCCCAGGCACCTTCAGCCTGCGGGCGGTGGTTCGTGTCGGTTCTCTAGGGGGGCCTAGGCCTAGAGGACAGCCGGAGGTCGTGTTCCATCCCAGGCACCTTTGGCCTGGGGTGAGATACTCGGATGGAGGTCTGGAGCTCAGTGCCCAACACTGAGTTCCGCGAGGGAAGGAGATCCTAGGGAACCCCAGGAGTGGGTACCCGAATCCGGAAGGCGTAATGGACCGGGGGGAGCTCCTCACTTGAAGACCTGGTGCAGCATATTGCCAGTGACGGGTGAGTCTCTCATCGGAGACCGCCTGGAAGGAAATTCCCCCTCGCTCGGAGACCGCAACCCACTTTCAGGGAGGAAAGTGGAGAACACATTGTATCTGGGCCTATTCGCATCCACACCTGCTTTTCTGTTCTGTTTCTACAAGGGAGTTCAACTGATTGTGTTCATTCGAGAAGAATAAAGGAGCGTTGAACTTTAATGGTGTGGGGCTCATTTCCTGACAGACATTGTTCAAGGTAACTCTCGGTGGAGGCTCCAGGTGCACAGCACTGACCCGAAGGTAAAAGAACTTTGCTTATACCACACTGACACCTGTGGTGAAGGCCAGGCGTGGTGTCCCCGCTCCCTTCCCCTCTAAGGTACCCCTAGACAAGAGAAAAGACGAGCTGAAGACAAAGAGGGGAGAGAGGAGGGCGCTACACGTGGGGGCTCGGGTCCGGCATAGTGTTTATGCACCACGGAATTGAACGTGTCTGCTGGAAGAGTTACGCGAGTAGGCAGGCCTTCATTGGCCGAAGTGCATCCCTGTGCTCGAAGTCGTGGACATGACCCATTGAAGGGAAAGGCCCGCGCAGAAGAGCGAGGAAAGGGGGAAGCTCAGCCGTGTGAAGTACTACACGTGGCGGTTTCTATTTGCACTGCGCCACCAGGCACACCCCCATCGCTTAGTTCGGGGGCGTGACTCAAAAGGAAAAAAGAACAAAAGCCCGCGAACTGGAGCAAAGGGGAGGAGTCCAATACGTGTGAAGGACTACACGTGGGACGTTGGCGCAAAAACTTTGCAGTGTGCGATGGATCAGCAATAGGTCGCCATGTTCGGACATACATCGTGGATTCCAGTTCACCCTTCCACCACGACATTGACTGCTGCTGCTCCGGTAACAGATACGGGGATCCGGCTAAAGCCAAGGGGTCGATTCGCCCTGTATTCGTGCATGGACGTTGAGGCCCTGGGTGTGATTTGTCCCGGCTGTTCGGGACTGGTGTGCCAACTGAAGCCATTTGGGCGATGTGAGGCCTGTGGGGAGTTTCTGTTCGAAGTGGATCCGGCGGTTGTGAAGCCGAGAACCATCTAACCCGGCCGTGCTGTGGGCAACACCACTCAGAGAGGAGGAATCACTGCTTTGACAGCCATCCCTGCGCACACTGCAGCGACCGCAGAGGAGGTCATGAAAACTCAACGGGAGAAATCCGAGGATGCTGTCTCGGTCACCACTGTCTCGCAGCGTCCACCACCGAAGAGAAAGACCGGCATGGTAGCCCCGACCAGCAGTTGTGGTGGACCGTCTCGCCCGCTTACGCCCGGCCCGGATGGATCAGTCGACAGGAGTTCCAGACGTCCCGTTTCAAGTAAAGGCCGAGGTAGGCCAGGCGGAGAGATTTGGTGTGTGGGAAGAGGTGAAAACTCAGTCTCCACTACAGGGTACTTGCCCGCGGAGGAGTGTGACACCTCTGACCTGGAGTCGCTCTCGGACATGGGAGACGACGTTGCTATAGACGAACTGTTTGCCGAAAAGGGCTGGGACCAAGTACCTCTCGCTTCATCCCGCAGAACCAGGGATCCACCCATGTCTACAGGGGAAAGTACACCCCGGGTGGAGGCACCAGCGCCTGAAGAGGGGTCCCGTCCCCAGCCTGCCTCTACAACCCTGGTACCATCTGTACCCAAGACCGGGGAAAAGAGACTGCTGTTGCGGCACCAATGCCCAGATCAGATGTGGTCAAGGTCCCTCGCCACCCGGACTCAATAGTTTTACCTGGCGAAGGGGACAAAGCTACCATGCCTCCTTTGGCGAGACTACAACGCCTATTTGGCCAGAAGGTTGCTGCAGAGTACGGATGGGGGTAACCCGTACTTGTCTAAGGAGTTGCTCTATGAGGTGGAAGTGTGGTGGGAGCGCTGGTACAATGACTTTGTGTGGACCCACCTTCAGATTCCACACGCCCGCAGGTACCTGGCATGCTCTCCAAAGGCCTCTCAATGTTTTAAAGACTGCAAGGCAGAGTGGATGTTGGGACGGCACATCCATGCAGATAAAGTGTTGATCCGGAGCAAGGAAGGAGAAGATGTAGAGTATCATCTGGAGACCATGGATCAACACTTGAAGCCACTTGTTCTGCCACATCCCCGCTTTTACCTGTAGGAGAGAAAAAGACTCCGTTCTGGTTATGCTGCTGAACTTTCTGGGGCCTGTTGCTTTTGTGCCCAAAGGAATGAAGGACTGTTCCTGTTGTTCTTCACTTTTCTGCAAGAGATCATAGATTCTGGGGTAGATAGGGTCAAAGAGAAGAGGAAAAGTTCCACGAGTGCAGTTACCGCGGTGCTGTCACCAGGTAGCAGTGTTGCGCAACGTTAAACACTTTTCACGCACTCACTCTTTGGAGAAAAGGGATTTCTTCCAGGAGAAGTTTCTTTTGTCTTACACGAATACATGTGTCAGGGTTATGTGTGCTAATCCCTTTTCTTTTCCCTCTGCAGGAGAGCATCCCATCAAGACCACTGAGTATGGGGTGGGTCTTAGTCAGGATGGGTGGGAAAAGTAAAATGTGAATATGTGATTCAAAGTTATGGTTTAATGCTATTGTTTTCTCCCTTCCTTCTTCTCTTTTTTATTACAGGGCTCAGACACAATGTTTCAGTTGGGTATTTTTTTTTTTAAGTGTTATTTTTGTACAATTGTTAGTAGGTTTCTGGATTGGATTATGTCAGCCGTTGAGGGCATGATTTACTCCAGACACTGGGGACCAGTGTCAAACCACCAGGGGGAGAGTGTAGCGGGTATGTACTTTCCCGGGTGTAATTTGAACTTGGCAGAGACATCAGTGATGTGTAATTCCCTGCAGCCCAGCAGGTGGCGCTGTCGCCCTGGGCTGGGGTTGAATCATTGCTGTGTGTCATGCCTCCTTTTTGTCCTCCCTCGGCAGCGGTATGGTGGGGCAGGGAACCCGCCGTGCTTGCCGGGAGAGGGTATAAAGGGGCCGGACATTTTTGTCACGGGGTCGAGTCCCAGGCACCTTCAGCCTGCGGGCGGTGGTTCGTGTCGGTTCTCTAGGCGGGCCTAGGCCTAGAGGACAGCCGGAGGTCGTGTTCCATCCCAGGCACCTTAGGCCTGGGGTGAGGTACTCAGATGGAGGTCTGGAGCTCAGTGCCCAACACTGAGTTCCGCGAGGGAAGGAGATCCTAGGGAACCCCGGGAATGGGTACCCGAATCCGGAAGGCGTAATGGACCGGGGGGAGCTCCTCACTTGAAGACCTGGTGCAGCATATTGCCAGTGACGGGTGAGTCTCTCGTCGGACACCGCCTGGAAGGAAATTCCCCCTCGCTCGGAGACCGCAACCCACTTTCAGGGAGGAAAGTGGAGAACACATTGCGTCTGGGCCTACTCGCATCCACACCTCCTTTTCTGTTCTGTTTCTATCAAGGGAGTTCAACTGATTGTGTTCATTCGAGAAGAATAAAGGGGTGTTGAACTTTAATGGTGTGGGGCACATTTCCTGACAGACATTGTTCAAGGTAACTCTTGGTGGAGGCTCCAGGTGCACAGCACTGACCCGAAGGTAAAATAACTTTGCTTATACCACACTGACACCTGTAGTGAAGGCCAGGCGTGGTGTCCCCGCTCCCTTCCCCTCTAAGGTACCCCTAGACAACAGAAAAGACGAGCTGAAGACAAAGAGGGGAGTGAGGGGGGGCGCTACACTATCATTTGCAGAGGTGGTCATCAATGGCATCCCTCATACTTCTCCATATGAAAGGTTTACTTTAAATACACATGGGCTCACATTCTGCTCTGATCAGAAAGTGCTTCAAATTCAAGAGTATACCGAATATATGAACACAGGATCAATCCACCCAAAAGTGATAAGCCAGGTATGGACACCGATGGACGTTTATCACACAATAGGCTGTTCCATATTTTGGAGTTATTAAACAGGTATTACAATGCATTTAATTAGGATTTTTCATTACCGATAAGTCTATAATAATGAAGTGGAAAAACTCTACATATTTTATAAGATAATTTACAATTATAACAACAAAATATCTTTATAGCATAGATATTTACTTCCTTGCTGTCACCCCAAAATAAATTCTGCTGCAACCAGATGCCTTTAAAAATCACATAATCAAATTTATCAGTGTGCTATTAAAAGTGGCATGTTTTCAAACTAAATAGTCTGAGGAGCTGCAGAGATCTACAGCTGAGAGGACCCATCCTTGGGAAAACTACCGGTATGAGCAGACACTCCACAAAAGAAGAGATGAAAGTTGTTGCCAATAAAACCCATATTAACAGCTTCAATGCTGGACACTTTTACCCCATTCCTGCCCAATTTTCAGCACTGTCACACTTTGAATGACAATTGTGCGGTCATGCAATGCTGTACCCAAATGAGATTTTTGACACTTTTTTTCACACAAATAGAGCTTTCTTTTGGTGGTATTTTATTACCGCTGTTTTTTTTTTTTTTTTTTACTAATGTAGCGGCCACCTCCACTCCCCTCTTTCTCTCGTCTCGTCTTTCTCTTGTCTAGGGGTATCTCAGAGGGGAGGGAGCGGGGACACCACGCCTGGCTTCCACCACATGTGTCAGTGCGGTATAAGCAACGTTCTTGTATTACCTTCGGGTCAGTGCTGTGCACCTGGATCCTCCCTCCAAGAGTCACCTTGAACAATGTCTGTTAGGAATTGAGCCCCACACCATTAAAGTTCAACACTCCTTTATTCTTCTTGAATGAACACAATCAGTTGAACTCCCTTGGTAGAAACAGAACAGAAAAGGGGGTGTGGATGCGAATAGGCCCAGACACAATTTAGTTCTCCACTTTCCTTCCTGAAAGTGGGTTACGGTCTCCGCACGAGGGGGGTTTCCTTCCAGGCAGTCTCCGACGAGAGGCTCACCTGTCACCGGCAATATGCTGCACCGGGTCTTCAAGTGAGGAGCTCCCTCCGGTCCATTGCGCCTTCCGGATTCGGGTACCCACTCCCGGGGTTCCCTAGGATCTCCTTCCCTCGCGGAACTCAGTGTTGGGCACTGAGCTCCGGACCTCCATCCGAGTACCTCACCCCAGGCTAAAGGTGCCTGGGATGGAACACGACCTCCGGCTGTCCTCTAGGCCTAGGCCACCCAGAGGACCGACACGAACCACCGTCCACAAGCTGAAGGTGCCTGGGACTTCGACCCCTTGACAAAGATGGCCGGCCCCTTTATACCCTCTCCCAGCAAGCACGGCGGGTTCCCCGCCCCACCATACCGCTGCCGAGGGAGGACAAAAAGGAGGCACAGCACACAGCAATGATTCAACCCCAGCCCAGGGCAACAGCGCCACCTATTGGGCTGCAGGGAATTACACATCACCAATGTCTCTGTCAAATTCAAATTTACACCCGGGAAAGTACATACCCGCTACACTAACAAAAAAAACAAAAAAAACGAGAATTAAAAAAAAAAAAAAAAAAAATTATTTTTAGTTTGTCAATAAATTTTGTAAACAAGTACATTTTCTCCTTTACTGATATGCACTGATGAAGTGGCACTGATTGGCTGCACTAATGAGGAGGCACTAATATGCAACACTGATGGGCACAGATAGGCGGCACTGATGGGCACAGAAAGGCAGCACTGACTGGCATCACTGATTGGGGTCACTGCACAGATAATCAGGGCACTAGTTACCTGTACAGGTCTCTCAGGTGGGAATATGCCACTGATCGGCTCTCCTCGCCTCTGTCAGTGTGAGGTGAGGAGAGCCAATAAAGGGCACTTCCGTGTTTACATGTGATCGGCTATGATTGGACAGTGGTAAAGACCCACGTCATCAACTCTTTACTGAGATCAAGGTCGCGCCATGTCCGCACTGCGCTCCCCTTGTGGGCGCAGAGAGCAGTGACACTGGGACGTGACGTCATCCCAGAACGAGAGGGCATCCAGTTGCGAGGTTGTTAAAATACAATTAAGGCCCCTTTCACACTGCCGCGACTTAAAAGTTGCGCGATTTTGCCTTGATTTCAGGGAATGCCTGTGTAAACTTGAGGTCTATGGACCCCAGCTCGCATGAAAGTCATACAGGGACCACTTTGAAGTCGACACGACTTGAAGTCGCACATAAAAAAAGAATGGTTATCCTTGAAAATCATGGGGAATTACTTTTCATGCGACTTTGCAGTCTCAAGTCGCACGAAAGGAGCCTTAGGCTCACCATACATACTGGGGTATTGAATTAAAGTTCACAGCAGTCCAGTCTGCAACATTTTTTTCTAGTAGAGGTCCGAATCTCATGTTTGTGTTATTACTCAGTTATTACTTCACATCCCGGCCCGGTTATTACTTCACATTTACATCACAGCACAATCTTTTACCACACAGCCCTCTTTACAATAGCGCCTCCCATTTTTTACCTAATACTGCGGAACCATTTCTAGATTTTTTTTGCATAGGCGGCCTCCCACAGCCTTCTGGCTGGGATATTTATATCACATATATTACCGGCTGTGCTGAAGTATCTTTTTGTTTTGCTCATGCATACAATTCTGATCCTGTGGTATGTCAGCATAATTACAATATCAAAATATAAAGGAAGCACCATCAAATAGGACGACGAGCTAGCCAGTGCCCATTCGGTGAGATTAACCACTTCAGTACCGGACACTTTCACCCCCTTCCTACCCAGGCCAATTTTCAGATTTCGGCGCTGTCACATTTTGAATGACAATTACACAGTCAAGCAACACTAACCAAATGGGTTGTTTTATTTTTTGCTAAATAAACAAAAAGACTGGAAATTTTGAAAAAAAATTAAAACGTATTTTTTTTGTTTGTTATAAAATTTTGCAAATTAATAATCTTTCTTCAGAAATTTATGCTAAAATATATTCTGCTGGGACGTGGCCTGGCAGGCGATGGAGTAGGAAGCAGGTAGAAGGAGCTCCTCTTACCGTCTATCCTGATCACCAGCCTGCACACGGAATCCTGCGACTTTGATCATACAAAACTGCCTGTGAACCCCGGGACCGGGACTACATGTGTCGCCACCGAAGAAACCATCCTCAGCGGCCGAGAAATTAGCTAAATACCGGCATGAAGAGGAGGAGGAGCAGGCCCAAGATGGCGCCGTCGCGTGTAAGGGGGAAGACAGATACGCAGCGGAGACAGCAAAGGTCCTGGAGGCTATGGCTACCCTCCAGGGCACTCTCACTGCAAAGATCGATGAGGTGAAAATAGACATCTCCCTCATGCGGCAGGACCTGTTGACGGTGAGGGACAGGGTCACTGAGGCGGAAGCTCGCATAGGGGAGGCGGAGGACATCCTGCATCCTATGCAGCATGCTACAGAGGACATGCAGAGGCAGATTCAGCAACTACACTCCCACCAGGATGAAATGGAGAACAGACTCCGCCGCTGCAACCTCTGCTTCATAGGACTGCCTGAGCGGGCGGAGGGGGGGGGACCCGGCGGACTTTCTAGAAAAACTCCTGATCAGTACCTATGGCTGGGATGCGTTCTCAGTGATGTTTGCGGTGGAGAGAGCGCACCGTATCCCTGCTAAGCACCCACCAGCTGGAGCCCCCCCAGAACATTCATTGCTAAATTCTTGAATTTCCGGGGCCGGGATAAGATCATGCGATTATCTAGAGAGAAGGGCAAAATTCGCTTGGAAAATGGACATGTGGCGGTGTTCCCTGATTTTTCCAGCGAAGTGCAGAAGACGAGGTCTCAGTTCCAGGAAGCCAAGCGCTGCCTTAGGGCCCTGCACCTCAAGTATGCAATGTTTTTCCCGGCCAGGAGTGGAGGAAGATGGCAGAGTACAGTTTTTTGACACCCCTGCCGCGGTGAATACCTGGCTGGATCCGCAAGGGAGACCGTATTGATCGCTGTTCCGGATGCCGGTTACTGTGAGTACATTCCGTCTCAAGGGGCCCCCCCCAGACGGGAGGGTGCCCGGGTGCGATTTCCCTTCCTCCATGCCCGGTTCATGATGTTTATGTGGGCCTGGCCCCCCTTGTTTCCTTTGGGGACCCTTTAGACTGCGGGTGTTGCGGGGGGACAGGTACAGTTTGTATTTTACCTGTCAGTGTACTGGAGCCCCTTTGTGAGGGGGGGATGCTTGGGGAGACGGAGGACCCCCCCTCCCCTTTCCAGTTAGCTGCTGCTCCTGACTGTTCCCTGCAACCCCAGGACTACCTATTCCCCTGTTGTCCCCTCCTAAATCTTTAAAAAAATTGATGAACAGTATGTCGGATGTGCTCAACATGCTGGAAGGCAGGAGGAGAACTCTTACGGAAAATCCCTTGGAAACACTGTTGTTTTTTTTTTTTTCTTTTCCCACGGGAGACCTATGAACACAAGCCGTAAGCCTCCAGCCAGACTTTCTGGCTGGATGATTGTTGCAATGAACTTGTTTGGGATCTGGATGCTCTCACCATGTTGTGGAGGTGCAGAGCTTGGTGGGAGGGATGTTGCCCAGTTACAGGGCGGGTGTTATGGATTTGAAGGTAATGTTGGTTGCTATACTGTTTTTTGGCATGCAGGTTTATTTACTTTGGATACTTATCTACAGGATACAGAACATGATATAAGGTTATTAATACAAATGTATTTCATAATGCGATTGTGCGGGTCTGCTCCATTAGATCATACTCATTGTTTGAATGACTACGATTAAGTTTTTGACATGGAATGTAAGGGGAGTGAGAGATAAAGTCAAACGCACTGCAGCACTGTCATTTCTAAAGTCGCAGAGAGCTAATGTCATTGCACTAACTGAGACTCATGTTACAGGCCATATGCAATCAGCCCTTAAACGTCCATGGGTGAGGTGAGCATATCATAGCACGCATACCAGCTTCTCTAGGGGAGTATCTTTGTTGGTGACCAAGGCCACCCCATTTGAACTCATATCCGTGGAATCGGACCAGCAGGGAAGATACATTTTCTTGCGTGTGTGTATAGGGGGAGTGCCCTTGCTGCTGATTGCCTGCTATGTCCCCCCCCCCCCCCAATACAGCTCGGAGGTTGTTACGGCTGGTCTGCTGTTTATGACCCAGCACCCGACCGTCCCGGCTGTGTGGATGGGGGATTTCAATATGACCATGAACCCCTTTTTGGATCGCCCGGTGCAGCCTGGAGATGTGGGTAGGGTCTCTGAACAGACTAGACTGGGTCGCACATTGACAGAGTTTGCCCCGATTGACATATGGAGATATAGAAACCCTGCCACACGGGCCTATACCTGCCATTCCACTGGACATGCCACTATGTCCAGAATTGATTTTGTGCTGATTTCTAAAATGTTGCTTCCTAGGGTGACGGGGCGGGTTTTGCACCTAGGGCCCTTTCAGACCATTCCCCATGCTGGGCCCAACTGTCCTTATTAAGTGCGGCCCCCCAACGGGTGTGGAGACTTAACCCCTTCTGGTTGTCAGCATTGACAGATCATGACTCAATAGACCGTGAACTGAAGTTTTTCTTCCCTGAGGGCCAGAGTTCCCTCTCATTCAACTCCCAGTGGGACAGTTTCAAACTTCATGCGAAGAGGGTTTTGGATGTTAGGATTAATAGACTTAAACGGTCTTCCAAAGTGTTGGTGAACATGTCTGAGGATGCCCTTTGGGATTTGGAGGAGGCCTTTGGTGTCCTCCCCACCCCTGAGAACCTAAATAAAATTAAGATGCAATCCAGAGTGGTATCGCAATTGCATCTGGAAAAAGCCAAACAGCGACTGTTCTTCTGTAAAACTCGAATTTATGAGCATGGCGAAAGGGCGGGGAAGATGCTGGCTTACCTAGTGCATCTAGATGACAAGCCTCCTGTGGTGGTTTCCTTGATAGAGCCGGATGGCTCGGTTGTCACGGACCCCCCACGGGTAGCAGAAAAGTTTCTAAGGTTCTACGGGGACCTATATAGCTCCCAATGCCACTATCTGCCCCAAGAGGTGCGAGAATACCTGCACACTTTGCAGTTCCCACAGCTGACAGCGGAACAAGTTCAGACGCTGGAGGCCCCTATCACCGAGCAGAACGTTACTACAGCAATTTCCCAGCTGGCTAAGTCCAAGGCCCCAGGGTTGGATGGTTTGCCCCTGGAGTTCTATGCCAAATACTCTGAAACACTAGTTCCTATGCTGAACACCCTATTTCAATCTATTTTTGAGTTGGGTACACTCCCCCCCTCCATGCAGGAAGCCCAG
Organism: Rana muscosa; assembly: GCA_029206835.1. Classification (NCBI taxonomy): domain Eukaryota; kingdom Metazoa; phylum Chordata; class Amphibia; order Anura; family Ranidae; genus Rana; species Rana muscosa. The sequence continues at coordinate 257,923,943 of CM055118.1, read as the reverse complement.
ATTATAGTCCTTCCTAAACCCGGTAAAGATCCGCTATATCCAGAATCATATAGACCCATATCCCTGTTGCCAGTGGATATTAAAATACTAGCCAAAATGTTATCCTCCAGGTTGAATGCGGTCATACTTTCCTTAATCCACCCTGACCAAACGGGATTTATGCCAGGGAAAAACACAGCGATGAATATTAGGAGACTGTTCATGAATATTCAAGCCCAATATGACAATGCAGGATCTAGGGTAGTGGTGGCTCTTGACACCGCCAAGGCATTCGACTCGGTTGAGTGGTTGTACCTGTGGGAATGCCTGCGCTGCTATGGATTTGGCCCACGCTTCACTAGATGGGTACAGCTTCTCTTCCAGACTCCTAAAGCTCGGGTCTTTGTTAACGGGTGGCTTTCTGACCAGATCTCCCTGGAGAGGGGTACGAGGTAGGGATGCCCTCGGTCACCGCTGCTTTACGCCTTGGCTGCTGAACCCTTGGCGATGGCTATAAGGGCGTGCCCAGATGTGGTGGGCCTTAGGAGGGGGGATTCTTGGGAAAAGATAGGTCTGTATGCGGACGACACGGTACTATATCTGGCTGACCAGGGCCCTTCGCTACAAGCTGCATTGACTATTATAGAAAAAATGGGTATATACTCGGGCCTGCGAATCAATTGGGACAAGTCTCAGATTCTCCCGCTGGACCACTTTCCCCCACCTGAGACGGTCCCAGGACTTCCCTTAAAGAGAGTGGCAGAGATTAAGTATCTGGGGGTAAGGGTCACTAGACACCTATGCTAATGTTGCTAATAATGTGGAGCTCCTGTTCGCCATCCTCAAATCCAAGACCCAGACCTGGTCGAGACTGCCCCTGGGGGTGATGGGTAGAATTTGGTGAAAATTATATTGTTGCCCAAAATTTTATATATGGTACGGCATGCCCCTTTGTACATTCAATTGAAGGTGTTCAAACAGATGGAGGCTATTTTGAACTCCTTTGTTTGGGGTTCCGGTAGGCACAAATTGGCATGGCATATTCTTAAGAACCCTGCTCTGGAGGGGGGTTGCTCCCTTCCTGATCTGCAAGACTAATATGTGGCATCGCAACTCGCTCACCTTTACTATTTCAATACGTCTGAGTCTCAGAGATATAGAGCTCTAGTGTGTAACACACCTGAGAGCCCATTTCATACACCCATACAGGCGATTTTCCGTAAGGATCGGTGTCACCGCAGAACTCCATGTTTTAATGCAGGTATGCTGTCACACCACCAGAAAATATGGGACATAGCTCTCAAAAAAACAGAACTGACAGCACATTCACTCCTACTCCCCGTTGTGGCTAAATGGGCATCTGCCTGAGTTGAATATGGTGCCAGACCCGCAGCTCTGGGCAAAATATGGTATACTTTACCTGTCTCAGGTCTTGACGGAGACCGGTCCTAAACCCTTCCACGTGCTCAAAGAAGAGTTTTCTCTTCCACATAATTTACTGTTTCGGTATCTGCAACTCAGACACGCAGTTACAGCGCAGGTGTCTTCCCTTGCTGTCACTCTGGATACCCCGCTGGTTCTTGGCATAATTTTTGGAGCGGATTAGACTAAATTGATATCTAACCTGTACTATACTCTCCGATTGTGCAGAGTTCGGGAGGTGTCACAGACTGCCAAGATAGCGTGGGAACAGGAAGTGGGACCTATTGAGAACTCAGACTGGGAGGAAATACTGGAGGGGGTTGAGATGGTCTCCCCTAAACTTTCGGATAGGTTAACGCAACTGTATATAGTGCATCGTGCGTATCTCACGCCATTGAAACTGGCAAAGTTCCAGCCCACAAGAAGCCCCCTGTGCCCCAGGTGCTCATCAGCCCCTGGCACGTTTTATCACCTGATGTGGAGTTGTCCACATATACAGACATATTGGTTACAAGTGATCCAGTTTCTGCATGACAATATGGGTTCCCCGGTGGGTCTTGATCCTAAGACATGTCTCTTGGGATTCCTGCCAGACACGGAGATTGACAAATACCTAACCACATTCTTGTATGAAACGCTATTCCTGGCTAGGAAGGTAGTTGCAAAAGTTTGGATGCAGGCCCTACCCCCGACACTACAAACCTTTAAAAAAGAAATTAATGATGTCCTTCCATATAGGAAGCTGATGTATATCCATAGAGGACGCCCTCAGAAGTTCTCTAATATTTGGGACAGGTGGTTGGAGGATGGTGAGACTTTCTCTACGTAACGTACGCATTAAATGTATTAGCTGATGAGACGTACCCCTCACTGCCATGTGTGACACAAATATTCTTGTAGTATACTTTAACAAACCTTTATGTGTTTATTTCTTGGACTGTTTTCCTCTGTACTGTATTCCCTGTAACTTTTGTAATTGACTTACATGTATATGTGTATATCATGTTTGCTACTTAATAACCATGCCTCCTTGGTTAAAAAAATAATATATTCTGCTACATTTCTTTGGTAAAAGTAACCCAAATCACTGAATATTATTTGGTCTAAGGCAGGCATGTCCAAAGTCCGGCCCGCGTGCCAATTGCAGCCCACGTTCCGGTTTAATGTGGCCCCCCTGGTGATTTGGATATATATATCCTCTGTGGCCCCCTGGGCCACAAAAGATAAATCTTGTATTTATAGGTGCTGCTTTGGAGGGGGCGGGACGAGTGCCGTCAGATTTCATACAAGAGAATCTCCTGTTTACTCGATGGTGTCTGTAATAGGAAGTCCCGTCTCCTGGGCTGCCAATGGACGACTGTTCTATCTATCATAGGAGGCGGGACTTTGTAAAAAAGAGGCCGCCAAGTAAACAGGAGATTCTACTGTATGTAATCTGTTGGCGCTCGTCCCGCCCCCCCTTCCTGTCCGCTTTGAGGCTGCAAATGGGCATCGATCAGGCTGCACTGATGGCAATGGTAAGGCTGCATTGATTGCAATGGTGAGGCTGCATTGATTGCATTGATGAGGCTGCATTGATTGCAATGATGAGGCTGCATTCATGGCAATGGTGAGGCTGCATTCATGGCAATGGTGAGGCTGCAATCATGGCAATGGTGAGGCTGCAGATGGGCACTGATTAGGCTGCATTGATGGGCACCGACCTTTATTTTTTCAAATTTAATTTTTTTCCTGAAACTTCCCTCTTAAAGTGAAGGTGCGTGTTATACGCCGATAAATACAGTATAGCCTAATAACACGCCCAAAATCATTCTTAGTCCTGAGCGGCGCTCTGGGATTCATTGGGGGCCACAAAAGATATATATATATATATATATATACCCAAATAACACGCCTGAGCTCATCTCTTCACCACACACAGCCACAAAGGCAAGAGAATTCTTGTTGGGCAGTGTATCAGTGCTCGGACGAACACACGTAGACCGAATTGTAATGGTTCAAAGAATGTCAGGCAAAATAGTCGGCCCTCACACATGTTCACTTCATCAAATCCGTGTAAAAGGATTTAATGATCATAAAAACAAGAAATAAACTTACAAAATTAGCACTGTGCCTCAGTGCGGAGGATGTGCAGAGAACGTCACGTTACCGCTGATGAAGTCCCGCCCCCTGGACGTAATGCATGCGGAACGACGTGATCCTGCGTGACGTCACCCGCGTCCCATGCTGACATCCGTTGGATATACTTTGACATGCTGCACATCCTCCGCACTGAGGCACAGTGCTAATTTTGTAAGTTTATTTCTTGTTTTTATGATCATTAAATCCTTTTACACGGCGAGCACTAGATTTCTTTGCTTTTCATTTTATATCTGGCCTCCTGGATCTGATTGTCTGGATTACTGGCTGTGAGACTGATCAGCGCTCTAATTACACCTTGTCTACCTGATGTGGATTCAGTATAGCCTGGATGTCTGTTTTTCTCCCGGAGGGGGAACTGCTTAAGTGACCTGACTGACTAGCTCAGGGGTCCACTCGCTGAGGTGAGCTGCTAACCATTACTAGTGGTGGAGGTCGTCACACAAGTCACTATAAAGAATCTAGAAGTCACCTACTGAACACTTATTGGTGTTTTTTAGTTTATTGCTCCTCAAAGAAAGACTCTTGGACAATCTCTATCCTTTGTAGTCTTTAATCATATGTGTGTTTTTTATGTTTGCGCTGCACTGCCTTTTTATATTTTCTGATGGGGATTTGATATTTTGAACCTCAGTGTTTCAGCTGCTGTATGTTTAGGGTTATTTGCGCTGGTTGATTTTACTTTTTATTAGTACATAGAAGTGTTGTGGGGAAACCAAGGGCACAACTCTTTTTTAGATGGCTGTTGTATCATGAGCTTCTTTGTTTTGGATATTAAAGTCTAAGTTCACCTTTTCCTGAGATTAGCCTATGCAGTCAAGGTCCCCCTTGACGTGTTATTAGGAAACTGACCAGCTGTGTAAAAGCATGCATTAATTTTATTGTCATACTTGTAGGCTATTTAGAAAAAAATAACTCCCATTTAGCAATCCCCACAGTCTGCCTGTTGCCAGGATGCTGGTTTTCACTCCAGCAGTTTTACAATAAAATTCCTTACCAAGCTGCAAAGTATTTACTACCTACTGGAGATCCTTGGCAGTATAGGCTATTTCTTGGAACTCTTAGCTTTTAACTGTCATAAATGTCCCCTAAAAAGCCAATGCCTTTTAAGAATGCCAGCTCAATTTATGTTGGAATATTTAATTATTGGCTAATCTAATAAGACTGAAAGCGTAGAAGTCATTATATATTGTGTGTTTACTGTTTTATAGACATGTACCATTACGAATTGAAATTCGGACGAAATTATCGCTTTTCAGAGATTCAGAGTAATGAATTCCAACAAATCCAAAATAAATTATAAAGAAACAAATTATCTGAATTTGAAAATGTATTCGAAATAGAAACATATTGCAATAAATAAAGTAAGGTAAAAAAGTGAAATAAGATGATGATTCCTATTTAGGTTGCTTTATAGAATAGAATAGAATAGCACAGAATAGAATAAAATAGAATAGACTGAAAAATAAAATAGAATAGGAAATAACAGAATTAAATAGTAAAAAAAGAATAGAAAATAAAAGAATAGAATATAATAAAATAGAACATTTTCTATTCTATTCAGTTTTACTTTATTCTATTATGTTTATTTTATTCTGTTACTTATTCCATAAGTAGGAATCATTATCCTCCTTTACTTTTATACCTTACTGTTTTTATTGCAATATGTTTCCATTTCAAACTCAAATTCATTTTCAAATTAGATTTGAATACAATTAGAAAATAACAAATACAGTAAATGAATTCGAATATACGAAACAAAATTAAAAAATGAATCATTCTTACATAACCAATATGATGAAACAAAATTATTAACTTAACAAATGAATCCGAAACAAAATACATTTTTCCGTCCTCCTGCTCATCTCTACTGTTTTAAGGAACCAAGGAGTCTATAATGCTATTCAGTCTGCTGCCACATGCCTAGCAAGGGTCACATTTGTTTTTGGCGGTTCAGCTTTCCATCTCTTCTCACTTACTCCAGGTTTTTCAGTGGATGGTGAACCAGCATTCCCACCTCCAATTAGAAGGTGATGTAGCGGCCTCACCTCTCTCCCTTGCTTCATCGGTTATATGGCTGTTGTCTAGGGGCACCTGGGAGAGAGAGATGATACACACCACGGCCCATGTCCTCCCGTAACTAGGAGGCGAAGGCCAGAGATTGGGCTTTTGTGTAGGTGCCCTAGAGCCAAGTCCAGTCCTTCGTCCCTGGCTCCTTTGCTTAGTAACCCAAGTTCCACACAGTGAATAGGTACAACTCAGTTTTATTCTTCTTGCCAAGCAATAAAACAGTCTTTCTCCTTTTGAATAATGGGGGGAACAGATTGAGGCACAATCCTTTCCCTTCTTGCTGCTGCCCACTGTGCTGTCACCAGTGGTGGATAGTCACAGCCACTGACTAGGTAATTTAGAACGTGAATTTACCTTCTCTCACTTTGCCCCTGTCAGGGGAAGAAATACGTCCAAGGGAGAAATGGAGGCCTCTCCGTCACCAGCGATGCTGCGCCGGACTCTTCGGAGAAGTTACTGCGCACCAGTCCTCACGAACTCAGACACGGGCACCCAAGGCGTTAGGGCCCCCTCGGATTCCTCACCCTCGCGGAACTCAGTCGAAGGTACTGAGCCCTAGGCATCCGCCATAGTACCTCACCCCAGGCTAAAGGTGCCTGGGATGGACTCCATCTCTGCTCCAGCTAGGCCAAGGGTGCCTAGGCCTCGAACACCGGAACACCGGCACCCAAGCTGAAGGTGCCTGGGTGCGGCCACGTCCTCCGACTCTCTCTCCAAAATCAGGGCCTCTGCCCCTTTTATGACTTCTCCCTTTGCATCACAGCGGGTTCCCTGCCTCGCTGTACCAGCTCCAGGGGAGGACAAAAAGGCACGGTTTGCATGTTCAGCTCGGGCCCAAGGCAACAGCGCCACCCAGGGACCCCAAGGAACTTCACACCACCAGAGTCCTTACAAATTCAAATACCCGCTACAGTGAGAAATCCAGGCTAGTAGTGATTCTTCCCCAGTACTTCCCTTCCTTCAATAAAAAAATAATAATTTTTTTATTTTAATCACTTACTTATATTTTAAGAAACTGCGTACTGAAAGGCCTGCGATGCCATAATTTCTAGCTAAAAAATGCAGACACCTGACTGCTGGGAAGAGGGTGCCAACCAAGCATGCTTGCGATTTGCACAACCTGCCAATCTATTCAGGCAAGTGTGGATGAGCGGGACACACTGGTATTCTCTTGGCTGTCACATGGCCCTTTCAGTCACTGGTGGTCAAGACAAATCGGGATTCCCCCTGCTGTCAATCAGCCCGTTCAGTGATTGGTGGGCAGGACAGACTAGGAGTCTGTGCAGGTCAGGTCTTCCCATTGTAGAAAGCGGTAAGCTAATTAAAGTATAACTAAAAGAAAAATGTTGTTTTAGTTTTGTTTGGCGTGGAGATGAATTAGAACACCTATTAGGTTTTTATTGCTGTCTGTGCCCCTGTTAGGGAGATTTACCCTCTCTGTTTGTCTTGTTTCTATTATCATTGAAAGTGAAAGTAAAAGAAAATCTCAAATCTATTTCCCAAAAAGGTAATAGAAGGGAAATCTTACAATGGGGACACTAGTTCTGGTGACAGGATTTTCTCTCACTTCCTGTTTTGGCTATGGGACAGGAAGTGAAGGTAAATCTGCCCAATGGGGCACAGCTAGCAGTAAAATAATTAAAAAAAATCTTCCAGGGGTTAAAACCCTCCCTTAATCTTTCCAAAATATTAATAAAAAAAGTGTTGCCTATAGTTTAAGTCTAAGCTCATAGAAAAAAGTTACAGATAGGCATTTACAGTGGCTGTAGATGGAGAGGTAATTGCAGCCACTGGTCTTATGATAAGCAAATCAGGGGGAGCAAGCCCTAGAATTTAGAATATGAGGGGGAACTTATTTATTGGCTCCTGCAACAGGACTAAAGATCATTGCAAGGTAAGGTAAATCATTTGCAAAATTGCTTTTACATTTCTGCCTGGAGTTAGGCTTTAAGGTTATACAAGTAGTCATAGGGTGATACTTCTGGCTGTGCAGTGTGGTAGAGGTGTGTAAATTACAAGAATGCAATATTTTCTCTAAAACTGATTTAGAAAAAAAGTTTAGTTTTTTTTGTATTGTTTAGTCTGCGTTATAATGAATGAATAAAATATATACAAAACACCACATCTTCCCTTCAAGCGAATCGCTTCCCTTCATACAGCTAAAAGATAAGAATCAATAACAAATAAAAAGACTGGTGGTTGATTACTGTGATGAAAAGGGGTTTAGAAAATCCCAGGGTGCTGTCACTTACCTCCGATCCCACACTGTCTCAGAGGGAACAGTCACTGCAAGAAGTACAGTTTATATACACTGTGACCACAACCTTTCTTATCAGTTTATTTGGCATAGAACAGGCTTGTGGGATTGATTGCATTTCTGAACACCGCATGTTACTAATTAACCGGCTAGATTAATCAAAATCAATTTAGTGCAAACGAATGGAAAAAATGTTTCATTGGATAATAAAAACATATTTACTTGATTATACCTTCACTGCTTTTTCTGGTGCAGGTTGAGAGATGCCAATAATTCAACAAAAATAACTCTTTCATGCTTCGTACAGAAATAGTCTAGGTTCACATCTATGTAGGCTGCGTTTTTCAGGCATTTATTTCCTCTTTAAAATCGGAGCTCTACCCAAGAATTGAACTTCCGCTTTTTGGATTCCTACCCCCCTCGGGTGTCACATTTGGCACCTTTCAAGGGGAGGGGGAGCAGATACCTGTGTAATATAGGTATTTGCTCCCACTTTTGGGCATAGATTGCCGCAGTATCCGTGCCGATCTACGCCATGTCCGACCCCTCCTCCGTTCCCCCCGTTGTCTTCTGGGGGACACACAAGTCCCCAAGGACAGCAGGGACCAGTCAACTCGCGCATTTGTAATAGAGAACCAGCAAGTGAAGCCGCAAGGCTTCACTTCCTGATTCCCTTACCGAAGATGGCGGCGCCTCCACCCGAGGGACAGATCGGCTTCAAAAGCCAACATCGCGGGCGCCCTGGATAGGTAAGTGTTCATATATTAAAAGTCAGCAGCTGCAGTATTTGTAGCTGCTGACTTTAAATTATTTTTTTTCGGCGGAACTCCGCTTTAAACAAACTGTAAACACACTGTATATAGCTGGTTGCTAAGGAGCGGGCTGGGAAGCTGGCCGCCATGTCCTTAACAACTGATGAGTCATCAGCTGTCCCTGTTGAGGAGATTCACCCTTTTTAGTTTTCCTGGTGACCATTGTCAAAAATCGAAATTCTATAATTGCCACCTAAATAGAGAGGAAATGTTTCAACAAGGACACTTCTGTGACAATTGTATAAGATGATATCCCTTTGTGAGATTTCCAAAAAAGGAAGGGGGTTCTCTCCAAATTGACATAGACTGTGGAATAAATAAATAAATAAAATCCAGACATGGTTTCCAACCATTCTATATTCTATCCAACAACAAAAAAGGTTTGGCTTTAGATATACGGTAAGCCACATTCTAAAATGCAAAGCACCAAAGCAATGAGTTCCTGTAGCATGCAAAATAAATGAGAATGTCATATTTACCTCTGCAGCCCTGTACCTCCTCTTTGACAACTGTCCCCTATAGGAAGCAGCTTTATATGATGGCACTCGTGCTGGCTCGATCCTGAAGCTGCACTGCTTGCATCCAAAGACACAGACAACCCTGGTAACTGGATTTGAGTCAATGGCTTCTGCTGCTGCCTCTTTATCCAGAGAGGAGAAAAAGAGCCATTGCTCTCAGATACAGTGCTGGATCAAGATTGAGCTCAGGTAAGTATTTAGGGGAGCTGGGGTGAATCCTGTTCACAGAAGTTTTTTTTTACCTTAATGAAGAGCATTGCATTAAAGTGTTACTGAAGCCAGGACCCTGTATTCACTATATCTGGTCTCCCACAGTACACAGAACATGGAAATGCACTTATTTTAGTAACTATAAACTGCTAAATACCTTTTCTCATAAGCAGTATATAGCAGTCTTGTGACTTCTATCACTTGTTAAAGCTTGTAGAAGGAGTTTTCATTCTATTCTGACTGTCCTATGAGGCTGCAGGACCCCTGACCCTCTGTCTGGACAGTGCTGACTGGCCCTGTGCCAATCACATGCACCATTACAAGAAAAATAAAACTCTTTAGTAATACACACCAAACTGAGCATGTGCAGAGTGACTCCAAAGGCTCTGTCTTATCAGGAGATGGCTTGGGGACAGTGGAAAAAGGGGAGGATCAAAAGGAGACAGTATCAAACAGCCTTTTTACACAATGCAGAAGATTAATCCCTTCCACAGTGAGTATAACCAGCATGCTTTACTGCATATACAGACTGATTTTAATGTTGTGGGTTTTAGTAACACTTTAGGGCAAAAAACCGTAAGCCTTTTGAACCACTTTAAATTACAGGCAGTCTGTTTCATCAAATATAGTATCCCTGGTGCCTTTTGCTGCACTGTTTCTGGGTGCAGGGGACTGGAAATCTAGCAATGCAGATGGACCCGTGCGGACCTGGTCCCCTTTTGCTGCGGTCACCGCTAAATCCCCTATTCTGGATCCTGAGAGTACCTTGTTTTTTTATCCTATATTTAGAGGGTGGTAGGGAGCTCGGAGTATAGCTATAAAGTGTATGTATAGCTTAAACTTTTTTCCCCATTTCAAATAGAGTGTGGAAGGGTTAAACTGCTGTCAAGTTTTATTGCTGACTGTGTACCAGCTGGGTAGATTCATTCTCTTCATTTGTCGTAGTAACTATTGTTACTGGGACAGAAAGTGATAGGAAAATCCACAATGTTACAGTTGTCACTGGAACTGAACTGGGAGGTGAAGGCAAAGGTTCCAAAAAGGACACTTGTTCCAGTGACAACTGTTTATGGGAGAAATGTCCTCTATTTCCTGTTGCGTCTCCAACAACAGAAAATTAAAATAAATCACCCCAGATGAACACAGAAACCAATAAACTTACAGGAGTGTAATCCCTTCCATACTATATACAAAACTAAAGGGAAAGGTTTTTACTATATCTACACTTTAACCACTTCAGCCCCGGAAGATTTGGCTGCTTAATGACCAGGCCATTTTATGGCCTGGTTATGTCAAATCGTCAAATTGCATGTCAAAACACACCAGAAATGTCCCCGTCACAGGAAAGCCAGCTATCGGCTTTCCTTTCCTCAACATTGACAGCGCTGAGGAAAGGAAATGCCAATAACTGACATTTGTTTACTTGGGATCAGCTATGATTGGACACAGCTGATCACATGGTAAAGAGCCAACGTCTTTGCCTTTTTTACCCTTATCAGTGATGCGCTGTGTCCGAGGGCACAGCTCACCACTGATAGCTGTGATGCAGAAGGATATCAACATTTCTGTCAAGAGCTGGTATGTGGTCAGCTTTGCCTCTCAAGTGAGAGTCACATGAGGCAGCTGCAGTAGTAGGGATCTCCTCTGTGTTGGTTGGAATCTCGTTGCACTCTATGAGAGTGGGCGATTGAATTTCTACACTGCCATTTAGGGGAGTGACTACAAGACCAGTGACTCTCCAGCCTGAAATGTCTGCAATGCCAGCACAGGTGCCCAGGGTGTATAGAATTAAATCTCCAGTTAAGTTTAACAGGTCAAACAGCTTTGATCATAGAAACGTTTTACTCTGACCATCTAAAATATTATACAGTCTTATGGCTTTATTCAGGTTGACCCTTGGGGTATACAGGTACTAAGCATACTTTGGCACAGGATTTGTTGCAGAGTCCTTCTCCACAGATGTCTGTACATGTGGAAACACAACTGGAGTATGAGGCACTGTTTGGTCTGTGCTCTCTCTGCCATGCTTTGGTTCGGGAGGATTACCTGTAGACAGAGTGGGACGGTGTTAAAAAGGATGAAGCGCTTGCTTTTGATCACCACTGCTGCATTTTATGGACTGAATAGTAACCTTGCAGGGTGTTCTGTGAAAGAACAGTATTAGTTTTTTAAATGACATTACATTTTTTTATTGCATTTTGGTGTAAATATGAGATCTGAGGTCTTTTTGACCCCAGATCTCATATTTAAGAGGTCTTGTCATGCTTTCTTCTAATACAAGGGATGTTTACATTCCTTGTAATAGGAATAAAAGTGACCTATTTTTTTTTTTTTAAAGAACAGTGTAAAAATTAAAAATAAAAGGTAAAATAAAATAAAATTTTAAACGTGTCCCGTCGAACGCATACATGAGCAGCGCCCGCATATGAAAACGGTGTTCAAACCACACGTGTGGTATCGCCGCAATCATTAGAGCGAAAACAATAATTATAGCCCTAGACCTCCTCTGTAACTCAAAACATGCAACCTGTAGAATTTTTTAAACGTCGCCTATGGACATTTTTAAGGGTAAAAGTTTGTCGCCATTCCATGAGCGGGCGGAACTTTGAAGCGTGACATGTTGGGTATCAATTTACTTTGCATAACATTATCTTTCACAATATAAAAAAAAATTAGGCTAACTTTACTGTTGTCTTATTTTTTAATTAAAAAAAGTTTATTTTTTTCCAAAAAAAGTGCGCTTGTAAAACCGCTGCGCAAATACGGTGTGACAAAAAGTATTGCAACGACCACCATTTTATTCTCAAGGGTGTTAGAAAAAAAGATATATAATGTTTGGGGGTTATAAGTAATTTTCTAGCAAAAAAAAATGATTTTAACTTGTAAACACCAAATCTCAGAAAGAGGCTCGGTCCTTAAGTGGTTAAAAGCTCTTCATTCTTGCAACTTGTCCAGATCTTCAGATCAACATCAGATAGGTAAAAAAAAAAATCAGTGTGTCTGACTCCAGCAGGATCCTGCACACGTGACGAATGGAGACTAAAGGAAGAAGAAGGAGAAGGATAAGGAGAAAAAGGGTGGGACTAACATACATAGAGCTTCCCCTAGCTACGGAGTGAGGTAAGGACAAAATTATTGAAAGGCAAACAACAATGCATGTCTGATGCCTCGTACACACGACCGTTTTTCTCGGCAGGGATTCCTCTCAAACATGCCACACGTTCAGGCCAAATACCGCCTCTCCAAAGCGCGGTGACGCCCAACACGTACGACGGCACTATAAAGGGGAAGTTCCATTCAAAAGGCGCCACCCTTTGGGCTGCTTTTGCTGATCTCGTGTTATCGCGTGTTAGTAAAAGTTTGGTGAGAGACAATTCGCGCTTTTCAGTCTTCGTGCTTTCCAGATCGTTTTCTGCTGTTCAGTAGGTGCTTGTGGGTTCGTATCTATCTTTCAGTGCGTGTAGTGAGTTTGTATCTGTTTTTCAGTGCGTTCTTGTCCGTTTCTGATTTTCAGGTCGTTCTTTATAGGCCTTGCTGTTCTTCAGTGCGTTCTGTTAGTTCATGCTGACCAGCCGACCGTTTGCTAGCCATGTTGCGGGTACATACTTGTCGTAGAGTTCGTGCTGCGTGTGAGCTTGGTTTGGGGTTTATTCTTTAACCCAAGCTCAGTCCATGAACAGGGTGGTGAGGAGTTCATAGACGAAGAATTCAGGACCAATTCGGTCACATGCCTCTGCTGTGGGAGATCCAGGAGAAAAACCCTGATGATTTCAGGAATTATCTCCGGATGACGGACCCCGTTTTCAACCGTCTGTTGGCTTTGGTGTCCCCCTATATCACGAGGCAGGACACCGTCATGCGGGAAGCCATCACTGCCGAGCAGAGGCTAATCGCCACGTTGAGATACCTGGCAACTGGGAGAAGTCTGCAGGACCTCAAGTTCTCAACAGGCATCTCCCCCAGGCTCTGGGGATCATTATACCAGAGACCTGTTCTGTCATCATTCAAGTTCTGCAGAAGGACTATATTAAGGTAAGTTTTCTCCTTTAACATCACATTCTATGTATATAATGTATGCCAATGTATTGTATTTCTTTCAACATTCCCTAATTACCATGATTGAATATGCTGTGAATGTCCCCTTTGTCCCCATGCATGCTGCAAGCTTTTAATGCTCCTTTTTTTGCCTACATGCATATTTCCCTACACTGACCTCTCCAGCATGCTATCCTGGGCCCATACACACCTAGCCTTGTCACTTACCAATGTATTTTGTCAGCTACATTGTAGTGCTTTACCCTAAACACCCCCTAAAATGTGTACTGGCACTCTTATTTCTGTTAGAGTGCCAGAGCCTTTATTTTTGGGGTCCCAAACTCATCTACAACCCCCCCTTCAAATTTTTACAATGGGCCATCAGAGGGGGTGAGTAATCTGACCTTTATTTTTGTCTTTAAATACTCCTTAAAATAAATGTTATACTGATGTTGGCCAAGAATGTATTTGTATAATCTGCTTGCAATGTTATGTTCAAAAGTACTAATATATTTTGTTCTTGTTTGACGCCACAGTTTCCTTCAACGCCACAGAAATGGCAGAATGTGGCCTCCCAGTTTGCCCAGCGGAGGGACTTCCCCAACTGCGGAGGGGCAATAGACGGGAAGCATGTCCGCATTGTCCCACCACCCCATTCGAGGTCATCTTATTACAATTACAAGGGGTTCCATAGTATTGTGATGATGGCGGTGGTGTCGGCGACATATGACTTCCTATATGTGGACGTGGGGAAAAATGGCCGGATGTCCGATGGCGGAGTATTTTCCAAGACGGAGTTCTCCCAATGTCTACGGAGTGGTGGCCTGGCATTGCCACCTGCATCAGACAACGTTGAGGAACTACCGTTTGTCTTCGTGGCAGATGAAGCTTTTGGACTTGGAAACCATTTGATGAGGCCATTTCCCCAAAGGACCCTCACCCCTGAGAGGAGGGTGTTCAATTATCGGCTGGCCAGAGCCAGAAGAGTGGTTGAAAATGCGTTTGGCATCATGGCCAGCCTGTTCCGCCTGTTTCAGACCTCAATAAATCTGGCGGAGTACAAACTCAACCATGTAGTAATGACGTGCTGTACAATTTTTTAAGGAGACATTCTCCAAATTACATGGCATCAGTTGGGACTGAGGCCTCACTTCAGGACCAAATTCAAGTCCCGTCCCTTGAAGCTGTCTGTCCTGGCTTGTCCCCACAAAGCGCCCGTGATGTGTTGCAAAGATATGTGGACTATTTTATGGGTAGGGGGGCGATTGCTATGCCAGAGGATTTGTGATTTCTAAAACATTAAAACTAAAATGTTGTCATTAAAAAATCATGCATTTGATTTACTGCTTGTGTTTCTTTTAGCTGCTTCCTAGGTTCTCCTAGTGCACTTGTAGTGACAAGTGGATTTGCCTTTAGTAAATAACCCCCATTGACACTGTAAACACCAAATTCATAAAAAAAATGTTATTGAGCATAGAAAGAAGAAGCCACACATTGTAGATTTTCAACATTTTACTCCGTGCACATTCACATGTGCCTTATAAAAACATTTTTTAGAAATATATACAACTCGTTTTAATTGAACTATAATCTTTTGCGTTTATTTTGCATTAACAGGCATGTTTCAAAACATAACATACAAAACTCTGGAACTTACAAAGTTCAACCTACAAAATGTGAAGGCAATATCAGACATTCTATTATGTCAACAATGTGTTGCTGTTGCCTTTATTTAGATGGGGGGGGGGGTGATGTCACCCCTGTACAAGCCAAATTTAGAAGATGCACACAAATATGGATCTGAAATGGGGATTTCTTTATGATCCCATGCCTAATGTCAACATGTGCTATCTCCCATCATGGGGGATCAATGGACGTGTTTTGGGGGTGCAACCCCTTCCTCTCACCTACTTGAGTTACGAGGAAGGGGTTTCACCCACAAAACGCGCACGTTGATATCCCCTGATGGGAGATAGCACATGCTGAAACACTGTGTGCATCTTAGAAATTTGGCTTGAATAAAGTACTCAAATTTTTCATAAAATAACAAAAGGGGGGGGGGTGGATTTTGTGTATCTTTAGATTCGCCCCAAAACATCAATCATGTTCTTAAATTTTAGATTTACATTCTTCATCTTGTTGTCTAGTTCTTGACTACACCCCATGATTTCCTGTATTAAAATGTGTGCACTAGCACTTGTGAAACGAGGAGTTTCTTCTTCACCAACATGTTCATCACCTAAAAAAAAACAAGGTATTATAAAGATGCAGGCCTACATCTATTACCTGAAGCTGTGGTGACAGACACTGACCTGTTGTGGTGACAATTTCTACCACTTCATCCACCTCTCCTTCCTCCACCTCTTCATCTTGTTGGTGTTCTCTCTGGTCCCCTTCTTTAGGAGGTGTGGGGTTCCTGGTGTCCTCTGAGTGGTGTCCTCCTAGTCTTTGCTCACCTATGAGAATGAAACAAAAGGTATACTTAGCACACAGATATTTGAGGCCTGAAATAGGAATATGAAACATTGCTTGGAAGTAGGGTACAATTGTCTGTTCCAAGCTAAAGACATGATTTTGTTCCCTTACCAAAGATGGTAAACTTTCCTTTTTTAGGCAAATTTCACACATGGAGACACCCCAAGTATCCACTGGAGCACCTGTGTGGGACACCCTAAAAAGGTTGTTCTGGTGTCCCACACTAGTGCTCCTGAGTCCAGATGTGTAAACAGCGGCTGAGTGTCCTCTCGTTTACACTGAATCAAGTTTGCATTTCATTCTAGTTACAAACACATCTAGACAACAATGTAATAAACTTATTTTCAGACAAATATACATTCCCCAAAGTATTTACCCCTGTTAGAGCTGCAACTAACGATTATTTTGTCTGTCGACTAATCTAGCGATTATTTTTTCGATTAGTCATCGACTATAACGATTATTTTTATTTTAGTTTTTTACTTAATCTAGTGTGTTCTTTTTGTGATTAGCTACTTAATCCTTTGGATAACTTTACAAAAAATGATAAGTACAACTTCTAATATATAATATTTCAATTTTTATTATATTTTTTCCAAAAAAATACTTCAATGTGGTTGAATTTTTTACAGTATACAAAATAAAGTGCCAAAAATAAAATGTAAACAACACTTTAGCATCAGGCACGAATAATGCCATAATGGCATTGTCATTTATTCAGAACCAGAAGCATTCAAAAATGCCATATAAATTCAACAAAAGCACTGCTGCTCAACACTGTGTGTGCAAAACACATGAGACATATACAAAAATAAAGTGCCCAAAATTTTTTTTTAACACTTTAGGGCATGAGGCATGAAAATGCCATATAAATTCTGCCTAACACTTTGCAAAAGATGCATTCTGAAGGCATTATGTGGTAACCTTACTACTTTAAACCACATAATGCCTTCAGAATGCATCTTTTGCAAAGTGTTAGGCAGCATTTATATGGCATTATGCCTGATGCCCTAAAGTGTTGTTTATACAGTAACACCACAAAAATGCTGGTCAACATACAATAACACTAATGTAATCATTACATAGTGTTATTGTAGAGTGTTGAGCAGTATTTTTGTGGTGTGTTACTTGTAATTGTAATGTAAAACATACCTGAAAGGTAACAGTTTTCAAGGAGCCTCAGCCAAGTCCAACAAAAGCACTGCTCAACACTGTGCAAAAAGAATGACCAATACAGTGCAAAGATTACCTGAAGGCAGCCATCATGTTGAGATTCTCAACTTAAATACAGCCCTGAGCCCAACATGAACAGTGCAAAAGGTTGGGTGCCTGTGTTACTTACTCCATTGCAATGCTATATTATATAGCATTGCAATGGAGGAAGGTTAGCATATTGACATGCTCTGAAGTTAGGCTTGCTCTTTTTTTAGTCACAATGTTGCCAGCAACTGAGAAAAGCCTTTCAGATGGGGTTGATGTTGCAGGCACAGACAAGTAACTCTTTGCCAGCATGGCCAAGATGGGAAACCTCTTTTCATTTTCCTTCCACCATTTCAGCGGATCCTTTGGAATAGCCTGCTCACTAAAATACATGTGTATCTCATTCCTCACAACTTCACTGTGAGTTTCTTGATCTTGGATGTTGTCATCCTCACCATTACTGTGGTCATCTGAATCTGAACCGAGCAAAGTGTCCAACAGAGAAACTTGCCTCTTCTCTGAAAATTTCAAGTCTGCACTGGCTGACTGTTGTTCCTCACATTGATGTTGATGTGTTTGCTCTTCCTCATATCTTCTTTTCTCTTCAAGAGCAAGGGCTTGGACCTTGAGGTGAACTTTTAAACTGTCCTCTGCTGGCAGGAATTTTAGTTTGCGGAATCTGGGGTCCAGGGCTGCTGCAATAAGACATATATTTTCTCCACCATCATCTCTGAATTTAGTTTCCTGCTCCCATCTTGATGTCATCTCCTGTGCAGCAACACTTTGGAAAGCCTTGACTGCTGCTGTCTCGCAAATTGTGCTCTGTATGGATTTCTCGAGGCCCTTTACCAGAGGAGGTAGAGCGGAACCAGTCACATAGGACTCTCCACTCAAGAAAACAGTAGCACACTCAAAAGGCCTCAGGACTTGTTCCACTTCCTCAAGTAAGCTCCACTGATCATGTTTTAAATCCAGGAAGCGCTTCCCTGGTGGTGTGACATCAGGATCGGAAAGAGTCGCAGTCACAGGCCACCTCTGTTCAAGAAGGCGGCTGAGCATGTGTAAAGTACTGTTCCATCTTACGGATACATCATTTATTAGTGCATGCTCAGGGGTACCCATTTGTTGCTGCTTTGCTTTAAGCTTTGTAGTGGCCAGCTCACTTTTTTTTAAATGTTCCACAAGGCACTTTGCAGCCCTCAGTGTCTTGCTGATCTGGAGATCCATCAGGGTATGGTTGACCACTAACTGCAATGTATGACCAGCACACCTGAGAGAAGAGATGCCATGATGTTTTTCTTCCAAAATACGCAGAGCAGCGACAACATTTGCAGCGTTATCATGGACAACTACATTTATATTGGCCATGGATATCTCAAACTTTTCAGCTGCTTTTTCCACCCAGTTAGCAATGTTTTTAGCTGTGTGACGATCTTCAAGTGGCATAGTGGTCAGATTGTACGATGTAAGATTCCAGTCTTCATTAATGAAGTTGCATGTGACACCCAAGTATGCCTCTGTGGCAATACTGGTCCATGCGTCTGTGGTGAGAGCTATTTTTGATTTCACATCTTTGAGTGACGCTTTCAATCTTTCAAAATTCTTCTCATATTTCTTCTCCATCAGCTTAGTGAAATGGGACCTGGAGGGAAGTGTGTATCCTGAGTAAAACGTGTTGATCACCTCACGAAATCCTTGACCGTCTACAATAGAAAGAGGTCTCATATCTTTTACAATCATGTTGAGTATGCTATTGGTATGTGTAACGGTCATTTGGGGTGTGCAAACAGTGACATCCTTTTTATGAAAGAAGAACTCCTGTACACATGTAGCGGCCTCACCTCTCTCTCTTTCTTTGGTGGTTATATGGCTGTTGTCTAGGGGTACCTGGGAGAGAGAGAGAGAGAAACACACCACGGCCCATGTCCTCCGTAACTGGGAGGTGAAGGCCAGAGATTGGGCTTTTGTGTAGGTGTCCTAGAGTCAAGTCCAGTCCTTCGTCCCTGACTCCTTTGCTTGAGTAACCCAAGTTCCACACAGTGAATAGGTACAACTCAGTTTTATTCTTCTTGCCAAGCAATAAAACAATATTTCTCCTTTGGAAAATGAGGGGACAAATCGAGGCACAATCCTTTCCCTTCTTGCTGCTGCCCACTGTGCTTTCACCAGTGGTGAATAGTCACTGCCACTGACTAGGTAATATAGAACGTGAATTTACCTTCGCTCACTTTGCCCCTGTCAGAGGAAGAAATCCGTCCAAGGGAGAAGTGGAGGCCTCTCTGTCACCAGCGATGCTGCGCCGGGCTCTTCAGAGAAGTTACTGCGCGCCAGTCCTCACGAACTCAGACACGGGCACCCAAGGAGTTAGGGCCCCCTCGGATTCCTCCACCCTCGCGGAACTCAGTCGAAGGTACTGAGCCCCAGGCATCCGCCATAGTACCTCACCCCAGGCTAAAGGTGCCTGAGATGGACTCCATCCCTACTCCAGCTAGGCCAAGGGCGCCTAGGCCTGGAACACTGTAACGCCAGCATCCAAGCTAAAGGTGCCTGGGTGCGGCCGCGTCCTCCGACTCTCCTCCCAAAACAGGGCATCCGCCCCTTTTATGACCTCTCCCTTTGCGTCCCAGCGGGTTCCCCGCCCCGCTGTACCAGCTCCAGGGAAGGACAAAAAGGCACGGTTCGTGGTGTGAGTTCAACTCCGGCCCCAGGCAACAGCGCCACCCAGGGGCCCCAAGGAAGCTCACACCACCAGAGTCCTCACATAATTCAAATACCCGCTACACACAGATTTGCCTCTTCCTGAGAAAAAACAACAACACACAATAATTAATAACATTAGGAAGTAGGAACCAAGTTTAACCAACATGAAATCTATGAATGCTCAATGCTAATAATGTACTGTATTTCAAAGAGGGTACGGGTAGGGTAGTAAATCTGCATAATATTATGAACTGAATGTGATTAATAACTATGTTTAATTATGATTACAATATTAATTGTATTTCGTCATCTAGTAGAAAAAGTTTGAGATATCCATGGCCAATGCTGTAGCTGCATAATGCTGCAGTGCAAATGCTGTCGCTGCTGATTTTGGAAGAAAAGCTTGTCAACCATGCCCTGAGGGATCCCCAGATCAGCAAGGGCTGCAAAGTGCCTTGTGAAACATAAAAAAAAACGTGAGATGGCCACTACATAATTTTTTAGCAAAGCACACAGCACAGCAACAAATGGGTACCCCTGAGCATGCACTAATAATGTATCCGTAATTACTAGCATTAGTAACTAATTGTAATAATAAGTATACTATAGTACTTACAAAGATGGCTCGTCCGTTTGAGGTCGGAGAGCGCCAGGATGTTTTCTTTTGAGGTGCTCGTGCATCGCAGTTATGCTGCCGTGGTACGCCATTTCGGTTTTGCAAAGGGAACAAAGGACCATTTTATCTGGCCTCTGTTTAAAGAATTCCCATACTTTTGAAAGTCGTGGTCTAGCTTTTCGTGCTAGACTGCTTTCTCCATTCCCAGGAGCAGGAGCAGCAGCTGCCATCACCGCCATTATGATGAGACCGCGAGATGATGAGTGTGACGCGCCGACGCCTTTCACGCACGGCGACGTATTTTCGTAGTCGACGTAATCGATTACGTCGACGCATCGTGGCAGCTCTAAACCCTGTATCTGAAAAAACATCGTATTAGTAGTGTCTGAACAAACAATGTTGACTACGACCGATTACTGTGCCCATGAGCCTGCAAGTTGCCATTTTCAACTGTACAACAGTAAAGATTGCAAGTAATAATAATAATCATAAGAACACAGGACAAATACTTACTTTTTTTGATCATTCTCTTTATCCTTCTGTACTGATCGTGCTCCCTCAGTTTCAGGTCCGACCAGAGTTTCCTCAGCTGCTCCTTGGATCGCCGTACCCCAAAATTCCTGTGCAGACTTTTCACAACTTTTGACATGATCTTGGCCTTTCGGACATTAGGGTTGGGGTACGGCCCATGCTTCCCATCATAATCCGTCCTCTTCAAGATGTCCACCATCTTCGCCATCTCTGTAAAGGACATATTTGAGGCCTTGTATCTTCTCCTTGATCGTGACGTTTCTGGCTCTGGGCTTGTCTCGTCGTTAGTGGAATTATCAGACACCTGCTGTGACTCCGCCATGTCCTCTCCCACTGCGCGCCGAAAGAGAAGGGGCGGGGAAGATTCTAGAAAGAACGTCATGGGCAGTGTTTCACGCATGCGCAGTGTCTATAAAGCTAGCACGCATGTGTCGTAACTACGTTCTGTGTGCTGAGGAAGGAGTAAGCGCCGAACGTGAGATCGAAGGTAACATTTTAAATTGGGTCTATACTGCTTTGAGAGTGTGGCCTATATATGGGGATAAAGATTAGTAGAGTCTAAACTGACATTAGTATTTTTGTATTGTGTCTTGTCTCTTAGAAAAAATTAACATATTTAAGGATCCTGACTTCATGATTGAGTTCATTGACAGGTACAGGGAGCTGCCTGCTTTGTGGGAAACCAAAAATCCCATCAATAAAAAAAAGAGGAGCAAAGACGGCAGCGCTGGAGACCATGCTCCAATTTGTGCAGACACGGGCCCCCACTGCAACCCTCCATGAGGTGGACGCTAAAATTGCGACCTTGAAGGGCACATACAGGAAGTATCGCAACAATAAGGTCCTGGAATAACAGAGGTCAGGAGCAGCAGCAGCGAATGTATATGTGCCTACTCTGTGGTACTATAATAGATTGCAATTTCTGAACGACCATCTTGAAGTGAGGCCATTACTTTCTACCCTTCCCTGCAGCCTTCCATCCAGCCAAGCTGAGCCTTCTGAGGACCAACCAGGGATCCTAGAGGAACCGGATGCACACATCTGGAGCCAGGTATAGTATTTTTCAATATATTTATTGTCCAAAAATTAATGATGTGAAATATATGTTAATATTGATAAGAAATTAATGTTTTAACAAAAAGTGTTTTACATAATAATAGACAGTAGTGGCCAAAAATGATTGGGACAAGAATGAAAAATGCTGGGGTCAGAATGATAGTCTTTTCTATTTATTAACATTCAATTTGCAAGGGGCGTGGCCTGGAGCTTCATGGCGTAGGTTGTGCAGAGTGAGAGCTCCGTCTGAGATCTTATCCTTTTACCTTATCCTCCGGGGAAATTCAGCCAGAAACACACCGCACTGCAGCCCGCAGCATTCGTGCACAAAACAGCCCTCATGTCGCCGCCGAAGCGGACCTCTGAAGCCATAGCCAAGCAGAGGAATCCCCCTCCAGAGACACTGCCAAAATCCTTGAGGCCGTTTCCCTGTGTCAGACCACGCTGACCTCGAGGATCGAGGAAGTCAAAATTGACATATCTCACATCCGGCAAGACATTCAGAAGCTGCGGGATAGGGCCTCTGAGACCGAGCGCAGGGTGACCCGCGTGGAGGAGGACATTGCCCCATTACAGATCTCCATGGAACAACTCCAGCATCAGCTTAGTGCCGTCCTCCGTAAGCAGGACGACATGGAGAACAGGCTCAGGAGGTGTAATCTCCGGTTCGTGGGCCTTCCTGAGAGATCCGAGGGCTCTGACCCCCCTACATACCTCGAAAACCTCCTCATCAAGTCTTTTGGCAGGGAGGCCTTCTCCTCCACATTTGTGATTGAGCGCGCCCATCGCCTGGCCGGGCGCCCTCCACCAGCCGATGCACCCCCACGAACTTTCATTGCCAAGCTTCTCAACTACAGAGACCGGGACACGGTGCTACGCCTTACCCGCGAGCGGGGTAACATACCGGTTGGAAATGTCACGGTCGCGGTATTCCCGGACTTTTCGGCTGAAGTGCAGAAGAAACGAGCGCAATTCAGAGGCAAAACGTCAGCTATGCATCCGCCACCTCCCCTATGCGATGCTGTTCCCAGCAAGGTTCCGGGTGGTTCGTGATGGCAAAGCCCAGTTTTTTGAGGACCCCACAGCCGTCCTGACCTGGCTGGAACAACCAGAGGCAGCGGGCCCTGCCCCCCGCTGAATCTCACTCCTTCCTATCTGCAATCTTCATGATGGGCATCAAGGAACACAGGCCTTATCCTGAACTGTGAGTGTTTATCCCCCCTCTTTACTTGCCTCCCTTTTTGTTCTCCTTCCCCCCACTCCTCCACCCCAAAGGGTACTGGACCCACCAACCTGATACCTGGTCTGATGTCCACTCGCAAGATATCCTATCTCCCACCCTCCCTTGTCCCTTGATCTACGGAACATCCCCGAACCATTACCCTTTCAGAACTCTCAGACACCCTACAGGTACTCACTCGGACTAACTGCACACCCTGCATTCCATCAAGTTGTGTGTGCTCTGCAGTTTTTCTTTTTTGTCGCCCCCACATCTTGCCACGGTCACCCTACTGACCTGGCAATTGCTAACAGTTACTAATATTATGTTTACCTGGCCAGCTATCACTACCACGGCTGTGGAGAGTGATTGTTTGTATGTTCCGCCACGCTGGTCCAGATATGGCGCAGTTATACAAGTTTATATGTTCTCTATGCAATGCTGTTCGCTACTGACTTACCATGTACTTTATTTACTTAATGTATGCTGCATGTTGTGTTCTGCCTGCCTCGCGTCGCTCATGGAGGCGCTGTGGGTGGAGGTCTGCGCGGCAGGCCGTGTCACTTCTTGCTATGGGGCCACCTGCTTGTGCGGTGGAGCTGGGCTCCTGTGGGTCATGTCTCCCCCGCCGCATGCGGGGCACGACAATAACATGCAAAAGCTACTCAGATGCGGCACAACACTCCTGGTACACAAAAGCATGTGCAGATTAACCCGTATATGTCTTTTAATGTACACTAACTACTTTGCAATGACAGGGGTGACACTCTGTGTAACTAGACGCACCATCTCTACAGCCCTGACCGTCTACTTGCACAGGCCCCCCACGCACTTCTATGAGGTGCCTTTACATGTATGTACCCTGAGTTATATTACAGTATGTGTTACTTGCCTTACCTCCGTAACGGGAGCCCTCACTGTCAGATCCGACTGTACATCTTTGGCTTCCACATGGCTACACTTAAAGTAATCACTTGGAATGTCCGAGGGCTCTGCGCCAAACCCAAACGTGTAGCTGTCCTCACTCACCTAAAACGTATACGAGCAGATATCTCTGTTCTAGTTTAAACACACCTTACGGGACAAACCCAAATGGCACTTAAAAAGCCCTGGGTGAGCTGGCTGTATAATGCTCCACACACCTCTAGCTCACGAGATATAGCCATTCTCTTGCCAAAAGAGTGCAATTCCAACTTCACAACGTGCAGTCGGATCCACAGGGTCGTTTCCTGTTTCTCCACGCCACCGTTGGCGGTTTGGAGGTACTCCTTATGGCATTCTACATCCCACCGCCCTTCCAGTTCCACGCTCTGCAAGAGGGACTCGCGTTTATGGCCAAATACCCTACGGTGCCTGTGATGTGGATAGGCGACTTCAACATGACGATTAACCCTAGCCTAGACAGACTTAGTACTACCACCCCAGCACCAACCTCCCCTAATACCACTAGATTTGGCAGGTTCACGGAGGAGTTTGTGTATCGAAAATAATACCGCGCTGCTAAAGAGATCCAGGTGTAAGGGTCATCTGCTACAAAGCACTGAAAGGTAAATTCCGTGTGCCTTAAAGTGAATATGGTATATGGGAGTGGTGCTGAGCTGATGTGTATAGTGTACTGTGTTTCTGTGCTAACCTCTATTTTTAAATTGTTATTGATGTGACACCCATAAGTTATTTCTGAGGTAGCATACACATAAACATACAAAGAATTATTTGCATTAATAAATTACTAATTTACCAACAAATGGTGTGGTGATGGTAAAGTGCAAAAAGTGCAAGTATTCTGTGACACAGTAGATAAATAAAATTAAAAGTAACTGAGACAGATAAAATAAATATATAATACAAAGTGCATGTGTCTGTGATGGTACTAAGCAGTACCTAGCTATTATAGTGCAAATGTGCATAAATTATGTTACTAAGCAGTAACAGTAAAGTTCTTGGTGGGTCCAGTAAAATGACTGTCCTTCTTTGAAATGGAAAAAAGAAGAATTGGTAATGTTAATCATGCAACAAAAACAAATATAATCCGGGAGTGGGAAGAGATCCCTTATTGGCGTGCTGTGATTGGTGCTGGGCTGTGGGTGATACAAATAGCTTCGTGCTTTTCACACTGTGGCTCCTTAAGTGTATGGGTGGCCCCTTACCTCACTGCTGTGAGGTTACAGCATTTGTGTATAATAGAGCCTTTTATCCGACCTCCTCCTGTTCGAACGATCCTTTTACAGCCTGGGCTGGGGTCCTGCCTGGTTCTATGTAGGGTGTAAGGGGGAGGGGGGATCGCGATTCCTCTAGAGGCTCCACAGGTTGGTGTACATGCAATAATGGGGAAGAGTGAAGGAATCCCAAATAGTGTGATATTGTTTTTTTATTAAAAAAAACATTTGAATCACATGGTTTAAAAGTACTCACATTGAAATATTCAGAACAGGGTACATCAGATACGAGCGCCGAGCTCGTCCACGTCACCTCCGGTGCTTGCACTTCCCTACGCATGTCGTCACTGGTCACGTGACTTCATCAGGGGATAAGAAACAAGCTATGGAGATGTCTTTTATATAGCTGTTTAATTGCATTGCGGCGGCCATTTTCCCGGAGCAAAATCACAGGAAGTGTATGGCGGCCATTTTTTTGTGGATTTGTTTACTACCATGGGCGCGGCCATTTTCTTGGTTTGGTATAGGAGATATGTAAGAATAAAACTCAAAGGGTAGTGACTTCCTTTGTTGTATAGACGGTGGAACGAAACTGATGTCTGGCTAAAATTATTAAAATAGGCAATAAAGGGCATTAGAGACCTGATTGGTTAAAATATAAGCAAAAATGTTTAAAATGGGAAAAATTAAATAGTCCCAGTACCGGAAATGACACGGACGGAAAAAAATTGGCATTTTTTATATAAAAACGAATGAATACAGACAAGAAATATGTATAATCATTAATCAAATTATGTGTAGACAGAGAGGACTGAGAACCTATTAAAAGTATGGCTGTATGATGCAGGTAATACAAATTATCCGGGTGATAAAAAAAGGGGGGGGGTTGGGGGGCAGTAAAAACTGCAATTGTAAAATTATTCAAAAAATGACTGAGAAACACTTTAAACCTAATATATATAATGCAAGTGATAAAAAGAAGGGAGGGCGGTAAAAGGAGAAACATGGGGGCGGTAAAATTACGGATTGTAAAATTACTTAAAAGTCACTCAAAAAGCAATTTAAGTCAAATTTTACATTAAGCCCCCTAGGTACAAAAGTATCTAAAAGGAATATCCATTTGAATTCCATTTGGCTGAGTGTTCTTACTTTGTGTCCCCCTCTCCAGTGTTTCTTGTAAGGTTCAAGTCCCCAAAATTTTAAACGTGTTGGGTCTTTGTTATGGTGTAACAGGAAGTGTTTGGACACATTATGCTTGTCAAAACCATTTTGGATGTTTTGTACGTGTTCTTTTATTCTAATTCTTAACAGTCTTTTTGTACGTCCTACATACTGCAATCCGCAGCTGCATTCAAGCATATATACAGCTCCCTCTGTGTTGCAGCATACAAATTATTTTATATCGTATGTACTTCCTGTACTATTTGCAGTAAACTTGAATTTTTTCTCGTTAGGTTTCTTCGTTCTTGTGCAGGCATAACAACGTTTGCACGGAAAGATCCCATTTCCTGTAAAAAAAGTGAAGCTTTTATTTGGAGGGTCTGGTATGTTTTTTACAAGTTTGTCCCGAAGGGTTGTGGCTCTTCTATATATGAAGTTGGGATTCTTTGGTAATATTTCATATAGTTGGGTGTCTGTTAGTAGAACGCTCCAGTGTTTTTTTATGATTTGTTCCACTTTTTTGTATTGTATGTTGTAATCCAGGATGATGGAAACTCTATCCATAGTCTGCTCTGGTTTATTATTTTCCTTTAATAGGTCACCCCGGTTCATTTCTGCCACTGTTTTTATGTTTTCTTCAATTGCTTTGGCATTATAACCCTTTTTGATAAATCTCTTCCCTATATGATTTGCCTGGACTTCAAATATATCTGTTTGTGTACAATTACGTCTTAATCTCATTAGTTGTCCTTTTGGTATGTTGCACAGCCAGTTTTTATGGTGGCAGCTTTCGATGGGTAGGTAAGCTGTTTCTATCTACATTTTTGAAGTGTGTTCTTGTTGAAATGACTTGGTTTTCTTGTATAATTTCCAGGTCTAAAAACGTGATGGTCTTCTCACTAATGTCCCAGGTTAGTTTTATATTTCTATCATTTTGGTTAAGATTTTCTAGGAAGAGTACTAGTCCTTGTTTTTCCCCTTTCCATAAAATAAAAATATCATCAATGTAGCGTCTAAAGATGATTAGTTCGTTAGGGATCTCTGAGAACACCATTTCTTCTTCCCATTGTGCCATAAAAAGGCCTGCAACACTTGGGGCAAGTTTGGCTCCCATTGCTACTCCTGTGCGTTGGAAGTAGTAGTCTCTATTGTACCAGAAGTAGTTGTTTTTAAGGCAGAAATCTAGACCTTTCACTAGATATTTTCGTTGTACACATGGTAGACTAGTATGCTTTCTAAGTCCCCATTTTACAGCCTCACATGCTCTGTGGTGTGGGATGATAGTATAAAGAGAAGAGACATCTGCTGTAGCCATTATCCAAGGTTTATCTGTTGTTGGGATGTTTTCCAAAATTTGTAACATTTCTTTTGTGTCCCCTAGGTAGGCCCGGGTTGCTTGTACTGCCGGTTGCAGATAATGATCAATATATTGCCCCATTCTAGTTGTTAGGGAATCTATCCCATTTACTATAGGTCTAAAAGGTGGCTTGGTACTATCTTTATGTATTTTTGGTACACAATATATTACTGGAGTACGACATGATTCGGGGATTAGATATTTCGCTTCTTTTTTATTTAGAATTTCCTTTTTCAAACCCAGATGTACTACTTGTTCTAGAGCCTTTCTACATTTAAATATTGGATTACCCAAAAGTTTGAAATAAGTATTTTCATCTTAAAGTAATGCGTTCAAATTTTCTTGATATTGGTCCTTCGTGAAGATTACTATGCCTCCTCCCTTGTCCGCCGGTCGGATTACCAGATCTTTTCTTTTTGTTAGTTGATTTATGCCACTCTTGATGTATCTTGATTC
The DNA here is from genome assembly GCA_029206835.1 of Rana muscosa. Classification (NCBI taxonomy): domain Eukaryota; kingdom Metazoa; phylum Chordata; class Amphibia; order Anura; family Ranidae; genus Rana; species Rana muscosa. The sequence continues at coordinate 257,895,574 of CM055118.1, read as the reverse complement.
TTCTATTTTGTGTACTTTTAAATCCATTAGATCTTTTACAACTAACTTTTTGAAGACTTCTATATATTTATTGTTTTTCACTGGAGGGTTGAATGTTGACTTGTTTCTCAAGTTACTGTGAATTATGTCTTCTTCCTGTGTTCTTGACTTAGGTTTGGCTGCGTTACTTGCAACATATTTTTTGATGTTGAGTTTTCTTATATACTTCTGGATTCCAATGTAAGTATGGAATTTGTCCAGGTTTTTAGTAGGGGCGTATTTTAATCCTTTGTCAAGGACTCCTATTTCTTCATGGGTTAATGGTTTTCCACTGAGATTAAAAATGCCTTCTCCTTTTATTCCCCTCCTCTTTTTCTTTTGTTCTCTCTTTCCTGATCTGCATCCTCTTTTTGTTCCGGACTTCTTCTTCCATTTTCTGTTTCCTCCAGATTTCTCGGTGGATGATGATCCCGACCTTTCTCTAAAAAAGACCTGCTGTAATCTGTATGGTATGCCTCTTGTCTGTATTCATCTTGGTAATTCCTGAGCGGTGCGTAATAATTGTATGTTGGTATTGGGCTCCGTTCATTTTGTCTGTATGGACCTTGGGTTGGGGGGTCTCTTCTTTCTCCATATCCATAATCTTGGTATGGTATGGGGCTTCTTCCTCTCTGTCTCTGTTGTTCATATGGTGGTCCTCTCTGTTTGTAGTAGCCTCCTCTGTTGTTCCCATGGTCTTGTGGGTGTCCTCTGTTATCATTTTGTGGTTTGTGCCAATTATTGTGTCCATAATACAGTTTTTTATTATTTTTCCAATGTGGTTTCTTCCAACCACCATTTTGTGGTGTTCTGTTGTTGGGTGGTCTTCTGTCCCCTCTATATGGGGTATTGTGTTGTTGATTTCCATTTCCTGTGTTGTTTCCAGGGCCTCTTGGTGAGTCTGCCCTAGATCTGGGATTTTGGTGTGCTCTGTTTGGTGTGTTGTGACTCTGGTTTGTGTTTGTTTGTTGTGGTTGCATACGAACCGTTTTTTCTGGCGTTGAATATGTTGATATTAGGTCAGTTCGTCCGATCTGGCTTTGCCATTTAAATGTCTGATCATTTCTAAAATCGTTTATATCTCTTGTGTATTTTTTGCTTTTTCTTTGTTGTACCTCTTTGTCTTTCTTTGTCAGATCTCTGTTTAATTGTGTTGTGAGTGTGGTGAATTCTGTTGTATCTTTGTATTTATCTAATTCTTCCTTCACTTCTGATATTGTTTGGTCAATCTTTTTCATTTTTATCTGCTTTCTTTTTAGTAGAAACGTCAGAAGTTCTAGCCCCTTATCATTAAAAAATTTAAACCAATCATCTAATGACTCTTTATCCATCATACCATCATTTGGCGGCACGTCCCATCTTAGACGCCTGGGTACTATGCTATCCTTTAAATATCTTTCAAAGTTGATTGTATCCCACCAAATGCTTATTTTTTTCTCCATATTTTGTCCTAATTTACGCATAAGACCTTCCAAGTTGTCATTTTTTGTGTTAATGGGGTTATCAGCATTGAAAATTTCATCTAGGTTAATCTGTCTTTTATCAAGAAATGAAAAAACTTCCATAGTGGCTGCGGAATTGGTCAGAAAAAAGAAGCACACCAAAATCCCAGATCTAGGGCAGACTCACCAAGAGGCCCTAGAAACAACACAGGAAATGGAAATCAACAACACAATACCCCATATAGAGGGGACAGAAGACCACCCAACAACAGAACACCACAAAATGGTGGTTGGAAGAAACCACATTGGAAAAATAATAAAAAAACGTATTATGGACACAATAATTGGCACAAACCACAAAATGATAACAGAGGACACCCACAAGACCATGGGAACAACAGAGGAGGCTACTATGAACAGAGAGGACTACCATATGAACAACAGAGACAGAGAGGAAGAAGCCCCATACCATACCAAGATTATGGATATGGAGAAAGAAGAGGCCCCCCAACCCAAGGTCCATACAGACAAAATGAACGGAGCCCTAATTCAAACATACAATCATTACGCACTGCTCAGGAATTACCAAGATGAATACAGACAAGAGGCATACCATACAGATTACAGCAGATCTTTTTTAGAGAAAGGTCGGGATCATCATCCACCGAGAAATCTGGAGGAAACAGAAAATGGAAGAAGAAGTCCGGAACAAAAAGAGGATGCAGATCAGGAAAGAGAGAACAAAAGAAAAAGAGGAGGGGAATAAAAGGAGAAGGGATTTTTAACCACTTCAATACCATGCACTTATACAGCTTCCTGCTCAAGCCAATTTTGAGCTTTCAGCGCTGTCGCAATTTGAATGACAATTGCGCGGTCATGCTACACTGTACCCAAACAAATTTTTTATCATTTTGTTCCCACAAATAGAGCTTTCTTTCGGTGGTATTTGATCGCCTCTGCGATTTTTATTTTTTGCACAACAAATAAAAAAAGAGCGAAAATTTTGAAAAAAAAACGACATTTTTCTTTGTTTCTGTAATTTTTTTTTGTAAATAAGTACCTTTTCTACTTCAATGACGGGCACTGATAAGGCGGCACTGACGGGCACTGATAAGGCAGCACTGACGGGCACTGATAAGGCGGTACTGACGGGCACTGATAAGGCGACACTGATGGGCACCGATGAGGTGGCACTGATGAGGTGGCACTGATGGGCACTGATATGTGGCACTGGTATGCAGCACTGATTGGCACTCATAGGCGGCACTGATTGGCACTCATAGGCGGCACTGATTGGCACTCATAGGCGGCACTGATTGGCACTCATAGGCGGCACTGATTGGCACTTATAGGCGGCACTGATGGGCACTTATAGGCAGCACTGATGGGCACTTATAGGCGGCACTGATAGGTGGCACGGACGGGCACTGATAGGTGGGCACTTATGGGCATGGATGGGCACTGATAGGTGGCGCTGATGGACACTAGTAGGTGGCACTGATGGACACTGATGCCCAGCAATGCCAGCCACCACACATTGAGGTGGTGCCATCATAGTGCCAGTCAGTGCCCAGTCAGTTATTGTTAACCCCGAGAATTTCCCAAATTCCCCTATGATATTCATTGCTGTCTCTAATGAGATCTGTGTGTCCCCCAGAAAGAGCAGAATATCATCCGCATACAATGCGACTTTTTCCTCTCCTAATTTCCTTTTGAAGCCTTTTATCCCCGGTGATTCCCTTATTGCAGTGGCTAGTGGCTCCATGGCCAGTGCAAAAAGCAGGGGCGATAACGGGCAACCCTGTCTTGTCCCCCTGGCCAGTCTAAACCAGGCCGAGCACTCCCCATTGATCCTCATCTTTGCCCTGGGATTCCCATACAGTAACCTAACCCATTGGCTGAACTTTGGGCCAAACCGGTATTCCTCTAGCACCTTCCACAGATATTGCCATTCAAGGCTGTCAAATGCCTTTGTGGCATCCTGGGACAAGATCGCTCTCTCCCCTCTTTCTTCTACTGGCAACTGAGTGTTCAAGAATGCCCTTCTAATATTAGAGCTAGTGGACCTTCCGGGTATAAACCCTGTTTGGTCAGGGTGTACCAGCTTTGTAACTATCTTGTTTAGCCTTATTGCCAATATTTTGGCCAAAATTTTTGTGTCTGCACACAGGAGAGATATCGGTCTGTAGGAGTTTGCCTCTAATTGATCTTTCCCTTCCTTCACTAATGATATCATGGTTGCCTCCTCCATAGACCCGGGCATTTTCCCTTCCTCAGCCGCCCAATTAAATACCTCCAGAAGTTTCGGAAGCAGCACCTCACTGTAAGTTTTGTATATTTCTATTGGCAACCCATCAGGGCCTGGTGATTTTTGCCCCGCCATTTATTTTGTTGCCAATTGTATCTCTTCCAGTGTCAGTGGTGCCTCCAATCCCTCTCTATCTTCCTCTGTCAGCTGGTGTAACTTCAGGCTGGCGAGGAAGGCAGCCATTTCCCCCTCTCTACTGTTGTGCCATGTACTACTATACAGGTTCTGGTAGAATTTTTTAAACACTTGTATTATTTCTGGTGTGCCTCTCTTGATTTCCCCATCCTCATCTTGGATTGCCGGTATGGTGGATGGGGGGTTGTCGGCCCTCGCTGCCATGGCCAAGATCCTTTCCACTCTCTCACCCTCACCATAGAAATTCTGTTTCTGAAATAGTTTTTTGTTTTCCGCCTTTCTTCTTATTATTTTTTTGTATTCCTCCTGCGCCTCTAACCATTCCTTGTGTTCCTCCTTGCGTGGGCTACTTATGTATCTAATCTCTGAGCTCCTCACCTTTTCGCACGCCGCAGTTTCTTTGGCGCACGTCTGTCTTTTAATAAGGGATATTTTTTGGATCAGGATTCCCCGTAGGAATGCTTTCAGGGTGTCCCAGATTATTCCCATCGGGGCCGAGCCGGTGTTTACAGCTATGAACTCTTTCAAACTGTCGCTTATTCCCTCCGGATCTTTAATTACCTCTAGCCAGAATGGATTCAGCTTCCAGTCTCTTTTATGGTATCTTCTATTCATCTTTATTTCAAAAGCCATCGCGGAGTGGTCCGATATGCTTCTGGGTTCATATACCACCTCTCCTAATTCTCCCATCGCCTCTTCGTTACAGAGTACTAAATCTATCCTGGACAAGGTTGAGTGTGTCCTTGAGTGGCAGGAGAATTGTTTTTCCTCTGGATGTCTCCTTCTCCATAGGTCAATCAGTCCTACCTCCCCACAGAATTGAAAAAGGGGACTACCAACTGTCTGTGCAGAGAAGGGGGCCGCCGGGAGCCTGTCTAAGTTTTTATTCATCGTCATGTTAAAGTCCCCTACCACTATTACCGGAACTTCCGGCCTGTCCGCTACAAACTCCATCAGGTCCCATAAAATTTCTGTGCTGAATGGAGGGGGAATATATATATTTGCCACCACGTATTCTCTTATCTCCATCCGGCAATGAAGAAATACATATCGTCCTTCGGTATCAATCTTACTGTGGCTACAGGAATACACCATCCCTGAGTCTATCAACACACTCACCCCCCTCGAGTAGGAGGTGTGTGTGGAATGGTATTGAATCTGATATTTCCTGTGTTTCAATAGATTTACAGTCCCCTTATCCAGGTGTGTTTCCTGCAGACACAGTATTTTAACGTTGTTGCTATCAGCGTCTGAAAAAATCGCCTGTTTCTTTATTGGGTCTTTTACCCCTCGGACATTCCAAGAACATACCTTGATGCCCGTTCCCGAGTTGGAGGGTTCATTCTCTCTACTATACTTCACAATCCCCCCTTCCTGTTTCTTCCCTCTTTAGAATACCACCCATCTTCTTCGTGTATGCCTTAATAATATCAAATTACGTAAGCGTGTATTTTGTGGATCTCTTCTTTCTAGTGCCCTATTTATCCATATATTCCTTCTTGCATCCCTCCTTCCACCCACCTCCCACCCCCACCCTACCCCACAGAGATGTGTTTTAGTACTTTCAATCGTCATTATGTGCCATCCACAGCCACTCCCGTGCCTCCCCTCCCTCACCTCCCTCCCCCCCCAACCCTCCCCCCACCTGCCCTATTTGGGGCCCCTGTAGAGGGCCTCTAAAGTGACCGAACTCCCCTTTTGCTGTGTAGCTTTTCCCCCTCCCCCTCTTGGCCCATCATCTGGTGTTTTTCGTGTTTTCTTTTCCCTTCTATATTTTTTCCTTTTTACTTGATGTGTTGTATTATTTCTCCACCTTTGTACTACTCCCCATATAGACCAAGACATTTCCAACTATCCCTCCCCCCTCCCGCTCCCCCCCCTCCCCGTTCCCCTATCTCCACCACGATAGTAAAAAAAAGAAAAAAAAAAGAGGCAGATCTTAAAGCTGAAAAAACACAAGCAAAGGCAAAAAAAAAAAAAGCCCATCAGAAAGGGGATACGAATCTGAGTTCTTCATGTAGGATCAAAAAAAAAAACCCAAGTCAGTGACTGTGTCCAGTGTCCTATGTTCCCCCTTCTTTTGTATTCATCCAGGTCATCAGATCAACAGGCGTATTAAAAAATGTATTTTCCCCGTTTATGGTTATCCGTAATCGTGCTGGATAGAACATTGCATATTTAATCCCCTTTTCTTGTAATCTTTGTTTACACTCAAAAAATTTGGCCCTTTGCCTCTGTAACTCAGGTGAGAAGTCTGGGTAAAATGAGATTCTTGTTCCGCTGACCAACACCTCTTTCATCTCTCTTGCCTTTTGGAGGATTGTAATTTTATCTGGGAAATGCAGAAGTTTAATAAGCATGGGTCTGGGGCGGCCGCCCTCGGCTGGAGCTCTAAAGGGTACTCTGTGGGCCCTTTCAATAGAAAAGTGTTTTGATAGACAGTCCCGGCCAAACACTTCCAGGAGCCATTTTTCCATGTATTCGGTGGGGCGGCTCCCCTCGCTTTTTTCAGGGAGACCCAGTACCCTTATGTTTTTCCTTCTTAACCTGTTTTCCATGTCGTCGATCTTATTGACACAAAAATTTATCTGTTCTTGCATTGTTTTCATATTCGTTATCATAGGGTTAACATCGTCCTCCACCTGGCTGAGTCTTTCTTCTAAAGCTGAGGTGCGCTCCCCCACCCCCTGAACTTCGTATTTTAATGTTGACATTTCGTCCTTTATCCCTCTCAGCTGGTCAAAAATCTCAGCTAGAGAGGTTTTGCAGTTGTTAATTGCAGATAAAATTTCTCTCATGGAGGGTTCATCCTCCATCCCTGTTCCCATGTTTGGCTCTGACTCTTTCTCTTGTGTCTTTGCTTTGGGCCCACGCTCGCCTGCTGCTTTTTCTACCGCTTCTGCGTTTGATATTTGACCCAGGCTTTTCCGGTTGGAGTTCACATGTTGGGCCCCTTGTCCCCTTGGTGGCGTATGACCTGCTGTGCTTCCCGGGATATGTGTATATTTTTCGAGTTTGGCTGCCGCTGCCGACTGTCCTGCTCTGGCCCCCCGTATGGATTGTGGCTGAGATTGAGACTGGGAGTGGGATTGTGGCAGCTGGGGTTGGGACTGGGACTGTGACTGTGCATTCCTGGTCATTACCGACAGTGTGCCCGGCATTTTATTTTGTTTCCCCCGCCTCCTTTTATTGGAGTGCACTTATAACTGTCCTTCCACTTGCGCTTATGGTTACTCTTTGTATGGTGCTGTTTATATTATAGTCTATTCAGTTCCAGCACTCCTGCTCCTTTTGCTATAATCTTCCGCTGCTTGGTCCCCCACCAGCTCTATCAGTTAATTACCGTTCATGCAGACTCTTCACCCCTGCCTCCCCCAGCCTCTTCCTCTCACATTTATAAAAAGTGTAGGCTCAGAAAGTTATACACATTTAATATACATGTCTTGTGGCTCACCTCCCGCTCCAGGTTGTGGTAAAGAGATGCGGTTTTTCCCCCTGTCGTCTGTGGTTTCTGGCATGGGCAATATGGAGTCAACAGACTAATGTATAGGCAGGCAGTCAAGATGTGTGAGGCGAAGCTGTGCGAGCCAGCAGTGCATTGCGGGCAGCGAACGGTTACTCTGTTTCCAGGCGGGTAACTCCAGCAGGTCCCTCCAGAGAGTTTCACGCTGTGCTGCACAGCTGATCAGGTGGAGGCTGGCCGCTCAGGGTGATATGACCGGACTCAGACAGTTAACAACTCCTGGCATCCTGTGTCCTATGTCCACCTCCTGTCAACTACCTCGTCTCCAGCGCAGCTTCGCGCTGCGGGTCATCGGCCAGTCAGATGCGTGGGGCCATCCTTCTCTGCTCCTCACTTCCTCCAGCCCCCTCCCGCCGAATTAGGCGTTCATTGCGGCGTGTGTGGTGGAGCGAGGAACGCGATACGGGGAGCGAGCGAGCCGCTCACCTCTCACAGCTGCATCCGGTCACGCCCCCCGTCCCTTGTTAATTTGACATTGTATTTTTTTAAATGTACCTGCCTACTCACAAACAAACTGTCATATTTGAAGTAAAACACATAGGCAAGTATTATCTGTAAAAATTAATTCCATTTTATTCTGGTATATAACAAAATAAATATGAAGGCAACGCTGGAGAACCTGCTGCAATTTGTGCAGCCTTTTGACCTCGGGGCACACATCAAGTCTGTGGACACTAAAATTGGGACCTTGAGAAGCACATACAATTGGGAGCACAATCTGGTCCTGGACTCCCAGAGATCAGGAACAGCAGCAGATGACATATATGTACCCAGTCTGTGGTACTACAACAGACTAGCAAGGCCATCACTTTATTGTCTTCCTTGTAACCTTCCCTGCAGCCTTCCTTGCATTCTCGGAGCCTGTGCCTCTGGAGGTGAACTTTTGGCAGGAGGAGGAGGTGGGTGAGGCTGGCCGACCTCCAAAAGGTCAGTATATTGGGTAAGTTGGCCCATCAAACCCTTGTTCATGGCCTTAAAAATGATGGTCTCACAGAGGAGGCGTTGGCCCATCTCCATCCTCTGCATTTTGGCTGCCATTAGGGCGGCATAGCCCTCTTCAGTAGTGGGGGGTTCCCTGAGGACCAAAGTGCTTCCTTTTCCGTGTACCTATCCCTCTTGGCCCTTCTTGTTGGAAGGCAGATGAGAGGCATCTGCGATCTTGTGCTGCCACTGGGCCCTGGCCACCTCCTGGCTGCCACTGGGCCCTGGCCACCTCCTGGCTGCCACTGACCCCTGCCTCCTTCTGGCTGACAATTTTCAGACCCTCATCCTGGCTGATGTCATCCTGTGTATAAAAAAGGGACATAGTTTTAGTTTTTGGTTCATCAATCACAAACAATTTTCAGCTCATGACTGTTGCAAATTGAATGTTTTTTTTTATCAGAAAAACGTTTATTGAGCATAAGAAAAAAGAATACATAATCAAGCACTGGGTGCAACATGCACCAAATACAAGGATATCACAACTGACATTACTACCATACAGACAATGCATACATGTTAAGTAAGCGGACGGAGTCCATGTAGGGGCCCAGGTGACAGGAACAACGGGGCGGCCCGAGAGGGCAGCCCACATTGGTCAATTGTGGGGGTATATGGAGAGCCTTCATTGTTGTGCGTCTTGGCCACCAGGTCCTAAATTTTGGAGAAAGCTAGCGCTGATCTAGGACACCCCAAGGGGCAACAGCGTGATTGAGGGTTAGTCTTGTTCCGTGCAAGTGGTCGAGTCCTCTACCCACCTGTCCCATATCTTATTGAACTTGGTCGGGCAACCTCTATGCTTGTAAAGCACTTTTTTGTAGGGAAGGGTGGCGTTAATCGCCCCCTTCCATTGCTGTATGGTGGGGGGTGTTGTCCCAATCCAGGTGCAGGCAATCTGCATTCTGGCAAGAAACAATGATTCCTGTAAGAATATAATAAGGTATTTCTCTTCTTCTGGTAGGGGGAGGATGCCGATCAGGCATTGGTGTGGGCATAAAGATAAGGGGGAACCCATGTGGTCATGGAGGAATTTCACCACTTGAGACCAGTAGTCCTGAAGTCTTGGACATGACCATAGCAGGTGATAGAATGTACCCTGCGGGTCACCACATTTGGGGCATGCCGGGCTGTAATCTGGTTTGAACTTGGACAACCGGGTAGGGGTGAGGTAAGATCTGTGTAGCATATATAGATGGGTGAGTCTATCAGACAGTTTGGGGGAGACCACCTTGGAGGTGGCCAGTGCGTCTTCCCAGTCCCAGTCCTCCACAGCCCCGAGATCCGTCTCCCATTTAGATTTGAGCCGGTACGCCTGCGAGGTGGCCGCTGGCGTCAGTAGGTGGTTGTAAAAAAATGAGATCAGCCCTTTGGGGTCTTGGCCGAGGATCACCCTCACAAGAGGCAGCGACTCGAGTCTAGGGATGGATTCTCCAAATTGAGAGGTGAGGGCGTGGCGGAGCTGGAGATAGCGAAAGAGCATTCGGTTGGGGAGACCAAATTCCTCTTTAAGAGCTTGGAACGGTCTAATTGTTCCATTTTCAAGGACCTGTGAAAGGAAAAGGATTCCCTTGACTATCCACTGTGTTTGGTCTGGGATTGTGCGTGGTTCAGGGAGCTGGGAGTTGTCCCAGAGGGGCGTGTGGGTGTGGAATGCAGGGGCCTTGGTAGTGATCATGGCTCGATGCCAGACTTTGCAATGAGGATCCAGTATGGTGTTCTTGATACCCGAGTGTTCGTGAGTGCCACGCAGAAGGACTTGAAATGGGTGAACGACCTGGTCAACGCGGGGAGAACATACCAGCATCGCATAGCGATCCCTGTCTATTTGGTTATAGTAGTAGAAATGTGACAGCTGGGAGGCGACGTAGTAAAGGGCGAGGTCCGGAAGGGCAGTGCCCCCCAGATGGACGGGGCATTTCAACGTACGCCATGAAAGTTTATGGCGAGATGTGCCCCACACAAATGTGTTGAGGATGGCTTCCATGGACCTGAAGACTCTGGGAGGGATATAGAGGGGGGCATGCCAGAACAGATAGAGCAGCTTGGGGAGAAGTATCATCTTGACCAAAGTCACACGTCCCATAACCCCAAGGGGGAGTCGACCATATTTGGATTTTAGCTTTGAGAAGAGTAAATAGGGGCTCTATATTGAGGGTGATGTAATCTAGTAGTGTTCTGGAGCATTGCACGCCCAGGTACTTGATCTGGCTAGCTCTGACAAGTGGAAGTGCTGCCTGGGCCGCAGACGGGGCATCCAGGTCAAGCGGGAGGATTTGGGATTTAGACCAATTAATTTGTAGTCCGGAGTACTCCCCAAACTGCTCTATCAACCGTAAAGCCGCTGCGAGGGAGGGGCCCGAGTCCTCTAGATATAAAAGCATGTCATCCGCGTAAAGACTTAGAGTCTCGGCCAGGTGGCCCGCACGGAGACCTTTGATGAGTGGGTGAGCCCTGATGGCGATAGCCAGCGGTTCGACTGCCAGGGCATACAGCAAGGGGGATATGGGGCACCCCTGGCGGGTGCCTCTGGATAGTGGCAAAGGGATCCTACCGTTGACCTGGATCCGGGCGGTGGGGGCCTGGTATAAAAGCTGCAGCCACTTTACGAATTTAGGACCGAAGCCGAATCTGTACAGGCATGCCCAAAGGTAGCTCCACTCCACAGAATCGAACGCCTTTGCGGCATCCAGGCTCACCACTACCCTGGATCCAGTGTTGTTGTGGGTGGACTGCAAATTCATAAAGAGTCTACGGAGGTTGAACGTGGTATTCTTGTTAGGCATGAACCCGGTTTGATCAGGGTGGATCAGCCTGAGTATAACTTTTTTGAGTTGCAGAGCGAGGTTTTTGGCTAGGATTTTTACGTCCAGCTGTAGGAGCGAGATGGGGCAATAGGATTCTGGGTAAAGGGGATCCTTGCCAGGTTTTGGGATAAGGACGATGAGAGCCTCTCCCATGGATGATGGGAGGGTCGCAGTGTCAAATATGTGGGCATACAGTGCCTGCAGCTTGGGGGTAAGGACTTCCTGGAATTGTGTGTAGAACTCCAAGGGAAGGCCGTTGGAGCCTGGTGCCTTGGATTGTGGGAGTTGGGATATTGCCTCGGCAACGCATTCTGAGGTAATAGGAGCTTCCAAGAGGAATATTTGAGTCTGAGTGAGGTTGGGGAAGTCAATCTGATGTAGGAATTGGGAGAGTTCGGCCTGTGTGTGGCTCGCTGTGGACTTGTAGAGATCAGAATAGAATTGTTTAAATTCCTCTGCCACCAGGTTGGGGTCTGAGGTCACGGTCCCAGCCGCAGTCTGGAGCCGGACCACGACCGGGGGGCTATGATCTAGGTGGGCCATATAAGCTAGCAGTTTGCCTGCACGTTCTCCGTGCTCAAATATGCGTTGTCTGCTAAAGAATATGCCCTGCTTTGCCTTTTCATAATGGAGATGGTTGGTTAATCTGGATTGTAGGCGGATAAGAGAGGCATTTGCGGCCGAGGGGTCAGCAAGGAATATCTGTTCGAGGGAATTCAGTCTCTCTTCAGATTGTTGTAGTACTAGTTTGGATGTGGCCTTATGTCTATTTATGCGTGTGGATAAAACCAGTCTTGCGTGGCGCTTGAAAGCCTCCCAGACCGACCCGTGGGGTGCCGAGCCCAGGTTTGTATGGAAAAAATGAACCCACTCCCTCTGCACGGCCTCCATCTCCGGCAAGACCGTGAGCCAAAAAGGGTTCAGTCTCCATGTCTTGCGGCGAGGGGAGGCCGAGGGCAGTCTCAGTGTCAGCCAGTACGGGGAGTGATCCGAGAGCACCCTGGTGTCAAATCCCACTTCCAAGAGGTCAGGCAGCAGGGCGGGGGAGAGCAAAATCATGTCTATACGGAACATGGCCAGGCGCGAGGGGGTGTAGCATGAGAAAGCTACTTTGGTTGGGTATTTGTGTCTCCAGGAGTCTGTCATGGCAAACTCCTCCGTGAATGATACAAATAGCTTTGTGCTTTTCACACTGTGGCTCCTTAAGTGTATGGGTGGCCCCTTACCTCACTGCTGTAAGGTTACAGCATTTGTGTATAATAGAGCCTTTTATCCGACCTCCTCCTGTTCGAACGATCCTTTTACAGCCTGGGCTGGGGTCCTGCCTGGTTCTATGTAGGGTGTAAGGGGGAGGGGGATCGCGATTCCTCTAGAGGCTCCACAGGTTGGTGTACATGTAATAATGGGGAAGAGCGAAGGAATCCCAAATAGTGTGATATTGTTTTTTTATTAAAAAAAACATTTTAATCACATGGTTTAAAAGTACTCACATTGAAATATTCAGAAGAGGGTACATCATATACGAGCGCCGAGCTCGTCCGCATCACCTCCGGTGCTTACACTTCCCTACGCGTGTCGTCACTGGTCACGTGACTTCATCAGGGGATAAGAAACAAGCTATGGAGATGTCTTTTATATAGCTGTTTAATTGCACTGCGGCGGCTATTTTCCCAGAGCAAAATCACAGGAAGTGTATGGCGCCCATTTTTTTGTGGATTTGTTTACTACTATGGGCGCGGCCATTTTCTTGGTTTGGTATAGGAGATATGTAAGAATAAAACTCAAAGGGTAGTGACTTCCTTTGTTGTATAGACGGTGGAACGAAACTGATGTCTGGCTAAAATTATTAAAATAGGCAATAAAGGGCATTAGAGACCTGATTGGTTAAAATATGAGCTAAAATGTTTAAATGGGAAAAATTAAATAGTCCCAGTACCGGAAATGACACGGACGGAAAAAAATTGGCATTTTTTATATAAAAACGAATGAATACAGACAAGAAATATGTATAATCATTAATCAAATTATGTGTAGACAGAGAGGATTGAGAACCTAATAAAAGTATGGCTGTATGATGCAGGTAATAAAAATTATCCGGGTGATAAAAAAAGGGGGGGTTGGGGGGCAGTAAAAACTGCAATTGTAAAATTATTCAAAAAATTACTGAGAAACACTTTAAACCTAATATATATAATGCAAGTGATAAAAAGAAGGGAGGGCGGTAAAAGGAGAAACATGGGGGCGGTTAAATTACGGATTGTAAAATTACTTAAAAGTCACTCAAAAAGCAGTTTAAGTCAAATTCTACATTAAGCCCCCTGGGTACAAAAGTATCTAAAAGGAATATCCATTGGATTCCATTTGGCTGAGTGTTCTTACTTTGTGTCCCCCTCTCCAGTGTTTCTTGTAAGGTTCAAGTCCCCAAAATTTTAAACGTGTTGGGTCTTTGTTATGGTGTAACAGGAAGTGTTTGGACACATTATGCTTGTCAAAACCATTTTGGATGTTTTGTACGTGTTCTTTTATTCTAATTATTAACAGTCTTTTTGTACGTCCTACATACTGCAATCCGCAGCTGCATTCAAGCATATATACAGCTCCCTCTGTGTTGCAGCATTTGAATTATTTTATATCGTATGTACTTCCTGTACTATTTGCAGTAAACTTGAATTTTTTCTCATTAGGTTTCTTCGTTCTTGTACAGGCATAACAACGTTTGCACGGAAAGAATCCCTTTCCTGTAAAAAAGTGAAGCTTTTATTTGGAGGGTCTGGTATGTTTTTTACAAGTTTGTCCCGAAGGGTTGGGGCTCTTCTATATATGAAGTTGGGATTCTTTGGTAATATTTCATATAGTTGGGTGTCTGTTAGTAGAACGCTCCAGTGTTTTTTTATGATTTGTTCCACTTTTTTGTTTTGTATGTTGTAATCCAGGATGATGGAAACTCTATCCATAGTCTGCTCTGGTTTATTATTTTCCTTTAATAGGTCACCCCGGTTCATTTCTGCCACTGTTTTTATGTTTTCTTCAATTGCTTTGGCATTATAACCCTTTTTGATAAATCTCTTCCCTATATGATTTGCCTGGACTTCAAATATATCTGTTTGTGTACAATTACGTCTTAATCTCATTAGTTGTCCTTTTGGTATGTTGCACAGCCAGTTTTTATGGTGGCAGCTTTCGATGGGTAGGTAGCTGTTTCTATCTACATTTTTGAAGTGTGTTCTTGTTGAAATGACTTGGTTTTCTTGTATAATTTCCAGGTCTAAAAACGTGATGGTCTTCTCACTAATGTCCCAGGTTAGTTTTATATTTCTATCATTTTGGTTAAGATTTTCTAGGAAGAGTACTAGTCCTTGTTTTTCCCCTTTCCATAAAATAAAAATATCATCAATGTAGCGTCTAAAGATGATTAGTTCGTTAGGGATCTCTGAGAACACCATTTCTTCTTCCCGTTGTGCCATAAAAAGGCCTGCAACACTTGGGGCAAATTTGGCTCCCATTGCTACTCCTGTGCGTTGGAAGTAGTAGTCTCTATTGTACCAGAAGTAGTTGTTTTTAAGGCAGAAATCTAGACCTTTCACTAGATATTTTCGTTGTACACATGGTAGACTAGTATGCTTTCTAAGTCCCCATTTTACAGCCTCACATGCTCTGTGGTGTGGGATGATTGTATAAAGAGAAGAGACATCTGCTGTAGCCATTATCCAAGGTTTATCTGTTGTTGGGATGTTTTCCAAAATTTGTAACATTTCTTTCGTGTCCCTTAGGTAGGCCCGGGTTGCTTGTACTGCCGGTTGCAGATAATGATCAATATATTGCCCCATTCTAGTTGTTAGGGAATCTATCCCATTTACTATAGGTCTAAAAAGTGGCTTGGTACTATCTTTATGTATTTTTGGTACACAATATATTACTGGAGTACGACATGATTCGGGGATTAGATATTTCGCTTCTTTTTTATTTAGAATTTCCTTTTTCAAGCCCAGATGCACTACTTGTTATAGAGCCTTTCTACATTTAAACATTGGATTACCCAAAAGTTTGAAATAAGTATTTTCATCTTGAAGTAATGCGTTCATATTTTCTTGATATTGGTCCTTCGTGAAGATTACTATGCCTCCTCCCTTGTCTGCCGGTCGGATTACCAGATCTTTTCTTTTTGTTAGTTGATTTATGCCACTCTTGATGTGTCTTGGTTCTTCTTTTTTGTGTACTTTTAAATCCATTAGATCTTTTACAACTAACTTTTTGAAGACTTGTATATATTTATTGTTTTTCACTGGAGGGTTGAATGTTGACTTGTTTCTCAAGTTACTGTGAATTATGTCTTCTTCCTGTGTTCTTGACTTAGGTTTGGCTGTGTTACTTGCAACATATTTTTTGATGTTCAGTTGTCTTATATACTTCTGGATTCCAATGTAAGTATGGAATTTGTCCAGGTTTTTAGTAGGGGCGTATTTTAATCCTTTGTCAAGGACTCCTATTTCTTCATGGGTTAATGGTTTTCCACTGAGATTAACCACTTCCCGCCCCGTCAATAGCAGATTGACGTCCGGGAAGTGGTTCTGTTATCCACACTGGACGTCATATGACGTCCTGCGGAATAACAGCCGCCGCGCGCCCCGGGGGGCGCGCATCGCGGTGATCGGTGGGTCAGTCTGACCCACCGCTACACTGATCTCGGTAAAAAGCCTCCGGCGGAGGCTTTTTACCACGTGATCAGCCGTGTCCAATCACGGCTGATCACAATGTAAACAGGAAGAGCCGTTGATCGGCTCTTCCTCACTCGCTTCTGACAGACGCGAGTAGAGGAGAGCCGATCGGCGGGTCTCCTGACAGGGGGGGTTCGCGCTGATTGTTTATCAGCGCAGCCCCCCCTCGGATACCCACACTGGACCACCAGGGAAGCCCCCCAGGACCACAGGGAAGCCCCAAGCATGTGGATGGCCCCCATGGCCATCCACATGTAGTAAAATAAAAAAAAATAAAAAAATATGCCAATCCCAATAAATTGGGAGAAATCCGCACTCCTGCCGCTAGAACCCTTAAGAGGGCAGATAGACCAAGTGAAGGTGGTTCCTCAGATAAGATACCTGGGAATAAACATGACAAAGGACCCAGAGCAATACATAGGGGGAAATTTAGCGCTGTTATTGTCAAAGCTGAGACAAAAATGCAGGGTCTGGAACCGGCTACCTCTATCTGTAGTTGGAAGGAGCAATCTGATAAAGATGGTGTGGATGCCGCAAATCTTATACATTTTACACAATTCACCTGTATGGATACCAAAACGGTGGTTTAGGAAAATAGAAGGGGTATTCAGGGAATTGATCTGGAGGGGGGGAACAGCAAGAATATCGCTCCGCGCCCTACAACATCCAAGGGAGAAGGGGGGCTTGTCTCTACCGAACCCTAGATACTACTTCTTAGCTGCCCAATTGCAGCATATGAAGGGCAGTAACCAGTGGAAGGGAAGGGGAGTGGGAATGAGTGTAGTCATGAATGATACAAGCCACGACACAGAGGTAGAGGCAGTGGAGGCAGACTCATTCTACTCTAGGTGCCCCACAGCCCAATTAATGGTTAAATGCTGGAAAGAGGGCAAGAAGATTCTGGGATACACCGGCTTCTCTGAATTTTCCCCTATCTGGGATAACAGTAACTTACAGGAACTTAAAACCATGGAAAGGGTCGAGGAGTGGGACAGATTAGGCGTACATTTGTTGGGACAATTATTCACTCTTGGCAGAATAAAAACATTCCAAGAAATAAGAGAGGAATATGCGGTCCCAAATAGATCTTTTTATAGATATTTACAGGTCAGACATGCGCTAAATGCACAATTCGGACATAGCCCACCGGAAAGGAATGATATGGTTATCCTCCGAAGTTTAGTAAACGCAGAGACGGCCAGAGGGGTGATATCAAACATATACGACTCCCTAGAAAGGACTGACCGAAGTGATACAATAAGGGGGAAAATTAGGGTGAAATGGGAAAAGGACGTGGGTACAATTTCCCCAGATCAATGGGAACAAATACTGGAAGCAGGCCCAGAACTGTCAATGTCCCCCTCCCAGAACATGTCTCAGCTTTACCTAATACATAGGGCGTATTATACCCCTCAAAGAATGTTCCAGTTTGGTAGGAGATCGGACCCAGGATGTCAGAGATGTGGACAGGACAAGGGAGACCTAATACATATGGTCTGGAGATGTCCCAAGCTGTACCAATACTGGAAGCAAATAGTAGAAAAGATAAATAAAGTGTTTGGTACATCTTTGCAGCCCGAGGCGAGGCTATGCGTGCTGGGTCTGGTGGAAGAGAGGGGACTATTAAAGGGTGAACGTATAGCAATAATGAGATGCCTGTTCCAGGGTAGGAAACTGATCGCACAGAAATGGCAATCGGTTTCCCCCCCTACAGTAACCGAGTGGGAGGAGGTAATATATGACACTAGAATAAAAGAGGAATTTATATACACCAAGAGAGGCAACAAAAAGAAGTTTAATAATATATGGGATAAATGGATCAATTGGGAGGCACGGGGGGGGGGAGGGAGGGAGGGAGGGATGGGTCAGGGGAATGAGTCTGAGAATGCGTCAAGATAAGTTAAAGCACATATACACTGTAATATACAAAGGAAAAGCATATATGCACATGCTAGGGGGACCGTGGGAATGAGTAGGAGAATGAGTTAAGATAAATTAAAATACACATACACTGAAACAATTGAAAAGGTTGTATGACTATGTTAGGGGGGTTAGTGGAATGAGCAGGTGAATGTATTAAGACAAGCTAAAGTATATTGTAACACACAAATGAAAAGGATGTATGTATAAATGTTTTGGCAAAGAAATAAATAAAAAAAGTATTTGATATAAAAAACAAATTAACAAGGGACAACAACCAACCTCCTTGAGGGTAAAAAAATACAAGATAAGAATGTTGTTGTGGTAACTTGACATACAAAACAAATAAAAATATATATGGAGATCAGTAGAAATTATAAAAAAAAAAAAAGCAGACCTGGATTATAAATTTAAAAATTATGGAGATCTGGCTTTCAAAAAAAATAAAGATTATTCATGAGATCCCGAGAAATAATAAAGAAATCAGTTTGTCAGAACTCTGTGTGAATATCAGCAGCTAAACAACTTAATTATTGTGGCATTATAAAGAAGAAAAGAATGCGCTGCATTTAAACGGTGCAATAATTTTCAGCGTGACGAATGTGCTAGCTCCATTACAAACGCTAGTTTTACCAGAACGAGCTCTCCCATCTCATACTTGATTCCCCTCGGGAAAGCATACACACAACGGTTTTCACGACGGGAAAAAGACCACCGGGAATCCCGGCGGGAAAAAAGAGAACAAGTTCTCTTTTTTCCCCGCAGTTTTCTCGTTGGGAAAACTGCGATGGAGCATACACACGGCCAGTTTTCCCGGCCAAAAGCTGTCATGGCAGTTTTCCCGACTGGAAAACCGGTCGTGTGTACGAGGCATAAGATGATAACACCCCCATCAGTAATCTTACCAATCCTGATGACGCCACTCTAAAGAAACACATATGGCTGAGCTTCCAGCATCATTTCTGGTTCAGGCCATTGGAATGCACCGCGTCCTGTACTTTCGGATTCTCGCATGGTATACTGTGTCACCATGTAAGTGAATTTTTAACCTTTTCTGAATAAATAGACCGCTTGCTAAAAGGAACACACAGATAAGGGGAAACATAGGATACCTGAATCTGAGATTCCAATTACAGCCACTGAGAGCTGTGGATGCTGTTTACCCCAGGGTGGGGAGAGCTTTCTGGTAAGTGTGGTTTAGAAGGGGAAGCACGTGCGGAAACACTGGCACACTGCATGTTTTTTTCAGTAATGCACAGATTTGAAGCACTAAAACCTATGGTGCACCTGTGTATGAATTAAGTATTGAAGTTGCCATATATTTTATTTATGTTATTTGCATTTCCATACTTGTATATATTTACCGTATTAACTGTATGTTGTTTGCACTTTATCTAACACCTATATAATGATTGGGTTGTTATTATCAAGTCAGTTCACCAAGGTTTATTTTTTGGAAAGATTATATTTCAATTTTGGCACCATTAGGGGGAGCACTGCACTTTAACTCATTGAAGCAGCGCCACATCCACTCCCCATTTCCTTTTAAGTCTTGAATCTACCCATATAAGTAGATTAGTAGATTGAGTGGAGGCAGCAGCAATTTAGTTTTCTAAATTAGCCTTAGCCCGGAACTACCTTTTTATTTTATCAGCATTTGTATACATCCTGCCATATGATGACTGAACACACTCAACTTCCCATTAGCTATAAGAACTTGTGCACACCTAAGCCTTCATTGACAATAAGAGCTGTTGGTTTCTCAGTTGGAGACTATATCAACCATAGTGGTAGGTTAGTGCTACAAGTGTTCACTGCACATTACCCAGCCACAGCGCATAAGTGAATGAAATCGATGATCCACAAGGACATCCATCAGTCCTCCAACATGTCACATCCATTATAATGTTACCTCGTTATGCACAGATGTGTAATACAAGCAATCAGTCAATATGTGGCTTTTAAAAAATGGGCAAGTAATATGTGTGATAAAAATCCATCAAGAATCCATGTCAGAGATCTCAGAGAGCAGTATACTTAGCCCTCCATAAGCATGTGGGTTTATGTGGGCATCAGGCATAAGGAAGGGTGCTCAGGTCAGAGGAACCAAAGTATTGACAAATACAAAGCGCACAGAGTCCCTGGGGGAAAATGTTAGGTATTTCCAAATGTAGATGTATTTCACCAACCGGCCCTGTATGTGCTGTCTGAATCATCATCAACAATTGGCATGAATTGGTGTCAATCAGATTGTATACCAAAATATAGGAATGACACATCCATTACATCAATATATATCAAAACCATTCAGGTCACTATGAGACAGTCTTAAGTCTAAAAAAAAATTGTCCACTTTATTGAAAAACTTTAACAGTAAAACATGAACCATAAGCAAGTCCTCAGCCAAAGGTTCAATGTACGGTAAAAACTTAATACAAACTTACATAATCCCTGGGAACTCTGTGGTGTGTGGTGGAGCCTTATCAGGGTTGCCAACTGTCATAAAATTCAAGGACAGTTTGTTAAATCCATAATCTTTTCATCTGTCAATGAATGTGCATTACAAACATGCACTTTGTAATTTACTGACGGTTGCCAACCCTGAGCCTTATAGATGGTGCAAACAGTGATGCCCCCCTTGGGGACACTTACCAACCTTAACCTACCAGTAAAGGGCTCCAGGGACACCAGGTGAAGTGTCTTTTGGTCTCAAAGATGAGGAGTTTTGAGGCATGGTCTCTTCATCAAGTCCTGGAATTTATCTGCCCTTCACAGGTGGATAATTTTTGGGACATAAGACTATCTAGCAGTGACATACTTATATATTGATATAATAGAAATGTCATTCTCATGTTTTGGTATACAAGCTGATTGACTCCAATTCATGCAATTTGTTGCCGATGATTCATACAGCATGCATATACATCTTTATTTGAAAATAGTTAATTTTTTTTGTTGGTTTCAACCCTATGTGGTTGGTTAACATACTGTATAGCAGCAAGAGCATGGAACTTTTTGTAAAACTTTTATATGATACATGTAAAGTACATTAACCCTTGGTTCCAATGTTTTTTCAGTGCCAGACTTTTTCATTTTTTTTCCATTAGGGCAGAGGAACCACCTAACCAGTTTCACTGGAAAGCACAAGCTGCATCAAAGGCTGACTTGCCTATACTAGAGTCCACTGTTAAATGCTATTGGGATAATCGGTGTCTGATCGACCCGGGCAGGTTGCGTGATGATGTAGCATGCTTAATAATGCATCAACGTCATGATGCACTAACGCTTTAGATCAGGGGTGCCCAACCTTTTGAAGAACGAGGGCCACTTAAGCAACTTGGTAATTAGTCGAGGGCCACCATGAGCGGAGCGGACGGATTACAGGTCATGGCTACTCTATAGGCCCTCCGATTCGCCCAGATGGAAGGGGTCAAATGTTTTTCGGATTGGAGGTAGGCAGGCGTAAACGGCATCTGTCGCTCTGTAGAGGTGAATGGAGGGTCCCATTTGGTCGGGCTGATAGTGTGAAAAGGGCCTAAGACTGCTTTCACACTGATGTGCTGCGGTTTACCCACACCGCGAGTGCAGCTGTGTCGATCCTGCGGGTTAGCTGAACTTTGCTATAGACTCCACATGTGGCAAAAGCCGGCCCCGTAGAGGAAACATCGACTTATGGGGCTCTGCTCCACAGCCGCTTTCTTCCTCTACCACTAGCTTCATATCACAACACTGATGCTGTAGTATGGCGGGTCGGCAACCTGCGATCTTTGCTTGCCAACCTGCCATTCCTGAGCAGGAGGTCGCGGGCCACATCAGAGGGCTCCGCGGGCCACTGGTTGGCCACCCCTGCTTTAGATGGATAGCAGCTGGCTCAATGCCCGCACAGTACAAGTCCAAAAGGAAGACTGTGCTGTCACCACAATCCTCCCCCACCACTGGCAAACAACCAGTAAAACTCTGGGACAGGATTAACAAATAAAGCAATAGATAAAGCAATAGATACTGAATTTCCTTATCAATTTTTCCAAAGCAAAAACTGTGCTGTCATGATTGGCTCCCAGTAATAGCTTCAGGGTAGAGGAGGGACAGCCGACAACAGATACTCCATTGTAAGCCTATGGGTGACATCACCGCCCAGGCATTGCAACCATTTATAGAGTGCTCTCCTCTGAGCACTTAAAATGGGGGTGGGAGTAGGTTTAAGTTTTGGTAGGTTTAGACTGGACTTCTACTTTAAAGCTGTAGTAAACTCCACTTTTTAACTTGTACCTACATGTAAGCCTATAATAACCACTAAGTGAATTTATTAAAGTAAATGTCCACAAATGTGAAAAACTTAGGATCCACTCTTAAGATGACGCTTTGAGTAGTGGAAACAGATGTGGTTGGCCGTTGGGACACCAGAAGTAGTATTGTATCTTCCACCAAAAGAATATAGATGTATACTCTTACCGAACAGAGTGGACACACATGCCAGCGGCAGTGGGTCAATCGAGCTTGTATCAGCCAAAGCCTGGGACTCCAAAGCTGCGCAGGACTGGATGGAACTGGAACCCGGTTGAGGATCAATCCAACGATGCATAATGACCATAAGCTTATGTAGTGCACCCACCCCAGCCTTTACCTGCATTTCTATTATGTTGGCTCCTGTGCAGGAAAGACTAAGGCACACTGCACCACAAGCCCGTACCCTCCTGGATGGGGAGGTTGAGCAGTGTTAGTTTTCTCGGGCCTGCTTGCAGCCAGTGTTTAAAACCTCCAGAGCTGACCTCGTTTCTGGGGTAGCCAGAAACAAGTCCTTAATTCTCTCCAGTAGGCAACTGTCCACACCAACTGAAAAGTCCAACTTCTTATTTATTCTTTAGGGCAATAAATAGTCTCTTTGAAAGCAGACAGGTTGAGACAAACACAGGTCAGATAAGGTGGGAGGAGGTCCAGGCACAAACTGAATTTAAGGTTTCTCCTATTCTGATTTGCACGAACAGGCTTGGCGCACGGTCCCTGCCACGGACCATGAGGTTGGTCACTGCCACTGACCTGGTGAATAGTTGCAAGTCACTGCCACTGACCTGGTGTGCGTAGAGTCACTGCCACTGTGACATAAAGAACCCGCACTTCCTTCCTTGAGTAACTTGGCCCTTTTCAAGATAAGAACATCCCTCCGGAGAGTTACCAGAGGCCCCCTCTGTCACCACGACTCTGCGCTGGGTCTTCAAAAAGGGTCACCTCCCTGGCCTCCTCATCCTGGATACGGGTCCCAACGCAAGGCAGATCCCTGGGAGCCTCGATCCTTAGCGGACCCCAGCCGAAGGCTGCTGGGTTCCGGGCCCTCACCAAAGTACCTCACCCCAGAAAGGAAAGGTGTCTGGGATGGAAACAGCAGCTCCGCCTCCGGCCCAGCAGACTGAACAATTCTATTAGTTGTGGGGGGGGTTTGCTCGGCAGCGGGTGTGTGTGACCCCCGGGATGGGCTCCCCACACAAAACAGGCCCAGCAAACGGAGGTTGTGGTTTTCAAAATCAAAAAGGTGCGGTTTATTTTCTATTTACAGTGACAAAACACAGCAAAGCAAAAGAAACATAAACAAAATAAATCCTGGTCAACTTGACCTCTGACTAAACATACAGGTTTCCTAACTAACAACTGGGATCAGCCTAGTGCTGTCCTAGTCCCTAAGTCCCTGGTTTTAAATGTCCAAGCAAATAGCCACACAGGCTTTGTCTCACCGCACAGGGGTTCACTCTCCCTAGACAGTCCACACAGGTCTGGTTCCAGGCATGAGCTAACATCTAATGAAGCTGGGAGTTCTTATAGAGGCCTAAATGAGCTGACAAGCTTCAGCTGGTCTCATCAACTCCTTGTCTGCACGACGCCCCACACTCTCCCTAGAGGTATGAGTCATCCATGAGCCCACTAGCCTTATACAACTCTCCACCTAGTTGTATAAGTCGGCATAAAGCCTGAATCTGGGAGAAATATATCTACCCCCCTGGATGCAACCAGGTGACTTTACCTTCCTGCTGTCACATAGTCTATAACTCTGATCAGCAAATTACAACCCGCTAATCAGTTATTAACCCCTAATGTGACCGCCCCCCCACCCATGCCGCCGCTTCCCTGCCCCCTGCTTATCCACCCCCTGATGCTCCCTTCCATCTAAAACTGCCCCCCCTCCTTTCCTATCCCCTTCACCCCCCTTGTTCACCCCCAGCACTGATTTCCCCCCCGCAAACCGTACCCCTGCAGCCACCATCATTAGCCGGCATCCCTCTGCCGATCTGGTTGGCTTCAGGTGCTGCATGGGGGGACCCAGATTTGTCCCCCCCCGCTGGTCAGAAAGCCCCCTATACTGCCCCTGCACCCCTGATCCAACCCTGCTCCGAGCGCATTTCTCCTTCCCTTCTGCCGCTTGTATCTTCTCCCTGCACTGAGCTGTCAGGCATTGGGATCGCGGCGGGGCGAATATTAATTTGCTATGGTCACAAGTGGGTGGGTTTGGGGTGCAATGCTCTGCGCCCCAAGCTCAACCTATTTCAAGCCAATTAGAGCCTCAGGCTCTAATCATGTGGCTTGAAAAAAAAAAAAACTCATACAAATGTATGAGTCTGGCACCCTGTAGGGCAGCGGCGTCCCAGCGCCCCTAATGGACCAGCCGCTCCTGGTAAGACTTTCACATGGAGCGAACTCTGTCCAGCAGATCCTCCTGCTCAGCTGGGGATCTGTCAGCTGATCAAGCGGATAACAGGTCCGCGTCTGCTCCGCTGATGCAGAGCGGACACTGACACAGTCCGCTGTTCTCTATGGGGCGGTCGGATGGAAACGGACCGCCTGTCCATTTCCATTCGATCCGATCTGCTAGATGGATGGGGAATGGAATCCCCATCTGTCTGTTTTTAGCAGAATGGACTGGATCGGATGCAGGCAGGTGTAAACGGACACATATCCATTTACATCAGCTTCTATAGAGAACAATAGGTGGTCTGATTGGGCCCACATGAAAAACAGGCAGGCAGACCCCATCGATCTGCTTGTGTGAAAGGGGCCTAAGGCCTTGTTCACACAGGGCATACACAGCGTACCTTTATGGGGACGCACAGGTGTTCCGTGCATCTCTGTGCAGGCCGCCCCATTGATGTAATTTGGGATGTAGCACCTGCACGAAAAGAGCCGTTGCTCCCAATTTTACATCCATGTAGGTCCACATGCATGTTCCTGAGCTCACACTGTCTGTGTTCAGGGTGGTGTACCCACACCAATGTCAGATTAGGAACAGCAGCTATGCCTGTGCAGCCGTTGCATCCCAATTGACATAAATGGGACTGGCTATACGGGGATGCATAGAACACCTGTGCGGGTTAACATGGCCCCCCCATGGGCATACACTTTAGTATGCCACATGTGAACGATGCTTTAGTACCAATTTAGCAGGAATTTTGTGTTTATGTGCACTATTAATGATTTTAGTGTATTTTTAGTGAAAATATTGTTTTGATAAACATTTGTGCAAATATTGCGCTGCCTTAAAAATCAGTAGCACCTAATTTCTATTCTACTGGCCACGTGCTTTAAGAAAATGTACGGTTTGGGGGGTCTTTTAGACATTCTGAAAGCTGTAAGTGAAAAATGAAAACCTCCAGATTTTTTGAGAAATTTTGGGTACGTTTGATTTTCACCATTTTACAAAAAGGCGCGATTTAAAATTTACAAATATTTGTTATTTATTAACTCCATACAGGTTAAGCTTTTATTTTTAGTGGGGATTTAGCAGGAATTTGGTCAAATTAGCTGTGTTTTTAACTGCTACTAATAGTTTGTGTATTTTTTGCAAATAGGATTTTTATGTCATATTTACCTGTAAAATCCTTTTCTTTGAGTACATCATGGGACACAAAGTCAGGCTAATATTCATTACCTGCTGGGTTATACTAAATCATCAGGTGAATAGACACTGGTAGACCAATAGTCGTTAGACAGGAAGTGTCCCATCCCATACAGGAAGCGCATCAGTTTTGTAGCAAGCACTGAATCCTCCAAAAATAGGGGAACGATCTCTGTGTCCCATGATGTACTCAAAGAAAGGGATTTTACAGGTAAGAATGACATAAAAATCCTATTTTCTTTTTCATACATCATGGGACACAGAGTCAGGCTAATATTCATTAACTGCTGGGATGTCCCAGAGCAATAGCCTTGAGGGGAGGGAGACACCCTGCCAAAAAATAGCCATCAGAACTTTATACGGCAGCCCGTAGTACACTGCGGCCGAAAGCCAAATCCTCGGCTGCTCGAACATCCACTTGATAACATTTTGTGAACGTATGCACTGAAGACCAGGTAGCAGCCTTACAAATCTGAGCCACATATACCTAATGGCGAAAAGCCCAGGAGGTTCCTACACCCCTGGTAGAATGACCCTAACCCCAAAGGGCTGAATGACCAATTGACGGACCCAATTGGCAATGGAAGCTTTGGAAGCTGCCTGCCCCTTCTTGGGTCCTTTTGGTAAAACAAAAAATAGTCTGATCCTCGGATCTCCACAGATCTAGACAATAAACTTTGACTGCCCGGACAACGTCCAAAGAATGCAGTCGTCTCTCTTCCACCGAACGAGGCCAAGAGAAAAAAGAAGGCAAAATAATGTCCTGTTTTAAATGAAAAGGCCAATACCACTTTTGGCAAAAAGGTTGGAACAGGTCGTAACACGACTGTCGTGGTGAAGGATCAAGTACGGTTTCCTGCATGAAAGGTCCACCAACTCCGACACCCCTCTAGCCGAGGTGATAGCCATCAGGAAGGCTAGCTAGCATGACAGCAAGTCTAATGGGATTTCCTTAATAGGTTCAAATGGTTGTTTCTGTAACACAGACAGCACCAAGTTCAAGTCCCAAGGAAACATAGGTGACCTATTGGGGAGAAGCAATTGAGTTGCCCCCTGCATAAAGGTTCGGACCAGTGAATGGGAAGCTGAAGGCCTTTGGAAGAATACTGATAGGGCCGAAACTTGACCTCTGATTGTACTCAAAGCCAATTAGATTTCTTGCAGTTGACTGTAGAAAAGAGAGAGTTCTCCCAATCATGTATTTCCGAGGATGCAATTTTTTGGCTTCACACCAAGGAATAAAAGTCTTCCAGACCTTATGATAGCTCTTCCTAGTGACAGCTTTTCTAGCATTCACTAGGGTAGACACCCTTGGTCCCGAGATGCAACGGTCCTTCAACACCCTGGCTTCAATAGCCATGGCATCAGATTTAGAGACTGTAAATTGGGGTGGAATTTAGGACCTTGAGAATCCTGCGCAACAAATGTGGAAGGAGAGGGACCGAAGAGAAATCATAAACCAGGGAGTATTGGCTCCATGGAACTACCAGAGCATCTGCTCCGATTGTCAGAGTATCTCTTGTTCAGGACACAAACTGCTGTAGCTTGTTGAACCTGGATGTCAGTAGGTCGACCTCTGGCCATCCCCAACGTTGGAAAATTTCCTGGAACAACCCTGGGTGTAGGGACCATTCCCCCGGGCAGATCTGCTGGTGGCTGAGATAATCTGCCTTCCAGTACTTTACTACCGGGATATGGACTGCCGATAGAATCGGCACTCGTCCCTCTGCCCAAGCTAGTATGTGGTTCACCTCCTTCAGAGCTAAACGACTACTGGTACCGCCTTGGTGGTTTATATAGGCCACTGCAGTGGCATTGCCGGACTGAACCCTGATACAGCAGTCCTGAAGCTCCACCGTCCAGGACCGTAGGGCCAGTAGTAACAGCCCGTAATTCCAGGACGTTGATGGGAAGGACCTGTTCTGTCCTTGGCCATTTCCCCTGAGCTGTGAGCCCTTCTAGAGAGACTGGCATCTGTAGTCCGTACTCTCCAAGTTACAGGGAAGAAGGATCTATCCTTTCACAGGTTCTGATCCGGTAACCACCAGTTTAGGCTTATACGTGCCCGAGGAGATAAACATATTGGATAATCCAGGGCTTGTCCTCTCCTGTTTCCAAGCCAACAAGATGTCTTGTTGCAGAGGCCTGGAATGGGACTGGGCATAGGGCACTGCCTCGAAAGAGGATACCATCCTCCCTAGAAGACTCATACAGAGCTGAATGGAGGGTTGTCTGGTGCCCCTTATCTGACGCACCTGATTCTTCAGGTGCGGGTGGCAAGAATACTCTTGCTTGGACCGTATCTAGGATCAGACCTAAATACTTCAGACCCTGAGCTGGTCTCAAGGTTGACCTTTCGGTATTTATTATCTAGCCTAAGCTTTCCAAATACCGTATATACATGTTATGCTCTGTTCTAGAGCCTGTAGTGAGATAACTCATCCAGATACCCGAGCACCAAGATCCCTTAGGCCCTTAAAAGACCCAGTACTGGTGCTAGGACCTTTGTGAACACCCAGGGAGCTGTAGCAAGCCAAAAGGGTAGAGCCACAAACTGAAAATGACGTTTCTCTACGGCAAATCGCAGGAACCACTAATAAGGCTGAAAGATAGGTACGTGTAAATACGCGTCCTTTATATATCGATGGAGGCTAAAAAGTCTTACATCTGGAACAAGGCTACAACTGAGCGGACAAACCCCACCCGAAAAGACTGGATTAGTAGATACTGGTTCAGGGATTTCGGGTCCAAAAATAGGCCCTTTGACCCCGTTGTTTTTTTTTTTTCAAATAACAATTTTTATTGTGGTTTTCTACGAAGAAGATACAAGAGCTTACAGGTCATCAGAATACTGAACACATTATGTATCCAGTTTGTCAAACAAATACAGTAGGGTTTTGTCAATACACTCTTAAACAGTAGCAGGCACTTAACCAAAATTGGAAGTGATGCCGCATGGTGTCATGGGACCCCGTTGGGTTTTTAACCGTAAAACAGGTTCGCTCCTTCTGATACAGGAACCTGTACAATCACTCCTTGATGTACTAAATGAGGTTGTGCCTAAAACAATAAGTCTCTTTTTGGAGGATCCGAGAGAACGCTGGTTCTTAAAAACCTCTGAGGGGGAACTCCCCGCAACTCCAGCTTGTAACCGCAGGATATAATTGAGGTGACCCACTCGTCCTGAATTATTGCTCTCCAAATGTCCACAAAGTGCAGCAGCTCTCTCCCCACCCAATAGAGTGGGGGCATCTCCTCAAAAGGAATAAATATGAAACATCAAATTAGACCCATAGTGTTGCCAACATCCCTGGAATTAGATGGAAACCCACATGTCAACATTACCCCCTTTAATCCTAATCCATAGGACTGTGTCATTTTGGTTGCCGTGTCCATGATCTGGTGGTGTTTTGGGATTTGTTGGGAGGTGAGGATATCCGCCCTACTCTTGTGCTGTAGGCATTTGAGACACTTCTGTGCCGCTATCCTTGGGAGCCCCGCTGGTCTAGCCACGAATCTGCATGATGATATGTTTGGGTATGTTTCATATGCTTTGTAATGCTGTATTTCCATGAATCAAGCTGTACGGACAATTACTGTTGAAATATGTGTTTTGTAAAATAGATTTTATTTGTATTGTATAGTGTGCTCTCGTCCTGATATTAGCCCCTGACGAAGGGACGAACAGTGTCCTGAAACACGTTGGGCCCTTTCGGACTTCTTCATGGGATTCACCTACCACTGTATCATCTATGGTTTTAATTTTGTATATTTGCATTTCATTGTAATAAAATATTTTATATATTATCTCATCGTTGCCCTTAAAGTCCCAGTTCTGGGGGGTGTTCCTCTTTTTGATCTCCTCAAAAGGAGGGCTTGGTGCTGGATTTAGAATAATTTTAGACCCAGGGCTTTTTCTGGCCCTGGCCTTGCGGCTTGCCCCTGGCTCTAGCGCCCTGTTGGCAGCGGATCTGCCTTGGCACTGAGACATTTGAGGAAGCAGTCCCTGAGGTTTTAAATGAGGGACGCCTGGTGCTCTTCTTCACAGGAAGTAGAGAACTCTTCCCTCCGGAATCCTTTTGGATATATTTGTCCAAATGATCCCCAATAAATGTTCCCACTGAAAGGGGAAAGCTGCCAATAACCTTTCAAAAGGAAGCTTGGCTGACCAGTTCTTAAGCCACAAAAAGTCTGTGCATATGTACAGACAAGAGAGCCAAATGAGAAACCTGCTGTATTGAATCCTTTTTAAGGCGTCAACAGCAAAACACAGCGCTCAAGCAATATCTATCTTACTTTCAGGCAGATAATCCTCCTGGTTGGGCCTTTCAGGCCGTCTGATCTGATCCTTTACGGACTGGCAAATACCAATTGCTGCAACAGCTGGCTGAGTAGCTGAACTGGCCAAAGGAATGGAAGCTTTAAATAATGACTCCAATTTCTTGTCAACATGGTATTTTAAACCCTGTGCATTATCCACCAGACAAGTTAAGTTCTTGTTTTAACTAATTCCCACCCGGCCACTGTATATATACGGCCGGGTGGGCGCTCTCTCCTTCTGAGTGGACGTTCAGGAACGTCCCTCAGTTGGAGGGTAATCGCGCGCGCGCGTTCCCGCGCAGCGGCACGATCCCGATGCACTCGTGTCACCCGGACACGGCGCATCTCGATTCGGCAGGAGGGCTCTGTGATTGGCCCTCCTGATCACATGACGGCCGTGTCCAATCACAGCCATCATGTGATGTAAACAGAGAGCCGGTTGCTAGGCAATCAGCTCTCCTCTCCTCACACAGAAGTCGTCGGTGAGGAGAGGAGAGCGGATCGCTGCAGCTGACTGGTGATCAGTGAGTATGAGCTGTTTTTTTCAGCTTTTTACTCACTGATCACCAGCCTAGTGTCCCCACACAGTGTAAACACAAACATGTCCCCAAAATACATGTCCCCAAAATACATGTCCCCAAAATACATGTCCCCACACACACACATGTCCCCACATAGTAAAAACACCTGTCCCCCACATATGTGACAGTAAAATCATATGTCCCAATGATCATTTGCACACATATGTGCGTGATCACCCGCGCACATCTGTACATGATCATTTGCGTACATATGTCCGTGATCACACGAACCAATTATTATACACTTAACGGATTTTTTTTTACCAAAAACATGTAGTAGAATACATTTTGGCTTAAATTTATGACAAAATTCGATTTTATTGGATTTTTTTAAAAATAGAAAGACGAAAATATTTTTTTTTTTTCAAATTTCCGCTCTTTTTTCGCTTATATCGCAAAAAATAAAAAACGTAGTCGTGAATAAGTACCACCAAAAGAAAGCTCTAGTTGTGTGAACAAAATGATAAAAATTTCATTTGGGTACAGTGTAGCATGACCGCGCAATTATCATTGAAAATGCGAGAGCGCTGAAAGCTGAAAATTGGTCTGGGAAGGAAGGGGGCTAAAGTGCCCAGTATTGATGTGGTTAAGGAAGAGACTGCTGCATCTATGGCTAGCATGCTCCAATTCTTAAAAGGGAAAACCTCTTAAGAGGAACAAAATCCTGTCAGGATATTCCCAATCAGCATACACCGCCTGTTCCAGCAGGGGGTGTAGGGGGAAAGCCTGTGCAGCCTGAAGAGGCCTCAGGGATCCCAAGAGGACCAGGGGGGCTCAGTCATCTCTGCTTTTTTAAGAGGCAACTTAAAGGCAAAACCAACCAGTCAGGATGAAAGCCTCTGCGACTGAGAGGCAGACATCAACTGGATATCTTTTTGTCCAGATTGCTCGGAAGCAGACTCATCTGCAGGGCACTCCACTGAATCCTGAGCTTTTAGCTCTTCCCCATTCTCAACCCATTCCTGCTCCAAACTAGGAAGCTCCAGGGAGGGGAATCTGTCACGCTTCTTGCCACCCTGCGGGATAGAGGCAATCATGCCAGCAATTTAGTGTTCTAACCTGGCTAGGGCTGAGGACAGTTCATCCTTAGTGATAAAGGGTGAAGCAACAGCATTGACTGTAGGCAAAATACCAGATAGGTGCAGCGGCTCAGATTGCCGGGAAGCCTCTGGTCCTTCAAGGGATACAACACTAGGGATACGACTAGGTTAATCAGGAACTACTGACGACATAGTTGTGCCTTTCCCTGTAGCGTTAGTCCCACTCATCTTTTTTGAATACATTTAATAGCCACAAAAAGAGTACCTGGGTGTAGATTTAACACACCTCAGAATGGAGACCCTTTAATAGAGCTCACCAAGACCCTATGCAACAATCCTGCTAAGCACCATAGCCTGCCAAGCAACACTTGGTGACTCACGTGACCCGGGTAAGGAGAAATGAATTGCTGCAAGTGCCTGTTCAGAGTCTGCTCTGTGTCCCGAAGCTGCCTTCTGGAAGCAGCGCATGCTTGGCATATACAGCTTAAATAAGCTGGCTGTGCGCCAGAACATTCTGTGCATGCACGTGCGAACGGGCGTGGCTCTGTTCGCGTCTGACGCAAATCTTTGTGCACCCAGATAAAGGCTACTGTGCCAGTGCGGCGAAGCCGCATGCGCCTTGGCCGCCAAACAACTCTTAAGTTCAGCGGCGCTTTTGCGAATGCACGTGCGTCATGGCCACCAAACAAACAACTGCTGTGCATAGTGGCACTTTTGCGAATGCACGTGTGTCCTGGAGAACCAAGGCGAAAATGGCTCACCGTCTTGCGCCATCATACATGTAAAAAACAGCCAGACATAAGCAAAAAAGGTACACTTTGCAAAGACCCACAGCTATCCCAAACTCCCCTGTATGGTCACCGCACACAGGTGTCCAGCCTCTAGCTAGCTTGACTGATTGTTATCACTGGGACACCCCACACTAAGTAAATAAGAGGGTTTCACTTACCCGTCCAGGCACAGGGCAGCTTAGAAACTAAGAGCCCATTCTTCACCCTTCACGGCGGGTTCCTGTCTCTTGGGACCTTCAAGGACTGGGTACCCTTTTCATGTTTAGGGTCCACTCCCTTGGACCTGTACAGCAACCTACAGGAAACGTCTTAGCGCTGTAGTGTCCAGGATTTCCACTCCGCAGGGACCAGTGCCCAGAGGCCACATTACAGGCAAAACCTCGCAGGATCTTGAGTCTTCTTTGTGAGGCTCGGGTACCATTTATCTAAGCATATAAAGCCTGTGTCAAATGGATCCGATCGGTCAATCCCTTGATTCATTTAAGAACCGTTTGTGGGACTAGAGACCTGGAGCTCAGAGAGCTCAAACTGTGCCATCCACCTTGCAGACACTGGTAACAAACTGATGTGCTTCCTGTATGGGAGGGGTTATATATGGGATCACTTCCTGTCTAACAACCTTTGGTCTACCAGTGTCTATTCACCTGATGAGGAAGTATAACCCAGCAGGTAATGAATATTAGCCTGACTCGGTGTCCCGTGATGTATGAAAAAGAATTACCGTATTTTTCGCACCATAAGACGCACTTTTACCCCCCCAAAAAATAGGGAAAAGTGTCCCTGCGTCTTATGGAGCGAATACTGAGCAGGCTCCGCCCCCCCATCGCCGCCGCCGTGTCAGAATACAGACACTCGGCTTCTCTGTGGAGGAGAGATGACAGGATGTGAGGAAGATCCTTGCTGGGGCATACCAAGGGGGAGCGGGGGGAGACGGTCTGCCCCAGGTGCCAAAACATGGGGGTTGTCAGTGGTGTTGCTATAATGGTGCACTCCGCACCCAGGTAAGTTGACATCCGCCAGATGTGACCCCATCCTGCAAGCGACAAGAGCCCTGGATGGCTTTTTTATTCAGCTGGAACACCCCCGGCGCCGTGGTCTGGTCCAGTCTCACTTCCTGCCTCTATCCACTTGTCGCTGCTGCTGCTGCAAACTATGTCCTCAGTCATCCATCCTAGCTGCTGCCCGGTATATCTGATGCTGAGAGCCAGCCAGAGGGGGTTGTGGATTGTAATGGCATTGTCCTCCACTGCCTGAGGTGAGTGATAAGGGGGTGGGAGGTGTGGGATGGTATCCACTGTTCATCACCTGAGCTGTTGTTATATGAGAGGCTGAAGGGGTGTTTGTGTCTGCCCTACCACCCTGAGCTGATCTGGGAAGGAGGGGGGTGAGGTTGCTGTGTGTCCACCACCACCCAGGTATAGTGTAGCTGAGCTGATTTGATAGGGGGGCTGGTATTGCTGTGCGTCCAACACCCACCTATAGTAGTAATATAATATTAAATATTTTAGTACATCATTTGGTTCAGAATATTTTTTTTCTTGTTTTTCTCCTCTAAAACCTGGGTGCGTCTTATGGTCAGGTGCGTCTTATGGAGCGAAAAATACGGTATTTGTTTGATAAACATTTGCGCAAATACCACGGGGTCTAAAAACTCAGTAGTACCTTCTTTTTATTTTAGAGGTCATATACTTTCAGAAAATATATGGTTTTGGGGGTCTTTCACAAATTCTGAAAGCTGGAAGGAAAAATGAAAACCTTCAGATTTTTAGACAGTTTTGGATATTTACATTTTTGCGTACATTCGATTTTCACCATTTTGAAAAAAGGTGCAATGTAAAAAATACAAACATTTGTTATTTATTAACTCAATACAGGTTACACTTTTATATTTAGTAGGAATTTTGTAAAATGTATCTGCTAATCATGATTTTATTGGATTTTTAGCAAAAAAATAGGATTTTTGTACTCACCATAAAATCCTTTTCTCTTTAGTCTTGACAAGTGGGTTATGTTCCGTCTATTAGGAGAGGACTAGGCAGACATGTTAGATATACAAAAACATGTAATTATACCAAAGCTGAACAGCCCCGCCCAGGGGGCGGTCCCTCTGGTCATAACCCCTCACCCTGCACTCAGCAGCTCAGTTCGTCAAAAAGCAGTACAAACTCAAACAGGAGGGGTGGGTGCGGTGTCCGTCAATGGACTTCAGAGAAAAGGATTTTATGGTGAGTACAAAAATCCTATTTTCTCTTTCGTCCATGGACGGACACAGTTCCTTTAGTCTTGACAAGTGGGATGTCCCCAAGCAGTGTCAAAAAAATGGGAACAGCAAGCAAACAAACTTCTCCCCAAACAAACAGAGTTCCTCAACGGAGGAGTTGCAACCTTAAACAGCCGCCTGCAAAACCTTGCGGCCGAAGCAAGCATCCGCAGATGCATGCACGTCAACCTTGTAAAATTTAGTGAAGGTGTGAACGGACGACCAGGTTGCCGCCTTACACACCTGTAAAACAGGCGCTTGATGTTGAAAAGCCCAGGAGGCACCAATCGCCCTGGTCGAATGCGCCATGACAGGAAAGAGAGGCCCGCCCTTTAAGGGCATAAGCCTGAATCACAATCTGTCTGATCCACGAGAAATGGTGGCCGACGAGACCGCCAGGCCTTTCTTTGGACCAGTCACCGACACAAACAGCGAGTCTGACCTCTGAAACGGAGCCGTAGCAGACAGATTCACCCGCAGAGCACGTACCACGTCTAAGGAATGTAACGCAACCTCTTTGGGATGTGACGGTCGAGGACACAAGGTTGGAAGTACAATGTCCTCATTCAGATGAAAAGCCGAAACCACCTTTGGAAGAAACGAAGGCTGCGGGCCCTTTATCTTTATGGAGGATCAAGAATGGGGACTTGCAAGACAAGGCCGCCAACTCAGAAACCCTTCTGACAGATGTAATGGCCACCAGAAAGGCAACTTTCTGAGAGAGTGTCAAAAGCGGAATCTCTCTGATGTTCTCAAAGGGAGGTTTCTGAAGTACCGAGAGCACCAGATTCAAATCCCACGGAGGTGGTCGAACCGGAGGAGCCACATGTCGGACCCCTTGCACAAAGGTACTCACCAGTGAATGAGCCGCCAGGGGTCGTTGAAAGAAAACAGCCAAGGCTGAAATCTGCCCCTTAATGGTGCTTAAGGCAAGTTTCTTATCCACTCCACGCTGTAGAAACAGCAGAATCCTGGAAACCGAATATGCCCGTGGACGCCACTCCATCTCCTCAGACAGAGATGTATGCCTTCCACGTACAATGGTAGATCTTCCCAGAAGATGACTTCCGTGCCCTCAGCATAGTGGAAATTACTGAATCCGACAGGCCTCGGTCCCTTAGTACCTGGCTTTCAATAGCCATGCCGTTAAAGCCAGCGTCAGTAAAGCAGGATGAAGTATGGGACCTTGCGACAGAAGGTCCTTCCGCATCGGCAGTCGCCAAGGGGCTTCCGCCACCAGGCGCACCAGGTCGGCGTACCAGGGACGCAGAGGCCAATCTGAGGCAATTAGGATTACCAGAATCCCCTCGGTCTCCACTCTGCGGAGCAGACGAGGAAGAAGTTTCAGTGGGGGAAAAGCATAGATCAGCCGATACTGTCCCCAGGGGCCACCAACGCGTCCGTTGCGTCCGCCCAGTGATCTTTTGACCTGGCCACAAACCTCAATACCTTCTGATTGAGTCGAGAAGCCAGGAGATCCATGTCTGGCGTGCCCCATTTTAGGTAAAGGAGTTGAAACACATCCGGGTGTAGCGACCATTCTCCTTGGTCCAGCATCTGGCGACTTAGGTAGTCCGTGTCAGGGAAGGCTTTACCCACTGGTGGCGCTGTCGGTCCTATGGATCGTAGTACTAGTGTCCACCAGCAGGTGTCCTCCCGCAGCCTGTATCTTTGAAAGAGGATCTCACCTGCTGGTGGTAATGCCTGATCCATGGGCTGTAGTACCGGCGTCCACCAGCAGGGGTATTCCGGCAGTGTGGGGCAGGCAGTACTTCCTTTGATCAGCTGTGACATGAGGGCAATTATAGCAGTCCTATAAATACCCGGCGAGCCCTTACATGCTCGCCTTGGTATCTTTCTCCTGGAGCCTTGACCTTGAAGCCTGTATCCGGACCTTGAGACTGTACCTGTCCTTGAGCCTGTACCTGTCCTGTCCTGTCCTGTCCCGCCCCGACCTGATCCCTATCCTGAGCCTATCCATCCATCTTCTCCCTGCCTGCCTTTGTTCCCTATTCCCATCTGCTGACTCCCCGTGTATGACCTTGGCCTGGCTACGTTTATGCCCCTGGAACACTCCTCTGTCTATCTCGTGATCTGCTGTATATGACCCCGGCCTGGCTTTCATTCAAGATTCTGGTACTGCCCTTTGTTGTATATATTATTTGTTGTTTGTTAGTTGCACTGTTTGTATTTATCCATACCACCTTTTCAATAAACCCCATTATATTTTACTCTACATGCGTTTTGGTCATCTCTGTGCAGTCCACACAGTCTGGTCAATTAATTCCCTGATAGTCCGCCTGCCAGTTTTCTACACCCGGAATGTATACGGCCGAAAGAGCCGGCACGCTCGTTTCTGCCCACCGCAGGATGTGAGCGACCTCCGATGCTGCAGCCAAGCTCCTTGTTCCTCCTTGATGGTTGACATACGCCACCGCCATGGCATTGTCCGACTGGATCCTGACTGGACGCCCCTGTAGCCTCTGTGACCATGTGGAGAGGCACTGCCTGATCGCCCGAAGTTCCAGTACATTGATTGGCAGGCGGGATTCTTCCTGTGTCCAGCGACCTTGTGTTGACTGGACCCCCCAAACACCCCCCCAACCGGTCAGGCTGGCGTCCAGTGAAAGGGAAGGAGCGACTTTCCGGACTGAAGGGCCGGAGATGTCAGCCACCAGACCAGGGAAGTCCTGACTAATTGGCTCACCCGGATTTGACAATCCAGGGACAATGGAGACTTGTCCCACTTGGACAGGATCTCCTTCTGCAAGACTCGAGTGTGGAATTGAGCATACGGTACTGCCTCGAAGGAAGTCATGAGACCCAGGACTTGCATGCAAAAGCGCAGCGACGACCACCTCCGGAATGCCAACAGCTTCACCGCCACCTGAAGAGCCTGCAATTTTTCTAAAGGGAGAAAAACCTTTGCCTCCGAGGAGTCCAGGATCAAGCCCAGGTATTCCAGGCGCTGAGTCGGCACCAACACCGACTTCTGGAGGTTCAGTAC
Source organism: Rana muscosa (assembly GCA_029206835.1). NCBI lineage: Eukaryota > Metazoa > Chordata > Amphibia > Anura > Ranidae > Rana > Rana muscosa. The sequence goes on along the minus strand of CM055118.1, from coordinate 257,857,850 downwards.
CCAACCAAATTCTTGAAGGGTCTGACTGGCAATTGCTACATCCTCCTCTAATTCTGAGTCTGAAGCAGCTCTCAGAAGGAGGTCGTCCAGGTAGCCCACGATAGCGATACCTCGCTGTCTCCGCAAGGCCAGAATCGGGGCGAGCACCTTGGTGAAAACCCTTGGTGCCGATGCCAGGCCAAAAAGGGAGAGACACAAATTGGTAGTGATCATCCCCGACTGCAAAACGCAGAAATCTATGATTCCTGATGCATATGGGGACATGCAAGTATGCGTCATTGATGTCCAAGGACGCTAGAAAATCTCCCGGATAGAGTGCAGCGACCACAGAGGGAACCGATTCCATCCTGAACCTTCGCACCTTTAGAAAGGTGTTGAGGGCCTTGAGATCCAGGATTGGATGGACCCCATCCTTCTTTGGGACTACAAACAGATTGGAGTAAAATCCCTGAAATCTTTCCGGCAGCGGCACAGGTCCCCAAACAGGGCGTTCCAACGAGCTGGAGGAAGATGAAGGTTTGAGGAAATAAATCTGTTTGGTGGACAAGAAAGAAATTCTATCTTGTACCCTGATGAAACCACTTTGCAAACCCACTGGTCGGAAAGCAGGGAGGTCCACCGAGCTGCAAACTCGCGAAGGCGACCCCCCACCCGAGAGTTGGGCGGGGCAAACCTTCATGCAGTAGCAGATTTGTTTGCAGGCTTGCGAACACAGGGACGCTTTTGTCCCTCAGCTGGCCCCTTTTCGGCCTGGGAACGCTTACCTGCGGGCCCGGACTGACGAAAAAAACGCTTCTGAGCGGAAAAGGAGGGCCCAGGCCTGCGGCGTGGCTCCTTACCTTTTCTGGATTATGGGAGCAGTGTGCTCTTACCCCCAGTGACATCCTTAATAATGTCATCCAGCGAGGCTCCAAATAGCCTTCCACCCCGGAAAGGCAAATCAGCCAGAGCCTTCTTGGAAGTCTGGCCCGCGGACCAGCATTTTAGCCATATCAGGCGACGCAGTACCACAGCAGATACTGAGGCTCTAGAAAGCAGGGGAGCTGTGTCCAGGGCTGCATCGCAGACATATTTGAGGCCATGCACCAACTGGTCAGCCATTTCTACGCAGACCAGGGAATTCTGTTGTCTTTCCAACTCCTGGTGCAAAATTTTAGCCCATTCTGTAAGTGTCTGTGACACCAGAGCCACAGCCAAAACTGGCCATAATGCAGATCCCAGCATGGTAAACATGGACCGGGCCACCGCCTTAGACCTCCTATCCACAGGGTCCTTAAATGCAGGGGTCCCCTCAACCGGAATAGTGGTTACTGTATTTATCGGCGTATAACACGCACAGGTGTATAACACGCACCCTAACTTTAAGGGGGAAGTTTCCACAGCCCCCTGGGTATAACACGCAGGCGCAGTTTACCCTCTATTTTCAGGGTAAAAAAGTGAGTGTTATACGACAATAAATACAGCACTTTGTTTAACCGGGATACCGGGGGCTCCACAACTGGGGGACATGCCCATTTTTCCAGAAGGCTCTCCACAAAAGGGTAACAGACCGTCATGCGTTTTGGGACCGAAAAGGTCCTCTGCGGTCGTTTCCATTCCTTGTCTATAAACTTATCAAAATAAGTTACATAAGGAAACACCTTAGTAGTGCGGGTCGGTTTGTGGGACCCAAAAGGGACCGACACCTCAGCAGATGTCCCAGCCGCATCCTCCAGTTTGAGGGTTTCCCGCACTGTGGTGATAAGTGCTCCAACAAGCGCCTTGTCCTGCGCTGACCCAGACACGGAGTCTTCCTCACTGTCCGAATGGTCCTGGTCTGCATACTCTGACCCTTCAGAACAGGGGTCCTGTTTCACAGCCAGGCCCGAGTTTGAGTCAGAGCTTTCCCCAGAAGATGGTGGGGGCGCTTTTTACCCCCCTTGCGCCCACACACCGCTTCCACCCTGGGAACAAATGATTCCAGGACCACCGGCAAAGCGTCCACAGGTACCACAGGTGCAGGGGCACCGGTTGCTACCACCGGAATGTCTGGGGAAGAAACGCCACCTTCTAATGCTATGCTGACCCACACACTTGACAGCCACTCAGGGAACAAGTCAAGGTACAAGAAAGGGCCCACCCTCCTAGCTGCCCAGACCGAGGGGTATTCCCAGAGGACTGACCGCCCTGACCCAGGCACTGCTTCAGCGCTGCCGTCCGCTCTAAACTCCTGCACAGTGTGTGCCTGAGGTGTCTGAGGTGATCTGCCGTTCAGAATGACAAACCAGCGCTAGAGGTCCAGCCAATGTACAAAACCCCACAAAGATGGCCGCTGGTTACCTCAGGAAAAAGAGCGCGAGCTACAAAAAAAATGACTGACCGCTGTATTAGCTATAGAAACAGCGCGGCTACAAGAAAATGGCCGCCAGCTGTATTAGCATTAGGAACAGCACGGCTTTCAGGAGGTAAAAATAAAAGGCCACAAAAACACTGGGCCTCCGAGCGGAGGCCCCCCACAAGGCAGACCACCCACACTAGAGCGGACCCGGACACACTGCGCAGCCCCCAGCCAGGACCGGGGGGTAACCCCCTCAGGGACCCCCCCCGGTGAGGTACACAGCAGGCCCAGAAAAGCATGGGGTGGAGGGATGGACAGGGAGAGAGGAAAGGGAGGACTAGAGACCCCCTAATCGACCACCCCAGGAATGCCCAGCTATTCCATCCTGCCAAGACAGGAGGAACCTTACTTACCCATCCCTGCAAGGACTGCTGGACGCATTCCTGACAGACCCATCACCGAGCAGTATGGAGTGGCTGTCGGCCACGGCCCACTGTGACTGGACAGCAGTAGCCGGGTCATATAGCTCACCGGCCACCCCTGGAGCAAACGGGATATGTCGTGGCCGACCCAGCGCGTAGCTAAAAGTCTGCTCACGCTCGATGGCCGGACTGGGGAGACTACAAGGATCTATATTATCCAGCCTGTCACCCAGCCAGCAGTTGATAGTAGATCTCAGGATCCAAAATTGAAAATAAAAAATAAAAAAGTTCTCCAGGACCAATGGGCCCCTAGGGAGCCAGGTCCTTCTACACTAGGCAGAATAAAACTGAGCTGCTGAGTGCAGAGTGAGGGGTCATGACCAGAGGGACCGCCCCCCTGGGCGGGGCTGTTAAGCTTTGGTATAATTACATGTTTTTGTATATCTAACATGTCTGCCTAGTCCTCTCCTAATAGACGGAACATAACCCACTTGTCAAGACTAAAATGAGCTGTGTCCGTCCATGGACGCAAGAGAAATATTGTTTTGATACACATTTGGAAAATATCGTGGGACCTTATAAATCAGTAGCACCTTCTTTTTATTCTACTGGTCATGTGCTTTCAGAAAATATATAGTTTGGGGGGTCTTTTACAAACTTTGAAAGCTATGAAAAAGTGAAAAATAAAAAAGCAAAGGAAAAATTGCAAAAATGGTCTGGCCCACTGAGTGTACAAAATGGAGCACAGGGCCTGGCAGCGAAAGGGTTAACGAGGAGTTAAAAATGCTCCCCTAACGCCCTATGGGCAGTTTTGAAGTGTTTGACGAGCGTTAAAAAAACTCCACGAATGCCTATTCCTTTACAGTAAATGAACTAATCTTAATGCCCCGCAACTGCCTGCCAGAGCATTTGCGAGGCATTACCATAGACATGAATCGGAGGCGTTAAAGGCTTCAAACGCCTCCTGACTCGACATGAGGCTTCAAATTTGAAGCGACACAATGCTTAGTTTGAACAGCACTATGTGCTGTCTATTGTATCTTGTGCATAGGCGTTTGAGGGGCCTTTTTAACGCCTCTCAAATGCCTACTCTTAATGCCAGTGTGAACTCAACCTAATTCTGCACCTTGCAGTAAATACACATTAGGAGCTACACGTTCCCTTGATTTAACATGAAGCGGTTTAGTAATCTTTCAGTGTCATGATAAGGTGTTTGCATAGTAGTGAGAAACAGATGACTTTGTCCTACACACTAGCAGATTTGACATTGTCTTCTACAAGGTGACCAGGATAAGAGAATAGGTAGAAACAGGCCCGGCCCTACCATGGGACCCGATGGTACCACGGTCCCAGGCGGCACTTTCAGGGGGGCGGCAAATCAATGTTCAAACTGCTGCCTAAAAATCTGTCTCTGTGTTTGAGCCAAGCTCAGCAATGGGCAGCGGCGGGTGTCCTGTGATTGGCCGAGCAGGTTATGTGGGAGGGACGGACGGCAGACATGAGGCTTGTGATTCGCCTGGAGGAGCTGGACTGTGGGTAATCGCGCCAGCCCTGCATGCTCCCGGAGTCCTAACTAGCGCTGTGCGTCACAGGAGACCTGAGATCTGTCTCTCTCATCTGCCCTGTCAGCTGCCCGCGGCCCCCCTCTCTCTATCAGCCGCCCCCCCCCCTCCTGAGATCTGTCTCTCATCTGCCCTGTCAGCTGCCCGCGGCCCCCCCTCTCTCTATCAGCCGCCCCCCCTCCTGAGATCTGTCTCTCATCTGCCCTGTCAGGTGCCCGCGGCCCCCCCTCTCTCTATCAGCCGCCCCCCTCCTCCTGAGATCTGTCTCTCATCTGCCCTGTCAGCCGCCAGCGGCCCCCCCTCTCTCTATCAGCCACCCCCCCTCCTCCTGAGATCTGTCTCTCATCTGCCCTGTCAGCCGCCCGCGGCCCCCCCTCTCTCTATCAGCCGCCCCCCCCCCCTCCTGAGATCTGTCTCTCATCTGCCCTGTCAGCTGCCCGCGGCCCCCCCTCTCTCTATCAGCCGCCCCCCCTCCTGAGATCTGTCTCTCATCTGCCCTGTCAGGTGCCCGCGGCCCCCCCTCTCTCTATCAGCCGCCCCCCCTCCTCCTGAGATCTGTCTCTCATCTGCCCTGTCAGCCGCCCGCGGCCCCCCCTCTCTCTATCAGCCGCCCCCCCTCCTCCTGAGATCTGTCTCTCATCTGCCCTGTCAGCCGCCCGCGGCCCCCCCTCTCTCTATCAGCCGCCCCCCCTCCTGAGATCTGTCTCTCTCATCTGCCCTGTCAGCCGCCCCCCTCTCTCTATCAGCCGCCCCCCCTCCTGAGATCTGTCTTTCTCATCTGCCCTGTCAGCCGCCCGCGGCCCCCCTCTCTCTATCAGCCGCCCCCCCTCCTGAGATCTGTCTCTTTCATCTGCCCTGTCAGCCGCCCCCCTCTCTCTATCAGCCGCCCCCCCTCCTGAGATCTGTCTCTCTCATCTGCCCTGTCAGCTGCCCGCGGCCTCCCCTCTCTCTATCAGCCGCCCCCCCTCCTGAGTTCTGTCTCTCACATCTGCCCTGTCAGCCACCCCTCCTCTCTATCAGCCACCCCTCCTCCTCGCCCCCCTCCTGAGGTCCGTCTCTCTCATCTGCTCTGTCAGCCGCCCCCCCCCTCCTCTCTATCAGCCCCCCTTCCTCTCTATCAGCCGCCCCCCTCCTCTCTATTAGCCGCCACCCCCCTCCTCTCTATCAGCCACCCCCCTCTTCCTCTCTATCAGCCGCCCCCTCTTCCTCTCTATCAGCCGCCCCCCTCTTCCTCTCTATCAGCCGCCCCCCCTCCTCTCTATCAGCCACCACCCCTCCTCTCTATCAGCCACCACCCCTCCTCGCCCCCCCTCCTGAGGTCCGTCTCTCTCATCTGCTCTGTCAGCCGCCCCCCCTCCTCTCTATCAGCCCCCCTTCCTCTCTATCAGCCGCCCAACCCCTCCTCTCTATTAGCCGCCACCCCCTCCTCTCTATCAGCCACCCCCCTCTTCCTCTCTATCAGCCGCCCCCTCTTCCTCTCTATCAGCCGCCCCCCTCTTCCTCTCTATCAGCCGCCCCCCTCTTCCTCTCTATCAGCCGCCCCCCTCCTCTCTATCAGCCGCCCACCCCCTCTTCCCTGTCAGCCGCCCCCCCCCTCCTCTCTATCAGCTGCCCCCCTCTTCCTCTCTATCAGCCGCCCCCCTCTTCCTCTCTATCAGCCGCCCCCCTCTTCCTCTCTATCAGCTGCCCCCCTCTTCCTCTCTATCAGCCAGTCTCCCCTCCTCTCTGTCAGCCGCCACCCCCTCTTCCTCTCTGTCAGACCCCCCTCTTCCTCTGTCAGACCCCCCTCCTCCTCTCTGTCAGACCCCCCTCCTCCTCTCTGTCAGACCCCCCTCCTCCTCTCTGTCAGACCCCCCTCCTCTCTGTCAGACGTGTGGCAGGTGACGTCATGGCAAGGGACAATCCGCTACGTGTGGCAGGTGAAGTGGCAAGTGACAATCCACTACGTGTGGCAGGTGACGTTGTGGCAAGTGACAATCCGCTACGTGTGGCAGGTGACGTCGTGGCAAGTGACAATCTGCAATGTGTGGCAAGTGACAATCTGCAATGTGTGGCAAGTGACAATCTGCAATGTGTGGCATCGTGGCAAGTGACCATCCGCAATTTGTGGCAGATGGCATCGTGGCAAGTGTCAATCCGCAACAAGTGACAATCTGGTGACAGGTGACGCGGCAAGTGACACTCAGGGCTCCCACTGATTCGGCATTATGGTGAGTTGAACTATTTTATTTTATATAACAATAGAAATAATGCACTTCAATCATTTTTTTGCGATTCGGCACTGCATCGATTTAACTGACATCTGCGTGGTCGTGTGACGTTGTACCTAAACAAATAGAGCTTTCTTTTGGTGGTATTTGATAACTTCTGCGGTTTTTATTTTTTGTGCTATAAACAAAAATAGCGACAACTTTGAAAATAGTTTATTTTTACTTTTGCTATAATAAACATCCAAAAAAATAAAAATAAAAATGTCTTCATCAGTTTAGGTCGATATGTATTTTTCTACATATGTTTGGTATAAAAAAAAAAAAACGCAATAAGTGTATATTGATTAGCTTGCCCAAATTTATTGCGTCTACCAAATAGAGGATAGATTTATGGCATTTTTATTATTATTATATTTTTTTTACTAGTAATGGCGGTGATCTGTGATTTTTAGCGAAACTGTGACATTGCGGTGGACAGATTGGACACTTGACACTTTTTTGGGACCAGTGACATTTATACAGCGATCTGTGCTATAAAAATGCACTGATTACTGTGTAAATGTCACCGTCAGGAAAGAGGTTAAATGTGTTCCCTGGGAGGTGTTTCTAACTGTTGGGATGGGGACTGACTGGAGGAGGAGAGAGATCTCTGTTCCTAATCACTAGGAACAGCAGATCTGTCTCTCCTCCCCTGTCAGAATGGGGATCTGTCTGTTAACATTGACAGATCCCCGTTCTGGCTCTATGGAGCGATCACGGGTGGCCAGCTGACATTGCGGCCAACGGCCACGCACAGGTCCTTTAATACTCCTATATACATGTATAGAGCTATGACAGGTCCTCTTTATACTCCTATGCATGTATAGAGCCATGACAGGTCCATTTTGGTTATCATGATATAAAATAACGAATATGGGGGCATTTTGGTGGGTGTGATTTTTCTTTTGGGGGGGGGGGGGGGCAGCATTTCATTCTTGGTACCAGGCAGCACAATGTCTTGGGCCGGCACTGGGTAGAAAGACCAGGTTTTAATTCAAGGAGACCAGAGGTCAAAAGTTACTGTGTATATGAGAAAAAATAGAGCATGACTGTGATAAAATTATTTTAGCGTAACTCAAAGCACCAAAATGAACTTTTGCCTGTGTAGACAAAAATCCTTGCACTGGCCTTGCCTCTACAACAGTTTCCACAGACCTTTCTGGGCACTACAAAAAAATGTTAAATGATACATTTAACACATCGCTTTTCACCAAAATATTTTTTTATTTTTATTTCTGGAGCTTTCCTGATTGGTACGCTCTCTCGTGCCTACAGGAGATGTGTAAGCAAACCTGTTCTCCGATACCCTAAAGTGCCAGTGCTCCTCCACTGTCTGATCCATAATAAAAAACGGAATACTTTCTAGTATGGAAGCACATGTGATGGCCTACATGATTCAATGTTTTGTGTCTGAGCATTTAATTACCAGGTCTAATCACTGTAATTGGCGGTGTTCGATCGCTCGGTTCTCAGTGTTAGAGGCGCCGGAGGACTGATGCTGCATCCACCTAGGTAAGTATGAATTTAAAAAAAGAAAAAACCCATACTCCTCTTTTAAGCATCTGATGTGCCTAGGAGGGTGGAGCACATGTTGGGGCTGATACTGTACTTCATTCTGAAAGCAGTGGGCAAGACTAGGTTTTTCCAAGTGTTGACTGACAAGCTACAGACTTACAGTGCATCAGTAGAGACAATGCTAATATCCACATCTCCCTGCCAAATATCCCACTATAGAGCAAGCAGGCGCAGTAAGAGTGGCAACCGACATATGAGAGGCAATGCTACTCTGAATTCAGGAGTAGTGAAGCATTGTTGCCACACCATCACAGAAAGCTGCAGTATTTGGTCTACACTGGCAGGCCCAACAGTTGTTTGTTGGACTTTTCATGTATTTAATAGTAAAGCGGAGCTCCAGTCGTTTTTGTGTTTAGTTAAAGTCAGCAGCTACAAAAAGTGTAGCTGCTGACTTTTAATAAACACACACCTCAGTGGCGTAACTAGAACCTTCAGGGCCCGGGTGCAAGAAACCATAAAGGGCCCCCCTGACCACCAGCCGGGGCGCACCCATGGTGGCAGAGCTTTGTCGCAAGTGCGACATTTTGGGACCCTGGTAGTACCGACACTGGTGTCAGTATTTTTTTATTTTAGTTATTTTATTTGTTACCAATTTATTTATTTCGTTTTTCACAAAAAAAAATTAGGAGCCCGGGCTTGGGTGAGTTATCATATGTGGATATTCGCCAGCACACCTATCTATATGCCAGTCCTCCTATCCAGGTGTACAGGGGACTGCACAGGAATCCTGGAGCATGCAAATGTGACCCCGGCAACTCCTGAACATACACCCTGCTGGTGGGATGGGAAGAGTGACAATGTTGGGGGGATGGGATGAGTGGCAGTGCTAGGGGGTGGAGGGGATGAGTGTCAGTGGTGGGTGGGATAAGTGTCAGTAGTGGGGGGGTGAGTGTCAGTGCTGGGGGGATGAGTGTCAGTGGTGGGGAAGTAGGGATGAGTGTCAGTGGTGGGGGGATGAGTGTCAGTGGTGGGGAGGTAGGGATGAGTGTCAGTGGTGGGGGGATGAGTGTCAGTGGTGGGGAGGTAGGGATGAGTGTCAGTGGTGGGGGGGTAGGGATGAGTGTCAGTGGTGGGGAGGTAGGGATGAGTGTCAGTGGTGGGGAGGTAGGGATGAGTGTCAGTGGTGGGGAGGTAGGGATGAGTGTCAGTGGTGGGGAGGTAGGGATGAGTGTCAGTGGTGGGGGGGTAGGGATGAGTGTCAGTGGTGGGGGGGTAGGGATGAGTGTCAGTGGTGGGGGGGTAGGGATGAGTGTCAGTGGTGGGGGGTAGTGATGAGTGTCAGTGGTGGGGGGTAGTGATGAGTGTCAGTGGTGGGGGGGTAGGGATGAGTGTCAGTGGTGGGGGTAGGGATGAGTGTCAGTGGTGGGGGGTAGGGATGAGTGTCAGTGGTGGGGGGTAGGGATGAGTGTCAGTGCTGGGGGGGGTAGGGATGAATGTCAGTGCTGGGGGGATGAGTGTCAGTGCTGGGGGGGTAGGGATGAGTGTTAGTGCTGGGGGGATGAGTGTCAGTGGTGGGGGGTAGGGATGAGTGTCAGTGCTGGGGGGATGAGTGTCAGTGGTGGGGGGTGGGGATGAGTGTCAGTGGTGGGAGGTAGGGATGAGTGTTAGTGCTGGGGGGATGAGTGTCAGTGTGGGGGGTAGGGATGAGTGGCAGTGCTAGGGGGGTGAGTGGCAGTGCTGGGGGGATGAGTGTCAGTGGTGGGAGGTAGGGATGAGTGTTAGTGCTGGGGGGATGAGTGTCAGTGCTGGGGGGTAGGGATGAGTGTCAGTGCTGGGGGGTAGGGATGAGTGTCAGTGCTGGGGGGATGAGTGTCAGTGGTGGGGGGTAGGGATGAGTGTCAGTGCTAGGGGGGTGAGTGGCAGTGGTGGGGGGGTAGGAATTAGTGTTAGTGTTGGGGGGATGAGTGTCAGTGGTGGGGGGTAGGGATGAGTGTCAGTGCTGGGGGGATGAGTGTCAGTGTGGGGGGTAGGGATGAGTGTTAGTGCTGGGGGGATGAGTGTTAGTGCTGGGGGGATGAGTGTCAGTGTGGGGGGTAGGGATGAGTGTCAGTGCTGGGGGGGATGAGTGTCAGTGCTGGGGGGGATGAGTGTCAGTGCTGGGGGGGATGAGTGTCAGTGCTGGGGGGATGAGTGTCAGTGGTGGGGGGTAGGGATGAGTGTCAGTGCTGCGGGGATGAGTGTCAGTGCTGGGGGGATGAGTGTCAGTGGTGGGAGGTAGGGATGAGTGTTAGTGCTGGGGGGATGAGTGTCAGTGTGGGGGGTAGGGATGAGTGTCAGTGCTGGGGGGATGACTGTCAGTGCTGGGGGGTAGGGATGAGTGTCAGTGCTAGGGGGGTGAGTGGCAGTGGTGGGGGGGTAGGAATGAGCGTCAGTGGTGGGAGGTAGGGATGAGTGTCAGTGCTGGGGGGATGAGTGTTAGTGCTGGGGGGATGAGTGTCAGTGATGGGAGGTAGGGATGAGTGTCAGTGCTAGGGGGGTGAGTGGCAGTGGTGGGGGGGTAGGAATGAGTGGCTGTGCTGGTGGGGGGGTGGAATAATTGTCAGTGCTGGGGGGATGAGTGTCAGTGTGGGGGGTAGGGATGAGTGTCAGTGCTGGGGGGATGAGTGTCAGTGCTGGGGGGTAGGGATGAGTGTCAGTGCTAGGGGGGTGAGTGGCAGTGGTGGGGGGGTAGGAATGAGTGGCTGTGCTGGTGGGGGGGTGGAATAATTGTCAGTGCTGGGGGGATGAGTGTCAGTGGTGGGGGGGTAGGGATGAGTGGCTGTGGAGGTGGGGACGGGATGGAATCAGCGGTGGAGGTGGGGACTGGGTACATTGACAGCGCTGGGTGCCGGGATCAGACACTTACATGCTGTCAGTGTCCACTCGGTTTCCCCTGCATTGCTCCATGTCTCTCTCGGCTCCACATGTCTCTACTCTTCACACAGCGGCCGCGACCTCCTGCAGCTCCTCCCCCACCTTCTCTCAATTGGTGTCAGCAGTGTCCGCCCCGCCCCCCTACATTCTCTCTGTCTCTGGATAGGCTGGGGGCAGGCGGTCCACAGTCTCAGCACTGCCTCTGCCTTCTCTCTCTCCCCCTCAGCAGACGAAAAGCCCCCCTCCCCGCAGCGTAACGAACTGACACATGCCGCCCTCACAACAGCAGCCAGAGTGGACACACACAGTCAGGTGGGCCCCTCACACACGGGCGGCGGCGGGTGGGCCCCCCTGAATTGGCAAAACTACAGGGCCCAGTCGCAAGTGCGACTGCTGCGACCCTGATAATTCCGCCGCTGACACACCTGTCCCAGGATCCAGCAATGTGGTCACCCGAACTGTCATTTCCCTCCCTCTCCTCTCACTAGCTTGTGGCTTTACAACCGGGTGCGCACAGCGCATGCACCTGCTGAATGGTACGGCAGTCTTCTGGGACCTGTGACGTGTCCCAGAAGACTGCAGGGAGGGGGAGAGAACTTCCGCTCAGATTACCTAGGCGTTCCGAGTGGAAACCTGTCAAAACTAGGTACTTGCCCCCCCCCCACCCCAAAAAAATGAGATGCCAAACGTGAAAGGGAAAGAGAGTGCTTAAAGTGGAACATCCCCATTTGGGTGGAGTCTTAAAAATGCTTCTTCCCCTCTTAATACTTATTCTGACTAACCTGTGTAAGATGCATATACTTACCTATTTTTAGCTTGCTCTGGTCCAGTCACGTGATCCAGCTCTCGTGTCAGTCAGCCGTGGCTGCAGGAGAGATGAGGGGTGCTGACCAAGGACAGGCCATGGGAGCCTATGGGTGATGTCACAACTCCCAGCCGTTGTCAATTGCCCCCTCTTGTCCTCTGCAGCCATCACTGACTGACAGAGGGGATTATGTGACCAGACCGGAGTGAGCTGAAATTAGGTAAGTACAGCATATACATCTTTCTTACACAGGTAAGTCAGCATTGTTAGGGGAGGGGAAGGAGCTATTTTAAAACTATTTAAAGTGCTTCTAAAGGCATGAAGGTAATAAACCTCCTCTGTGTAGCAGACCTCCAAATACTTACCTAAGTCCCATCTTGATCCAGCGATGCGCACAAGAGCCTCTCCCTTCTCATTAGCTGAGACAGCAGCCGGAGCCATTGGGCCGACAATGAGCCAATGAGGAGAAAGAGGGGGCAGGGCTGAGGTTCAGTGTGTAAATGGACACGCAGAGCCGTGGCTCAGGAACGAGCCCGTTTGGGTGTCCCCATTTCAAGCTGCTTGCTCTGAGGATACTCGGCAGGGGCCAAGAGAACCGGAAAGGGACCCGAGAAGAGGATCAGGGCTTTTTTTCTAAAGAAGTCCTTTATAATCACTTCAAGTCTAGTATGGAATACTGTTTTTAATTATAAATACATATGCAGTTTTATATTAGTCCTCCTAAAAAGTCCCATAAACACCTCTTGAGGCTACCAGTGTATTCTTTATACTGCAGCTTTCTGTGATGGTGTGGCAACAAATCTTCGCTGCTTCTGAATTCAGAGTAGGATTAGCACTCTCATGTAGGTTGCCAATATCATAGTGCCTGCTTACTCTACACTGGGATGAGATTTTGCAGGGGGACGTGGCTATTAGCATTAATTCTGCTGATGCAGGAGTCCGTATAGCTTGCGAATGAACACCTGGACACACACCTAGTCTTGCCCACTGCTTTCTGAATTAGCAAGCCCGGCTATATTGCTGAAAGCCCCCCCACTGTAAGCTGTAGTGCCTTTCTAGGGCAGCATGCGAGACACAAATGAAGGAATATTTGGCTCTGTACAGGAAAAGGTAGAGGTCATTTTTTATTTAATTTATGAGACTTGTGCATGACATAGTAACTGGATTGAATATTTGTTACACTGCCATAGAATAGCCTTTAGTTAAGAGAAGTAAAGAAATTATTTTTTCCCCTATTCATACCTACCTAGGTGGATGCAGCATCGGTCCGATGCTGCATCTGTCTCCTGGAGCCTCTACACTAAGAACTGAGCGATCGAACATTGCCGGTTACCTGTCAAATGGGTATTGCCTCCTTGATTGATTGCTGTTAGGCAGCATCTGGGGGATGTGTCTTTCATTCATGCCCGGGAGCTGCGACGCGCACCGTGGCTATCCCCCACTCCCTCAAACTCATTGGTTGCGGGGCTGGGGGCCTGCACTCGCTGCGCGTCGACGTCACGCCCACACTTTTGGCGTCATCTGACGCCATGTGTTGCACGTAGATGGCACGGAAACGTCATGTTGATGGGGGAGTCGGGCGCCCTTTTATAGGCTGTAGTGTGGCGCTGGCGAGGGGTTCTGTTGGCAGACGGACGGTCCAATCCACTCTCTTGGTAACTACTTTTCCAACCATCTTGGCACGTTTACCATGCTCCTATTTTTTATTTTATTTTATTTATTTTTTTTGAATAGAGACAGGGTCAACACAGGCCGATTCAATACAAAGGATCTATGCAGTATACGATCATACAATCACAGTACATGGCATATCACTTCACCTCACTTAATATGACTGTTCAGACAACTGAATACTGAACCGGGGGGGCTGCTATAGTGCTCCCTAACTATCAAGTGTGACATTTACCCTCCGAGTCTTATCCGATATCCCCTTATCAGGGAACCTAAGGTGTTGACAGGGAAGGCCCTCCCCATCGAGGGAGAGTGTGTATGTGCCTGCTTCCGGAATAGGTGCGCCCGGCCTCCACATTTTCAAATAGAAACAAATGAAAGGAACAAGTCCCCCGGTCACAGGGGTCCTTAACAAACATAGAAATACGTATCAATAGAGAAAAAATAAAACATAGAAAAGGAAAATAGGAGAGGGAGAAGTAGTAAACTCTTATAGAGAAATAGGAAAAGGAAAGGGAAGGGGAGGGAGGGGATTGTCCTCCTCTGTCTCCGCAGAAAACATTAGAAATCAAGAAGTCACACACCACCCCCCCGTATGGTAGAGGGCAATTGGCGGTGTGTGGGGGGTACAGTTACCCCGCAGTCTCGAGTTCTCTCAGAGCTTGACCTTCAGCCGAGAATAGAAAGATATTCCACAGCTGCCAGGTGTTCTTAAACGTCTCCTGCCTGTCTTGTGCCGTGAGGATAAGATCCTCCATATGCTTTATTTCTTCCACCTTGGTAATCCAAAGGGGAATCGTTGGAGGTATTGTGTTCTTCCAGAGCAATGGTATACAGGCCTTAGCGGCGTCCAGCAGATGTCTGATCACTGATTTCTTATAGACCTTCTCCGGGATGGTGCGTTCAGTAAATTTCTGGGTGGTCTCTCGCACCCCCCGCCAGAAACGCTCCAGACTAGGGCATGGCCAGAAGATGTGTAGTAGTGTCCCCTTATCACCCCGGCAGCGCCAACAAATGTCCGACGTCGCCGGGAAGAACTTGCAGTGCCGGAGTCCTGTACCACCTCGACAGGAGCTTGTAATCGGTCTCCTGTGTCTTGGCGCAGATAGAAGATTTGTGCGTGAGTCTCAGGATCCGCTGTCTACGCGGCTCATTAAAATGGCAGTTTAGTTTAAGTTCCCATTTGAGCAGTCCCGGCGGTTGGAAGCCAGCTGGTGGCAAATTCAGAAGGCTATACGCCAGAGAGAGTGTATGCGACACAAGTCCCGAGGAATCGCAAAGTTCCTCCAGCGTCGTGAGGGGTAGGTCGCGGGGGGGGGTTCAATGTCTGGAGGAAGTGGCCTAGCTGACTCGACCGTAGGAAGTCCAGGCGAGACGGGCCCGCGGGGTCGGAAAGCTCCGCTGTAGTAACCCAGCGTCCGCCCGCACTGAAGTGCGAGGCCTGATAAAGGCCCGCCTCGCTTAGCCTCCGAAAGGCTAGGTCCTGCGTCCCAGGTGTAAACCCAGGGTTTCCCAGTATAGGATATAGAGGAGAGTTGGGTGGAGACAGGGAGGCCCGAGAGACGAGCCTAGCACAGACCCGTAACGTATTGCCAATCAGTGGGTGGCATTTGGTCACCGTCGATAAAGTTCCGTAGCACCAGGGGGCTCTGTTGAGCAGAGTCCCGCTTTGGCTTTGCTCCAGCCGTGTCCAGAGTTTGGTCTCCTGGTGTCGACACCAGTCTATAAGCCTCCCTATGTGGACTGCCTGGTGGTACGCCCGAATGTCAGGTAACGCAAGGCCGCCATGGCATTTGGGCCGTACCAGAAGTTTATGTGAGAGGCGCGGTTTCCTCCTTGCCCACACAAATTCAATAAATGTGGTTTGAATCTGCTTGAAAAAGAAAGCGGGGATATGGATAGGCAGTGCTTGCATGAGATAAATTATCTTTGGGAGAATCGTCATTTTTAAAATGTTACATCTACCTATCCAGGAATACAGACCTGTGTGCCACTGGCCAAGTAAGGACCGAATCGTCCTCAGCATGGGTGGGAAGTTTAGAGCAAAGAGTCGCGAGAATGAGTTGGGGATGTGTGTGCCCAGGTATTTCAGGGCGGTTGTTGTCCACTTCAGTTTATAAGTAGCTTGTAAGCGTGTGAGTTGTGCTTGTGGTATCTCCACCCCCATCGCCTCTGATTTGGTGAAATTTATTTTCAAGTTTGAGAGTCTCCCGTACGTTTCAAATTCCCTCAGGAGGCTCGGGAGGGATACTGAGGGTGTGGTAAGTGTAAACATGAGGTCATCGGCGTAAGCCGACACCTTATGTTGGGTATTGCCAGCCCGTATTCCCAGTACGTTGGGGTTCAGGCGTATATGGCAGGGGAATGGCTCTAAGGAGAGGGCGAACAGCAAGGGGGACAGTGGGCAGCCCTGCCGCGTCCCATTTGTAATCGAGAAGGGGTCGGAGATCACTCCGTTCGCCCTCACTCTGGCCGATGGTGTCTCATACACTGCTGAGATCCAGCTCCGCATGTGTTGTCCCAGGCCTATGTGGCGTAGCGTGGCAAACATAAAGTTCCAGTTAACCCGGTCGAACGCCTTCTCGGCGTCGGTACCGAGAGAGAGGCATGGCGTTTTGGTTTGGGAGGCCAAGTACAACAGATTCAGAACTTTGGTGGTGTTGTCCCTGGCCTCCCTCGTCGGGACAAAGCCTACCTGATCTAAGTGTATGAGTTGGGGTAGATAGGGTTGCATTCTTGTGGCGATAATTTTTGTAAATAACTTCAGGTCTGTGTTAAGCAGGGATATGGGACGGTAGCTCCCGCAGCACGTCAAGTCCTTACCCTCTTTAGGGATTACAGTAATCTGGGCCTGCAGGGTATCTCTGTGTAGTCTGCCACCCCCAGCGAGGGAGTTAAATAGATCAACGAGATGGTCTCCCAGTGACGGCAACAATGTCCTGTAATACTGGAGGGTGAGTCCATCTGTCCCGGGGGCTTTCCCCTTTTTGGTGTTACCTAGCGCGAGTTGGAGTTCGGGTAGCGTGATAGGGTCGTCCAACAAGTCCTGCGCCTCTGTAGGTAGTGTGGGCATAGTGGAGGAGGTTATATAATCCGTCATATGATCTCCAGGAGGGGGTGTCGTGGCCAAGTTATAGAGGGATTCGTAAAAAGATTTGAATTCCCGTGTTATTTGCTGGGGTAGGGTCGCTCTTTGGCCTGTCGGGGTGCGTACATACGGTATGTAAGATGCCAGTTTCTGGGTGCGCAGGATTGTGCCAAGAGCCTGCCACACTTATTTCCCCACTCATAGACTCTCTTGCGGGAGATTTGGAGTGCCGACTTAGCTTTAAAGGTAAGCAGGTCCGTGACCTGCATACGTAGAGTGTCCAGCTCCGTTTTAAGTGCGGCTGTCTGGGTTTGTTTGTGGCGCGACTCCAGAGCCTGGAGTTTGTCAAGGAGGGTGGTCAGTTGGGCAGTTCTTTGTTTTTTCAGTCTCGCCCCATGTTTAATGAGAGTGCCCCGGATCACTGCCTTGTGGGCTTCCCACACCAAGCCCACGTCGCTATCCGTGTTGTTGTTGGTGCGGAAGTAGTTGGTGATTTCATTAGTCACGTCGGCAATCACGATTAGGTCCTGAAGAAGACTCTCATTGAGCCTCCACTGTTTTCTTTGTCCCCAATAGAAGTCGGTCAGGGAGTACCGCAACATGACCATGGTCTGACCAAGTGATAGAGTCCAGGGAGACATGTTTTACCGCCTGAAGTTGCGTGTGGGGGATGAAAAAATAGTCTATACGCGTATAAACATTGTGGGGGCAGGAATAAAAGGTATAGTCTCGCTCACCGGGATGGAACAGACGCCAGGCATCTATAAGCTGGGACGCATGAAGGGCCAAGTGCACTGCCCTCCATGCCCCACCCGTGGTGGAGGAGCGGCCCGTGGAAGTATCCTCAGCAGGATGTAGAGGAATGTTAAAGTCTCCTCCAACTATGAGTTGGCCCTCAGAGAATTTCCGGAGGTTTATCAGATGCTTTTTAAGAAAGCTATCTTGTTGACTGTTTGGGGCATAAAAGCTAGCAATGGTCACCCTTACACCGCCAATCAGGCCCTTCAGGAAAAGGAATCTACCCGACGGGTCTGTTAAGACCGCAGTCAGGGTCCACGGTAATTTCGCCGAAATCAGTATCGAGACCCCTCTAGATTTAGCTTCCTTGTAGGCTGAGTGGTATACCGTGGGATAGAACCTGTTTTTGAGGATCGGGAACGTGTTTTCTCTGAAATGTGTCTCCTGCAACAGGACTATGTCAGCATTTAGTCGTCGCATGTCATTGAGGAGCATCCGCCGTTTCTCGGGGACATTAAGGCCTTTCACATTAAAGGTGACTACGTTAATCTCATCCATTGTCATAGGAGGAAGGGGAAAGGGATGGGGGAGACAATCAGGGGATAGCGCGAAAAAGAAGAAGAGAAGCAGCGGGGAGCCAAGAAGAGAAAGGATCTAAGAGAGGTAGAAATTCCCCTGTGGGTGACCAACTCCACAGAGGAGAAGACGCGACCGCTGAAGAGGTTAGTCCCCAGCGGGCGCTTACCAGCTGTGCTGGGTGTCTAAAGTGTGCAAAAATATTTGCAGTGACGTTCTCCGGATTTACCCGGGTGATGAACGTCGTCCTAAGTGGGAGTGTGTTCAGCAAGGGCATTCGGGTAAACTCCCGGTACCCACCCGACCACCCCGGCCACTGCTGTGTGTGAGGTATTGGGACACGTACAGATCAATCAGTGGCATGGTACTAAGCCTGACAGTGTGTATCAAAGGCTGAGGATTCTGCAGTACATTTAGAGTACAGGTGAGTAACTTAAGTGAAAAAACAGACTCATCATAACAGTTAAACATAGTGCAAAAGGCTGACTGCACATTAAACAACAATATCCCCGGCCTCCCCGCCCCCACCCCAGGGGGAAACCACCCACCACCCCTATCAAACCCCCCCCCCGCCCGGCGCCAACCAGCATTCCAGGGGGGGGGGGAACATAGCACAGGGTCCCCGCAACATAAATGATAAACACTTCCATCCCCGCCTCCCACCAGGTCCAAAAATATAACACATCCCATCCTGGGTCCTCCACCTGAGTGGTCCGGAGCATCGACCCCCACTAGATCATAGTAGTCCCGAAATGTCCAATTCGCCGTGGAGGTCACATCCCCCCCCACCCCCAAAACAACCCCCAAGACCCCCGGCACAGCAAGTTCGTGGAGTGTTCTCCCGGTCAGCCGGGCTATCCCCTGGAAAGTCCCGGAAGCACAAAGGGGCGGGGGGGGGGGGGGGGGGGGAGAACGCCGCAAATCCTGTGGTAGTGGGAGGGCGCTGCAGTGTCACCTCATAACAGATGGGGTATTAATAGTAGCACTTCGGCTCCGGGTGTGGAGGGGGTAGTCCAGATCAGGGGGGGACACCTTGAGCGGGGGGGACCCCCAAAAAACCATCGTACCAGTGCTCTCATTCCCGACCCCTGAGTTCCGTTCAAGCCCCGGAGCCACTATGTCCCACACGAGGGGGGGGGGGAGCGGACGGGAGGCTCGTCAAAGAGCAGATCCCGCCGGGCGAATGGAGTTCAGGCGGGCAACCAGGATCAGTCTGCCGTCGGCCATGCCGTCTCCCACATCTCCCAGCCATGAGCCGGGGGCACGTGAGGGGACCAACAATTCCAGCATGCCAACAGAGGGAGAAGGGGGGCCAGGGAGGTACTATAGTACGTATGGGTCAGTGCAGCCAGCTAACGTGCAAAAAAAATAAAAAATAACAGAGAAACAAAAAAGGGCAAAGTTATGTGAAAGGGGAGAGTTACGACTCACGTGATCCAGCTGGAGGTGAAGCTCGGCGGCGGCCCCTCGACCTCTTTAGCGGGCTGGCTGGTTGAATCTCCCTGCGCTAGGTCCCGGCCGGCCAAAAGGCCTCGGGATCCTCAGCAGCCAGTTTGGGGTCTGGATCGGCTCCGCTCCCAGGAACTGAAAGAGGTCTGGGAGATCCGAGGGCGCTCTCAGGGTGAAGGAGGCCTGCACCTTGCGGAATATGACCGCCAGGGGGTATCCCCAGCGGTATGTGCAGCCGTGTCTCCGCGCGGTCTCTAGGATGGGCTTCAGCATTGCCCGGCGCTGTAGCGTGGCCCTAGATAGGTCAGGAAGGATCTGGATGTGTGCTCCGTCGAAGTCTATGTCGCCAGCATCCCAGGCTCTCCGCAGGATGGATTCCTTCAGGGTGTAGCGATGTAGGCGGCAGAGCACGTCCCGTGGCCTGTTGGGGTCTGTGGATTTGGGGCCTAGGGTGCGGTGGACCCGGTCCATCTCCAGTGTGGTCTGTGGGGACTCCAGTAGCCTCTGGAAAATTGCCGTGACTGTCTCCGCCAAGTCCTCCGATCCTGTGGCCTCCGGGATTCCTCTAAGCCGCAGGTTATTGCGGCGGCTGCGGTCCTCCATTTCCTCTAGGTGGAGCTGCATCTCCTGGGCTTCAGCAGTGTGCGAGGCCTGTACCCGCTCCAGGGCCTGCACCCGGGATGTCAGCGATGCGACCAGGGTCTCCCCACTGCGTGAAGGTCTGTCCTCACCTCCTGAATGTCCCTGTCGTGTTTCTCCTCAAAGCGGAGAATCAGGGCCTCGATGTCCGCCCTCGTAGGGAGGGCCTGAAGCATGGCACGGAAGTCTGCCTCGAGTTGGGTCTGGCCCTGGGAGGGTTCCGCCGGCTGCGTTTTGGTTTCCGCCGGCGTCTCCGTACAGGGAATCTGCTCCAGTGAGGCCAGCGGTCCCGGCGGCTGCGATGAGGAAGGAGACATTGCCATGGTGGATCCACGAGGCGCCGCCACAATGGCGCCCGGAGACAGGTGCTGCGGATCACGGAGGTATCGGTAGATGCTGGTCTGGGACGTCAGGTGTTGATTCCCCCGGGTTGCCGATCTCGTCCTGTACTGACTAGGGGTGTTCATGCCGTGTCCACATGAACAAAAGGTAAGTGGGTGGCCGTGTTTAATCGGGCTAGGCTGGGAGCTCCCTCAGAACGTGTCTTCACTCGGCCATTGCTAAGCCACGCCCCCATGCTCCTATTTTTTCCCTGCAGCTTTGGCATTATTCATCTCATGGTGTCCTCCTTTCACCTTTGTTGTCTACAGTGGGTTGTTCATCTTATCTCACCAGGGTGTTTCCTTCAATATTCCAGCCTTCGCCTTCCCAATTTCACCCTTTTTTCACTCCTTTTCACTTATTTCACTCCTTTTCTTTTACAATTTCCTTTGCCTCACCTCATCATTCCCATGCTCACCAAGTTAATATTTATTCACTATTATTGTTACAGATGCCCTTAATGGCTCCTACAAATTACTATAGCGTCTGGATGAGGGGTTCCTTATGTCTCTCTTGCCACCCCTGGCATTCGTATTGTTCCGCTCCATCGCCGCATTGCCACCGCCTCAGCTCCCGGGGGGTCTGTTCACCGTCCCCCGTTTGCCCTCTATCTTCAAATATACTTTCTACTCCCTCAAACAATTATTTTACTACATACCTCCAGGTAAGGGTGATAGGACTACATTTTTTGTGCCCTCTCTTCCTGCCTTAATTATTTACCAATAATTAAGGAATTCATTATTATCTATTCATTTTTACTTTTTATCACAGGCATTCCCAATTAACTGCTCCTGATTAGTGGATACAACTCCACGAAATGCTTCAAGCTTTTTTAATTGATGATATATCACAGTTATCATGATTATACCATGAGTTTGTAATATAGGAGTCATCAATGTATATATTATACTATTTATCATGTTTTTACATATTTATGGGCATCCTGCTGGGATTATCTTTAATCATGTGGTACTATGAATTACATGCAACCAATTTTATCATTATGTGATTGACTAATCATGTACCATTTTATTTTGTATCATGTATATTAATTCAATATGTTTAACAGCCTATGCACTATTATGTCTTTAATAAATAATTTTTATCTTCTATTGATTGACTCTTCCTACCTTAAGTTTGCGTTTCATATAAAGTCCCACTGCCCCCATTTCACCTTCTTTTCCATATAATTAGGGATGGAGACCTGTGTACTGGATAGTCATGGTCTCATATAAAGTCTCACCTTTTTATCTTTTTTTTCCAATTGCCGATTCCTTGTTTTTTCAGAGCTCCGTGAGCAGAGAGCTGAAGACTGTCACTGACCGCTCTCTGCCCCCTCCTTGCTCACTGGAGTGCTGAGCTGTGGAGGGGGCTGAGCGGCCGGCCCAGGCTTTCAGCAGCTCCTTGAGAGGCTGAGCGGGGTGTCAGTCCAGGCACCTGGCAGATCCAGACTTTTTTTGTCATGACGACGCAGTGCCTGGATTGACGATGGTGACGTCAGCCCGATCTGTGCTGAAAATAGGTCACAGGAGCGCAAACAAATTGCACTCCTGTGATCCATAGAAGTACAGCCAAACAAGCTTTGGCTATACTTCTCCTTTAAATTTTGGGGTTTGTCAAGTCGGTGCATGCCTGTCACTACTAAAAAAACTTTAGGACATGATAGCAGGCACCTATCATCACTTCTTTGTACTGAATGCAGAAGAACCTCCAAGCACCCTTCAAAACACCTTGGTTTTTAAGGACGTGGTGCACATTGTATGGCCAGCCAAACAGACGATCAGTGACAGTGTCGGGGAGATGCTTGTTTACACTTGCCTCTCCCCGTTCTGCAGCTCTGTGACCCGATCGCGGGACACTGGCGGACATGGAGTCCGCGGGTCCCACGGTCACAGAGTGACGTATATATACATTACTTTGCCCAGCCATGCCATTCTGCCGACGTATATGTACACAAGTTGGTCAGGAACCGGTTAATCACCACTGGGTTTTTTATTTTTTACTAGGTTATAAATTAACTAAAAGATGTGCTTGTAGATGAAAACACCTTCCTAATCACTGCTAATGTGGCTTCACTGTACACGAATATAGAACACAATGATGGTAGTAGAGCAGTTTAAAACTATCTACATTCCAGTACTATCCCTCGGAAAAAACAGGAATTCATCTTGAAAATTTTTAATTTCTCTGTGTTACATAACTTCTGTTGGTTCAATGGCTCCTACTAGCTACAAACTAGCTAGTCTTGATGAGACCAAGATAAACCTATTCGACTCAGATGGTGTCAAGCGTGTGACGGCAAAAAGGTGAGGAGTACAAAGACCAGTGTCTTGCCTACAGTCAAACATAGTGGTGGGAGGGATTGTTAGTAGTATGTGTATAGTGTGTGGTCTTGTGACCAGTTGAGCCTGGGTATGCCCATAGGCCTTGTGTTTGTATATTTATTATTTTTCAAAACTAATAAAAAAAAACATGGTGGTGTGAGTGTCATGGTCTGGGGCTGCATGAGTCTTACCGGCACTGGGGAACTACAGTTCATTGAGGGAACCATGAATGCCAACATGTACTGTGACATACTGAAGCAGAGAATGATCCCCCCCCTTCGGAGACTGGGCCGCAGGGCAGTATTTCAACATAACGACCCCAAACAAACCTCCAAGACGATCACTGCCTTGCTAAAGAAGCTGAGGGTAAAGGTGATGGACTGGCCAAGCATGTCTCCAGACCTAAACGCTATTGAGCATCTGTGGGGCATCCTCAAACGGGGTGTACTCACTGTTGTTGCCAGCAGTTTAGACATGAATGGCTGTGTGTTGTTATTTTGAGGGGACAGCAAATTGACACTGTTATACAAGCTGTACACTCACTACATTACATTGTAGCAAAGTGTAATTTCTTCAGTGTTGTCACATGAAAAGATATAATAAAATATTTACAAAAATGTGACGGGTGTACTCACTTTTGTGAGATTCTGTATATAACAAACAGTGGAGTAGTTTACTTCCGTATAAATGTTATATTGACGACAACTTGTTATGGAGAGGAGATGAGACTTCTTAACAGAATTTCATGTCCTATCTAAATGATAACGCTCTGAATATCCAACTGTCATTCACCTATAGTAAGGTTGAAGTCAATTTTCTATTTGCGGATAATGGATGAAAGGATTTATACTAAAACTTTTTTCAAATCCACATACCGCAACAGCTAAATCCCTATTGATAGCTGTCATCATCCCTCATGGCAGTGGCGGCTGGTGCTCAAAATTTATGGGGGGGGTGCAAACAAACTGAAAAAAAAAACCATCAATTGCAGCCACTGTGCCCATCAAACGCAGCCACTGTGCCCATCAAACGCAGCCATTGTGCCCATCAATTGCCGCCACTATGCCATCAAATGCAGCCACTGTACCCAT
Source organism: Rana muscosa (assembly GCA_029206835.1). Lineage (NCBI taxonomy): Eukaryota > Metazoa > Chordata > Amphibia > Anura > Ranidae > Rana > Rana muscosa. The sequence continues at coordinate 257,834,110 of CM055118.1, read as the reverse complement.
ACATTGCCGCCACTGTGCCATCAAACGCTGACACTGTGCCCATCAATTGCTGCCAGTGTGCCCATCAATTGCTGCCACTGTGCCCATTACCTGCTGCCAGTGTGCCCATCAACTGCTGCCAGTGTGCCGATCAATTGCCACTACTGTGCCCACCAATTGCTGCTAGTGTGACAATCAAATGCTGCCAGTGTGCATCCCCGCCCGCCCGGCACTGACCTGTCTCGGTGGGGCAGCCGGTCACGGTCCTTCACGCTCCTTGATGTCTTCTCCCGTCCTCTGCTATGATTGGAAGCCTGATAGGTGGCGTCCAATCACAGCGCCTGTCGTTTCAGCCAATCAGGTGACAGGTAACAGACTCGAGCACCTGATTGGCTGTTCAGTGTTAGGAAAGCGATTAACTAGCTTTCCTAACAAAACGCTGAGTGAACAGCATAGCGCCCACTGTTCACCTTTTTTGACGCCTACGGCTCTAATCAGGTGCTTTCAAAAAATACCCAGCCGCGGTAATTCAGGGGCCGGGCACATGAATAGGGGCTTGCAGCAGCGACCAAAGATAGATTCATGCAATGCATGAATCTATCTATTGGTGAGAGAGAGGTGGCAGGAGAGAGGGGGCGGCGCTTTATGGATGCACCGCCACTGCCTTATGGCTAAAAAAAATTCCAGAAAGGCCAATTTCTACATATGAGACGTAACTAATAATTATTTTTTCTATACTTTATTTTAAGACAACTCACAGAAAATACAGAGACCAATGACAAACATGTCAAAATATATCACCAAATTAGAAAATTACAGCACTTGGAAAACAGGTCATGAGCAATATAAAGATCGTGAAAAGAATGTTCCGGAATGTCCGTCACTAAAGAGTCTCTGTACCCCGTGAGGATTTGTTTTATTACACAGTGAATACCACATCTGAAGGAAAAACAGAACCAAAACAAAGATAATGAAAAGGGAGAAGACAATACAGAGAAGAAAAAGAGAGAGGAAAGAATCGGGGAGAAAGAAAAAGTGGCGTAAAGTAAGACAAGGAAAGTTAGGACAGAGGCAAGAACAAGAAAAGGGGGGCCAGTCAAACTGTCACCCCTACCGATCCAAGATACCCATCGGCACAATCTCCATTGAGGATAAATTAATTCAGCAAGGCCTTGTACTGATCAGAGTATACACATTTGTGCCAGTAGAACCACTTTTTGAGGAATTTGTCCTGAGGCCTCTCCCAGTGGCCACCAGATCCTCCAACTCATTAATTTCAGCTACTTTTTTCAATCAGACGGCTATGGGTGGAGCCTGTATCTGCTTCCAAAAGAGGGGGATGCAGCTCTTTGCCATGGTGATCAGGAGAGGTAGGATGGAACATCTAAAGGTCTTGCAGGATAAACTGGTGGTGCACAAGAAAAAGCGCAGGGTCCTTCAGTAGGTCACGGTCTGTAAATTTTTGGGTGATACGATGGATGTCCATCTAATAGGATTGCAATAAGTGGCAAGACCAAAAAATGTGAAGGGGGAAACCAGCCTCCTCTCTTCATCCCCAGCAGAGATCTGGGCATTGGGGAAACATCTTATGAATCTTAAAAGAAGTTTGATATCCACGGGGCAAAACCTTGAAGGCAGATTCTTGATGCTTAGCACAGATAGATGTTTTGTTGGAGAACAGAAGACTTCTCTCCACCTGTTTGTCTGTAAAACTAAGCCCCAAATCTCATTCCCATTTGGAAATATATGAAAGTCGAAAGGAGGTGGGGACACCAACAGTCCATGATTTCATACATCAATCCTCTGTTCTAAAGACTAGGTTTTTAGAAAAGGGTTATAATGAAGCTATTTTGGACCAGACGATTGAGGATGTTGCCACTTTAGACAGATTCTTCATTAACATCGAACAATACTAATAAAAGAGAGAAGAAAATATTTTGTTCGTTGATTACCAACTTTTCTGTCCAACATCATCAAATTAAAAAAATTATACAGAACTAATGGAACATCCTACAAGCGGGCCTGGTATCAAAAACCATCTTGCAGGATAAACTGGAAGTGGTTTTTAAGCCTGCTTCCAATTTGAGAGACCGCTTGGCCCAGAACATTGTAAACCCTCCTCAAAAACGCTCTTTTTTTCACTGAACTGAAACGATTCTTCCCTTGCAATAAATGTGTAATTTGCACTACAAATAAGAAAAGGAAAAGAAAGACCACCCAGTTTTCTTCCACGGTTACAGGCAGAGTACCAGATCGATTCATTTATCTCTTGTGAATCAACACATGTATATCTCCTTGAGTGTTTGTGCAAAAAAAACATGTTGGCAGGACCACCAGGAGATTACAAGACAGGTTAAGACAGGGGTGCCCAACCTTTCATAGAGCGAGGGCCACTTAAGCGACTTCGTAACCAGTCACGGCAACAATGAGCGGAGCAGGTGGATGACAGGTCCAAGTGCACTCTGCACATGCAGAGCGGACACAGACACAGCCCGCTCTACTCTATGGGCCCTCTGATCGGATCAGCCCAGATGGAAGGGGACGGATCCCCCCACCTTCTAAGGCTGCTTTTACGACGCGCTGTGGTTTACCCACACAGAGGGTGCAGTGCACCTGTGGCTTAGCTGCACTTTGTCATATCCTGCAGGTGTTCTGCGCTGCACCTGTGGATCAGTTTGAAAGCAGCTCAGTAACCACTGCAGAACAGATATGCTCATATATACACTGTGATTTTAGTAATAAACTTACCTTTAATAACAGTCTTCCATTCAGGTATTGCCGGCTGTTGCAGGCAGAGAGCATTTGGTATCACTCCCCCTGTGACAGGAGTTGACGCTATACTAGAAGCATCGGCTTATGCGGCTCTGCAGCCACTTGCTTCCTCTACCGCTGGCTTCATTCACAACACTGATTGCTCTGGGATGGTGGGTCGGCAACCCACAATCTGGGCTTGCCAACCCACCATCCAAGAGCAGGAGGTCGCGGACCACATCAGAGGGCTCCGCAGGCCACTGGTTGGGCACCTCTGGGTTAAGAGAACATGTCTACAATATCAAGAACGGATACAAACCTCACAGTTTATCCATCCACTATAGAACTTGTCACAACAGAGACCCCAGTTCTTTAAAATATACCGGCATTGCTAAACTTAAAACCCATTGGAGGGGATGCCATCAAACTAGGGAAATCTCTAAACAAGAAATGAGGTGGCTATATGAACTGAAGTGTTTTTCCCCTACGGGGTTAAAAGTGGAATGGGATGTATATTGTTTCATTGACACCAGCCGACTTTCATAAGGGACATTGGCATCTCATTCTACTTCTCACTAAAGCTACTTTCAGACTGAGGCGTTGTCAGGAAAAGTGCCGCTATTTTTAGCGGCGCTTTACCGTTGTTTTTGCGGAGGTTTTCGGCCCCTTTCAACCCCTGCTAGCGGCCAAAAAAGGATTAAAACCGCCCGCAAAGCCCCGCTGCAACGGCGCTTTGCTGGCGGTTCTGCCCATTGATTTCAATGGGCAGGGGCTCTTTAGGAGCAGTGTATACACAGTGCTGCAAAGAAGCGTCTTGCAGGACATTTTTTACCGTCCTGCCAGCGCACCCTACATTGCTTTTATTACCGGTCTTGTGATCACGTTTAAATCCATTTTTTGTCATGTTTTCTTGTATGACAATTTTAATCTAATAAACCTTGACTGGTTTAATTTGACCTGCACCATCTGGAGCCTTCTTTTTCTCTTTATATTCCTCATCGTTTGTTTTTGCTGCACGGGGAGTCCACATGGATTTCGTTCCAGTTCTAGCAGATCTGCTTCAACAAGTGGAGAAGAGTGCTGCGGCGCATCCGATTTATCTGGGCTTCCATCGGCAAACATCCGGACCTGCCTTATTAACCCAGGTCTTTGAGACCGTAAGCGTGTCTGACTCACTGTTGTATAATAGCTGAGTCCACCTGCTGTGGTAAGAGTACCCTATACTTATATCTTCTGAAGAACTTGAATGTTTTCAGTGGTCAATTTCCATCATCTGCATCCTGGACCATCCACTGGGGAGGAACACTGTTTATGTCCTTAGTTTATGGACTCATACACTTATTTGATCATTGTTTATGTCCTTAGTTCATGGACTCATACACTCATTGTTTGATTTAATGTTTTGAAGCTCGCGCTTCCATATCACTTTATGTGGTGTCATTATCACTTATGGGGTCATATATATTATATATTTTTTTACTGTAATTTTTAAGCACAATCATCACTTTGATAAGACTAGCGCTGCACTATATATGTTTCATTTACCTCTGACTTTGTTTGTTTGAGTGCTGGCAGCTAGTGTGCAGTTTTTTGCTCTTCAGTTTGTTTTTTGGGAGTTTTAGGGCAGTTTTTTCCCTTACCTTCATATCACAGGCTACACTAAAATAGCGCCGGGACCGGAAGTGACGCGGCTTACTGTCCCCAATCAGTGGAATTCAGATATCCTGTGAGGGCTTCATATATCAGAGGACATAGTGGGGCTGATTTACAAAACGTTTGCGCCATGAGTATCGGCGCATCTGCGTGCGCAATGGCTGTTTTGGTATTTACAAAACATTAGCGCCTGTAGCGCAGCCCTATTTGCCATTTACTATAGTGTTGTCGGCAGACGGGAGAAGGCGCTCAGTGCGCCACTATGGACCTGGCGCACAGCATGTTAAACTCTAATTATAAAGAAGCTGGAAGTGAGAATATAATGGGGGTGATGTGAGGAAGTGTAGGGACACCTGCCCAAATAACTAATATGCCCAAAATAGAGTGAGAAAAAGGCATTTAAAAGCACCCGCGGCTGTAATGAATTGTCGGCTCCCGGCAATATAGAGAAAAGTCATTGAAAGTCTTTGATAAAAAAAAGCGTGGGGGTCCCCCAAATTCCATTACCAGGCCCTTCAGGTCTGGAATGGATATTAAGGGGAACTCCGCCGCAAATAAAAAAAAATGGCGTGCGGTTCCCCCAAATTCCATTACCAGGCCCTTCAGGTCTGGAATGGAATGGATATTAAGGGGAACTCCGCCGCAAAAAAAAAATGGCGTGCGGTTCCCCCAAATATCCATAACAGGCCCTTCAGATCTGGCATGGATTTTAAGTGGAACTCCACCCCAAATAAAAAAAATGGCGTGGAGTCCCCCAAAAAATCCACACCAGACCCTTTATCCGAGCACGTAACCTGGCCGGCCGCAGGGGAAGAGGGGGGGGGGGGGCGAGAGAGCGGCCCCCCCTCCCTCCTGAACCATACCAGGCCACATGCCCTCAACATGGGGAGGATGTCCCCATGTTGATGGGGAAAAGGGCCTCATCCCCACAACCCTTGCCCGGTGGTTGTGGGGGTCTGCGGGCGGGGGGCTTATCAGAATCTGGAAGACCCCTTTAACAAAGGGGACCCCCAGATCCCGCCCGCCCCCTATGTGAAATGGTAATGGGGTACATTGTACCCCTACCATTTCACGAAGAAAGTGTCAAAATGTAAAAAATGACAAGAGCCGGTTTTTGACAATTCCTTTATTAATGTCTTCTCCTTTCTTCCATCTTCTTCCTTCTTCCATCTTCTTCTTTTCTCCATTCGGGTTTCTTCCTCCATCTCCCTCTTCATCTTTATCTTCATCTTCCTTCGGTCTTCTCGTCCGCATCTTGCTCCGGCTTCTTCTTTCTTCTTCGGCCGCTCCGTTTGAATTGGAGGTTCCCGCTGTACGACGCTTCAGTTCTCCTCTTGGTCCGCTGCCACCCGGTGGCTCCGCCCCCCTCTGACACCACGGGGAAAGTCCCCGTGAAATTCATGTGCGTCAGAGGGGGGCGGGGTCATTTGTACCCCATTACCATTTCACACAGGGGGGGCGGGATCTGGGGGTCCCCTTTGTTAAAGGGGGCTTCCAGATTCCGATAAGCCCCCTACCCGCAGACCCCCACAACCACCGGGCAAGGGTTGTGGGGATGAGGCCCTTGTCCCCATCAACATGGGGACATCCTCCCCATGTTGAGGGCATGTGGCCTGGTACGGTTCAGGAGGGAGGGGGGGGCCGCTCTCTCGTCCACCCCTCTTTTCCTGTGGCCTGCCAGGTTGCGTGCTCGGATAAGTGTCTGGTGTGGATTTTTGGGGGTACTCCACACCATTTTTTTTTTAATTTGGGGTGGAGTTCCCCTTAAAATCCATACCAGATCTGAAGGGCCTGGTATGGATATTTGGGGGAACCGCACGCATTTTTTTTTTAAATTTGCGGCAGAGTTCCCCTTGATATCCATTCCAGACCTGAAGGGCCTGGTAATTGAATTTGGGGGACCCCCACGCTTTTTTTTTTTTTGTGTTATCAAAGACTTTCAATGACTTTTATCTGTATTGACGGGAACCAGCAATTCATTACAGCCGTGAGTACTTTTAAATGACTATTATTTTACTTTAGAAATGTAATTTTGCTCTCGAACTGTTATAAACATGGAAAACATGCGCTACTTTACAGGCATATTATAGACACCCCCCGGGTATGATATTTAGGGCCAGTTCACACCAGATGCAGTGCAGTGCGTTTTTTTGATGCATGAAAAACGCAAAGAAAGTTGATCACATTAATGATGTGTTCCAGGTGCTTTTCTGCATGCACGTTTTTGATGCATTCCAGTGCATTTTTGTTACGTTTTTGATGCAGTCCAGTGCTTTTTTTTCACCCCTCTTTTTTATTAACCAAAGAGAAGGACAAGTGGGTTCCAGTGCGTTTTTGGTGCATTTAGGTGTGTTCCTGTGCGTTTATGATGCGTTTTGCTGCGTTCCAGTACAGTCCAGTGCAGGTAAAATGCAGCATGTTCTACTTTTTTTGGGGAACTGGAACGCACTGGAACAAACACTGCCATTTAGAACCATATAACCAACTTTCCATGCATTTTTGATGCATAAAAACGCAATGGACTGCATGTGGTGTGAAATGGCCCTTAAGCAATTTGGCATATTTAAAGGCACTTCTCTTGGTTTTGTTTTTGTTGTCCAAATTGGTGACATTGATATATGTCCCTTAGGGTGGGACCTGGGCCCCCATTTTAAGGCCAATAACTAGAAGATAAGCCAGCCAAGTGGGGACTAGCATAATTAACAAGTCAGTTCCCATAGACTGCAATGGTATTTGTTTTTTTTGGTGCTTTTTGTATGTGAACAGCACCTGGATATTTCGGGGCAAGTTCAGAGATAGTTTTTATGGGTTAGTAATTGAAGGACATCCTTAACAGGTGTAGCCACTTTGAAGTTCAGTCTCTACATTGGGTGAACTCGCTTTTTGGGTGTTTCATGGACTGTGCATGTGTTTTCAATTGCCTCATTAGCTCACAAACATAGGTTATATAAAGCTCACAGTTAAGATTCCCTCTCTTGCCCTGAAAAGAGGCAAGTGTGTGTGTGTCAAAATGTACATTTTGGTGTCCTTATCGAGTTTGTAACACATGCATTTTATTTGTTATGTCTTTGCAAAACAGGCGTTTTTTTTTTTTGTGGATTGTATTTTTTTGTGTGGTGGAGATATGTTCCCCTGAAATTATTTTGATGTTGTTAATGTTTGTCGTTTGTTCACTTTGATTTAATTGTCTGTGCTGCACTATTTAGCCAACGCTTTATCAAGATGTTGTGAGTCTGTAACTGTTTCAAATTGACCCTGTTTTTTAATTTTATTTCTTATTTTTTATTATTCTTTGTTTTGTTGACCAATAACATTTGATGCAAAGTTTTGAGGTTTGTTTTGCGTTTTCTTTGCAACAAATGTGACAGCTGATTGGCATGTCAAAACAACAGGTGTGATTTGTCTACCCTGGTGCCTTCATGCTAGCATATGCATGTATTGTATTGTGTGCTGCCATGGAGAGTCACCAGGAAATGAAAAATACAGAGCGGTAAGTATTTAATTTTCCTTTTTTACTGCAGTGGTTCTAAGCCTCAGTCCTCAAGTACCCCCAACAGGACATGTTTTGTGAATTTATCTCATGGAGAATTGCTTTCCAAAATACCAAACCATTGACTGTGATTTAAAGCACATGTGCAAGATGAAGGAAAACCTGCAAACATGGCCTGTTGGGGGTACTTGAGAAGCACTGATTTAGAGCACTGCACTTAAAAATAGCTCAAGGCAATACAATTCTAGTTGTGGGCATTTTGAGGGAAACAAACAGTGTTAGAACCCCTGCTTGTGTTTTTTTTTAAAGGTTGGGCTTTGTGTCCCCTTGTAGTAAAATTGGCTTCACTTCCTGTCACACAGCTATACAGGAAGTGAAGGTAAAACCCTACCATTGTCTTTTCTTGGGGACACACAGATCAATCTAACTAGTGTCCACATTAAGCAAATTGCACTCTAGGACTTTGTTGTGTACACCCCAAATCATTGGGTAGTTTGGGGTTTAGTAAAGACAAATCCACTCTGCAGTAAAAGTGTAGCTGCTGAAAATCTGAGGGATCACTGGTGATTGTAACATCCAATCATGTAAAAGCAAAGATGGTGTTTTTTTTGTTTGCTTGCATTTCCCTTTCGGATATCCAGCAAGTGCACTTGTAGTGCAAAGTAGATTTGCCTTTATTAAATAAACCCCGAAGTCCAAAAATCCTAATAATGTGGGGTGTAACCCGCAAAATGCTGGAGTGCAATGTACATAATGGGGAAAGTATTTAGATTGACCTGTGTGTCCCCAAGGAAAGACATTGGTAGGGATTTCCCCTCACTTCCTGTGTGGCTATGTGACAGGAAGTGAATTATTTGGAAGGATAAAGTGGCCAAATTTGGGAGTTGTCTACACCCTAACAGGGGTGCAGACATCCCCAAAAACTGTTTAGACTTGTAATCCCTCTGCACTCTATCCCCAAGCAAAAATAAGAAAGGATTTCATTTAGTTTAACTTTGCAAAGACACATTCCTAAGTTGAATTGTGATGCATGTCAATGGCCCATTTAGACCCTGTTTAATCACTTGAGATCAGCGCTATAACTGATCGCCAGCCACAGCACGGTCCTCAATTGCCGGGAGTCCGTCAAACGTCGTCCCCTTCGCGCGCGCTGTGGTCACCGAGTCACTGAGACTCGGGTGATGACAGATCCAAGTAAGGGGCCGATCCCTGCCCTTTACCATGTGATCAGCTGTCAGCCAATGACAGCTGATCACGTGATGTAAACAAAAGCTGGGTAATGGTTTTTGTTTTCTCCTTGTGCTGACAGCGTGAGCATAAAAAAAGGCAATCACCGGCTTATGTGCAAGGGACATCGGGCCCGAAGAGGAAGAGGCAATTCTGCGTCATCTGTGACAATCCGTAGCCCCTGCCAGTGCCACCTATCAATGCCCACCACTGCTGCCTATCAGTGCCCATCACTGCCACCTAGCAGTGCCACTTCTCAATGCCCACCAGTGCCAACTAGCAATGCCACCTCAGTGCCCACCTTTGCCAACTTATCGGTGCCCATCAGTGCAGTCTCATCAGTGTACATCAAAGAAGGAGTAAAATTACCTTTTGCCTAAATTTTCGAAATATTAACCACTTTCCTACCGCCCACCGTCAAATGACGTCCTTGGCTTTGTGCGGTGACATCTGAATGATGCCTGCAGTTGCAGGCATCATTCACATATCATTCTTTTCAGCCGGCAATTCTGTGCACGATAAAAATGATCATAGCGGCAGTTCCGCCGCTTGATCGTTCTTATAGGCGGTGGGAGGGGACGTCCCCCCCTCCCGCCGCCATCCGGTGCTTCTCCGGGCTCTCCCGTGCCATCTGGGGCTCGGAGAACGAATTGGCCGGCGCCGGATGGGAAGCATAGCGATGAATGGGGACCAGATGGTCCCCAGTCATCTCTATGACCGTCGGAGGCCAGGGCGCGACTTTATGACATCACGCCAGGTTCCCGTATGTAATCCAAGCCGTGATCTCGGCTGTCAGCATGAGATTGGTGAATTTTTTTGACCGATCTCATGCTTTCCAGCCTGGAGGAGAGATGTGGGGTCTTATTGACCCTGCATCTCTCCATAAAGAGGACCTGTCACAATAGATTCCTATTACAAGGGATGTTTACATTCCTTGTAATAGGAAAAAAAGTGATCCAAAAAACAAAAAAGGTAAAAAAAAGTAAGAAATACAAAAAAGGAAAAAAGAAAAATAATCAAAAAAAAGAAAAAACACCCATGTCCCCGGTAGCTCGCGCTCATAAGCGAACACACACGCAAGTCCCGCCCACATATGTAAACGGCGTTCAAACCACACATGTGAGGTATTGCTGCGTGCGTTAGAACGAGTGCAACAATTCTAGCACTAGACCTCCTCTGTAATGCCAAAATGGTAACGTGTAAAAAATACTGAAGTTTGGTGTTATTCCATGAGTGTGCGCAATTTTAAAGCGTGACATGTTAGGTATTTATTTACTCAGCATAACAACATCTTTCACATTATCCCTAAAAATTGGGCTAACTTTACTGTTTTGTAATTTTTTTTACATTCATGAAACCATTTATTTCCCCAAAAAAAGGCGTTTGAAAAAATTTTCCGCAAATACCGAGCGAGATAAAAATTTGCAATGACCGCCATCTTATTCCCTAGGGTGTCTGCTAAAAAAACATATATAATGTTTGGGGTTTTGAAGTAATTTTATAGCCATAAATGTATGATTTTTACATGAAGGAGGGAAGTGCCAGAATAGGCCCAGTGCTGAAGTGGTTAAAATATTTTTTTTTTTATTTTTTAACTCGGCCTTTTGTATTTATATAAAAAAAAAAAACGCAGAGGTGATCAAATAGCACCAAAAGAAAGCTCTATTTGTGTGCCAAAAAATAATAAATTTTCATTGGGTTACAGTGTTGTATGCGCACGCAATTGTCAAAGTGCATCAGCGCTGAAATGTGAAAATTGGTCTGGGCAGGAAGGGGGTTTAAGTGGCCAGTGCGCAAGTGGTTAATATAAGGCTACATGCACACGGACGTTTTTCAAGCCGCTTGTTTGAGCGTTTTTTGCAGCTTAAAAACGTCTCCCCATGTTAGCCTATGGCCTCATGGCCACCATGGCTTTTTTGAGCTGTAAATGGCATAGGTGTTTTTAGGCCCCATGTACACGGGACGCTGGTGCAAAGTGTTCAGAACTAAGTTTGAAAGCGGCGTTTAGAAAGGCGTGCTTTGTGACGTTTGCATGCCGCGTTTTACCAGATTTGCGTCTATACGCGTTTAGTTGGGAAACATGATAAGGAGCCGCCCTAAGCTCCAAAAACAGTATTATTAACGATTTCAGCTATTTTTGGAGACCAGAGTGAGTATCAGCAGCTGAGAGAGCAGCAGTGTAGTTGTATTTAGCGTGTCACTTGCCACGTCACTTGCCCCAAGTTGTGGACTGTCCACTTGCCACGTCAGCTGCCCCAAGTTGTGGATTGTCCACTTGCCACGTCAGCTGCCCCAAGTTGTGGATTGTTCACTTGCCACGTCACCTGCCCCAAGTTGTGGATTGTCCACAATGCAATGGAAGCAATTGCATTATTGTTTTGATATACCGGTATATATATATTTTTAATGGTTTTTCCTCATTTGTCCTAATTTTTGAGTTTATCAATGTAAAAAAATAGGTCACCTTTAAAAACGCTTCTAAACTAAAATGCGTCTAAAGGCCGGTACCCGCGTCTGAAACGTGGAACTCTTTGGCGTCTGAAGGCATTTTTAGGCTTTGTGAAAAACGAGTTTAAACGCAACTGCAGATTTTTTTTCAAGGCCAAAAACAGAGTTTTGGATGTAATAGAATTCAATGGACCCGCATCCAAAACGCAAGTACCGCAAATTTGCGGCAATTTTTTTTTTAACCTGCTTATAGCTGGTTGTTAAAGGAAATGTAAAAGAAATAAACATTGCCGGCTCTAAAAAAAAAAAAAAAAAAAAAAAAAAAACAGCGTGGGGTCCCCCCCCCCGAGGTCCATACCGGGCCCTTGGGTCTAGTATGGATTCAAAGGGGACCCCCCCCACCAAAATGAAAAAAAAATGGCATGGGGTCCCCCCCAAAATCCATACCAGGCCCTTCAGGTCTGGATTTTAAGGAGTACCCGCGCCAAACTTATAGCGTGGGGATCCCCCTATAAATCCATACCAGGCCCTTCAGGTCTGGTATGGATTTTAAGGGGAACCCCGCCAAATTAAAAAAAAAGCGCGTCCCCCTAAAAATCCACACCAGACCCTTTATCCGAGCACGCAACCTGGCAGGCTGCAGGGGAAGAGAGAGCGGCCCCCCTCCCTCCCTCCTGAACCGTACCAGGCCACATGCCCTCAACATGGGGAGGATTGTCCCCATGTTGATGGGGACAAGGGCCTCTTCCCGACAACCCTGGCCGTTGGTTGTCGGGGTCTGCGGGCGGGGGGCTTATCGGAATCCGGGAGCCCCCTTTAATAAGGGGGCCCCCAGATCCCGGCCCCCCACCCTATGTGAATAAGTATGGGGTACATCGTACCTCTACCCATTCACCTGGTGGAAAAAAAAGTTCATAAAAAACACAACACAGGTTTTTAAAGTAATTTATTAGGCAGCTCCGGGGGTCTTCCTGCCGGGCGCCCTGCTATCTTCTTCCAGCTCTTTTTCTAGCGGAGTCCCGGGCTTCCTCGTCGTCTTCGGGGGTCTTTCTGCCGGGCGCCCCGCTATCTTCTTCCAGCTCTTTTGCTAGCGGGGTCCCGGGCTTCATCGTCGCCTTCTTCCGACTTTGGGGGTCTCTTGTTCTGTTCTCCGGTGTCGTCTCCACGCTCTCCGGTTCTTCTCCCGCTCTCCGGTGCCTTCTCCACGATCTCCGGTTTTTCTCCCGCTCTGCAGTGCCTTCTCCACGATCTCCGGTTCTTTCTGCCTTCTGCCGGGCGCCCCGCTATCTTCTGCCAGCTCTTTTGCTAGCGGGGCCTGTCTTCATCGTCGCCTTCTTCCCTTTTCTCTTCGCCCGATGTTGCCTCGTCGCTGTCCGCCGTTACAATGCTCTGGCAGCGGAGCGCAGCCACTTATATTGGCATGGGCGTGGTCACCGGGTGATGCCACCGCTGACCCCGCCCCCGTAGCACGTCACAGTCCCATCATTCCTCGGGACTGTGACATCATACAGGGAGCGGGGTCAGCGGTGGCATCACCCGGTGACCACGCCCATATAAGTGACCGCAACCACCATTCCTGGCTTAAGCTGGCGTGGCATCAACCACCTCTCGGCCTGCCCCTGCAGAGCTGACAGAGCCTCTGCCCCAGTGTGGCTCCTGTCCCCCAAACACACCAGCGCAAGCACGGCATGGCATCTTTTTGCCTGCGTACTTGCGTAGCCCCTTAAACGCCTACGGAGCACCTCTTGTTCCGAGGAAAAAGCACAGAAAGAGGCCATGGAGGAAGAAGAAGAGGAGGGGGTGGAGGAGAGAGGTGTGTCACAACCAGTAGTAGCATTTTGGAGGCGTGGCGGCGGAACAACCTCCAACACTACTGCACCTTGTCCTGCATCCTTCCCAGCTGCCAAAAGAGTGACCTAATGGGCCGTGAAAGAAAGGTATTGTCCCTGTCCATTTCAGCAGCAAATTGTGGACATCTCTTCTGTTGAACTTTTGTTTATACAATATATTGGGACACTTATATAGAGTATTCAATATTCCATTTATATAAATTGAGGTATTGGTACATGTATAACCATTTCATCACTATTGTTTTTTTATTTGCACTTATTAGCGCCCCCTAATTATTCTACACATTGTCCCTGTCCATGCCTGCTGGACCATGAGTCAGCGGTAATATGCACCATACCGCTGACCGCCCTTTCTACGAGGCATGGACATTGCCTTCCACATGCCGGAATTGCCTTCCGTGAGAAAAAGTGGCGTTTGGGAACCTGCCACTGAGGAACCGCACATTGCATAAACTCACGGAAGGGGGCCGAGTCTACTAACTGAAAAGGCAGCAGTTGAATTGCTAGCAATTTAGCCAAGCTAGCATTCAACCGCTGGGCATGTGGATGGCTGGGAGTGAACTTCTTTCGACGGTCCAGCAGCTGGGGCAGGGAAATTTGCCTGCTAGAATCGGATGTCGGTGTACTGCTAGCAGAGTGCCCGCAAGTACTTGGCTGTGACACACCTAATTCTACACCTTCATTCCTCTCAGTGCAGGTTTCAGAGAGGACTGAAGGTATAGTGGGGTTGGAGATCCCAGCTGATGAGGAGCAAGGAAAGGTCCGCTTTGTTCTTTGGTGTGGGTCTTTAAGGTACGCTTGCCAAGGAGCTGCATGGCAGGTCAACATATGTCTAGTCAAGCAAGTGGTGCCCAAGCGGCTGATGTTTTGGCCACGCGAGATACGCTTGAGACATAGGTTGCAAATAGCAGCGGTGCGATCTGATGCACTCTACTCAAAAAAGGCCCACACCAAAGAACTTTTGGAATAACGGGCAGAGGCAGCGCCCTGCACAGGCGTAGCTCTGCGGTGTGATTCAGTCGGTGTGCTGCCCTTACGCTGGCCCCCGGAGGGCATCCTGCCCCTCTCTCTGCACTCACGCTACTGTCTTCCTCTAGCTGGGTATCATCATCAGACCCTTCGAAACGCTGGGCATCCTCCTGGAGCATGTACCCAACACTGTGCTCAAATAGTTCGGGACTCCTCAGGAGGGCATTGTGGGTCTAGGGAAGGAGTGACTGATGATGACATTGATACGAGGGAAGAGGAGGCTTTGGCAGCTGCTTTGCCAGTACCCTGAGCCTGGGTGAGAGAGGATGAGGAGGGCTTGGCCATCCACTCTACCAAGTCTTCGGCATGATGTGGCTCAACACGTCCAGCTGCCGAAAATAAGGACAAGCGTGTCCCATGGCCACGTGCTGATGACAATGCACCGCGTCCACGACCAGCACTGTTGTCTCTAGACACAGAGCCTGCTTGCCCTCTTTTATTGGCTCGTGACTGTCTGCCTCTCTTTGTTGGCCTTCCAGACATAGTAATGGCCTGCAGGGAGATGGGAAAACCAGCAATTGGGTAGTGTATATTGTGCTGGAGGCACACAACACCCACTAACTCCTGCAGATGCCTGTATTAGAGAACAGCAATGACGGGTATATACAGGTGTATACTGTGCCAGTAACTCCTGCAGATGCCTGTATTAGAGAACAGCAATGACGGGTATATACAGGTGTACACTGTGCCACTAACTCCTGCAGATGCCTGTATTAGAGAACAGCAATGACGGGTATATACAGGTGTATACTGTGCTGGGGCACACAACACCCACTAACTGCTGCAGATGCCTGAGAAAAGAAAACACTGTCCCTGCCTGCCTATCTAGCTTAGAGAACAGCAATAAAGCGTAGATCCAGGTGTATACTGTGCTGGAGGCACACAACACCCACTAACTCCTGCAGATGCCCGAGAAAATAATAGAACACACTGTCCCTGCCTATGTATCTCTTTCCCTGCATGCCGGAACACACTGCACAAGGCCGCCGGCCTTTTATAGTGTGGGGCGTGTACTAAACCATCCTGCCTGTGGCCAATTATGGCTCTCCTCGCTGCCGGCGCTGTGATTGGCCAAGCATGCAGGGTCACAGTGCATGCTTGGCCAATCACAGCGCCGGGATTGCACTGCGATGGCGCAGTGTATTGTGGGCCGTTCGCGTCACTCAAATTTGGCGCGAACGACCCATAACGTTCCATCTTTGGCGAACGATCGAACAGCCGATGTTCGAGTCAAACGTATGTTCGACTCGAACACGAAGCTCATCCCTAGCCAGGAGCACCAAAGAGGGACCCGAGAAGAGGGCTGGCTCTGTGCAAAACCACTGCCCAGAGGAGGTGTGTATTACACGTTTGTTATTTTTAACTAAAAAAAAAAAGAAGACTTTTAGTATCACTTTAAATGTGTCAAATGTAATTGCGAATACCTGAAAAGTAAAAAAATAAAAGCCTTGGATGCAGATGCTGTCTAAACAAAATGAAAGCTACTGTCAGTCATCTCCGACTCTGCCTACACCATATTAATACACAAAAACACACATTTCATGTTTAATAAAGATTTATATGGAGCTATAAATCTGTTATTTTAATTTATAATCTAATTAAAATTGCTTTTCTGAAACATTTTTTTAGTGGCTGGCAAGGCACCAATCAGGACTGTGCAGACATAAGACTTGCACTATAGAATGCATACATTAGCAGAGTAAAAGAAGCCCCTCTCAAGGATCTTTCCCTGCAGATGCCCAAGAACAGGGAAAGATCATGTGACCACACAACAGTGCTGCAGAAAAAAAGGATACTTGGAAGATTAAAAAATAAAAATAAAAATACTGTGCCATGATATACATTATTTCACAAAAGTGAGTACACCAATCACATTTTTGTAAATATTTTATTATATCTTTTCATGTGACAACACTGAAGAAATTACACTTTGCTACAATGTAAAGTAGTGAGTGTACAGCTTGTATAACAGTGTAAATTTGCTGTCCCCTCAAAATTACTCAACACACAGACATTAATGTCTAAACCGCTGGCAACAAAAGTGAGTACACCCCTAAGTGAAAATGTCCAAATTGGGCCCAATTAGCCATTTTCTCTCCCCGGTGTCATAGTGTTACAAGGTCTCAGATGTGAATGGGGAGCAGATGTGTTAAATTTGGTGTTTTCGCTCTCACTCTCTCATACTGGTCACTTAAAGTTCAACATGGCACCTCATGGCAAAGAACTCTGAGGATGTGAAAAAAAGAATTGTTGCTCTACATAAAGATGGCATAGGCTATAAGAAGATTGCCAAGAACCTGAAACTGAGCTGCAGCACTGTGGCCAAGACCATACAGCGGTTTAACAGGACAGGTTCCACTCAGAACAGGCCTTGCCATGGTCGACCAAAGAAGTTGGGTGCACCTGCTCAGCGTCATATCCAGAGGTTGTGTTTGAGAAATAGACATATGAGTGCTGCCAGCATTGCTGCAGAGTCTTAAGGGGTGGGGAATCAGCCTGTCAGTGCTCAGACCATATGCCACACACTGCATCAAATTGGTCTGCATGGCTGTCGTCTGTCGTGGCAAAATTGGTTGTTTGCCGAGCACACAGCCATCTTTGCCTTGTGCTAAATAAGCACACTTCGTCTTATTGCAATAATGCTTCTTAACCTAAGATTCACTCACCGTCATTCGAACCCCATTCATTCAAAGGAAGCATCACCAGACTGGTCTCATCATCTTGGTCTCTCAGCATCAACTGCCCGCCTCGAGCCTTACGGCTCCTTTTTATTAAACTCCAAAGCATGTGACCTCCGTGGGAGTGGTCATCACAGAATGTGACCTCCTCCATAGGAAGTGAGGACACAGCATCTGACCTCCATGGGAGTGGTCATCACATGATGTCCCCTTTACAAAGCAAATGTCCATATAAAGATATCCCTTCCAACAGGGTTATTTAAATACATACAATATAATACCAATACAACAACATATTCAACAACATGATGGCTAAAGTCTTATGGGCGTGTCCGGGCAGGGAAAGCGTGTATGCTCCCAGCAAACGAAGCCGTATTGCTTTAAAACATGGACGATTTCCCTGACTCTGAAAACGCTCGCAAGCTCTCATATTACCGCTGATAGGAATCCTTATTCTACGCTATTCCATAGAATAACGCATATTCAGATTATACTATTATTGCTTGTGGGAGGCTATCTGCAGGCGCGCGCTACGAATCCGGACCAATGCTGATCAACACACCGCCAAAACAAGAGTGCGCATCTGCCTATAACCAATGATGTCTTTGCAGAGCGAGCATATCCCCTCCTCAACGATCGTCCGTGCTAATGCACAGAGGGCCCCTCGTCGGCGAGCATATCCACAAACTGCAAACATCACACTCCAACCTCAAGACGTTTTCCACTACCAGACGGGATTCAACCAGCCTCAGACTGCCCCAGTCAGCTCTTTAGAGCGGGTTGCGGAAGTACTAACACTGGGTGACACTATGGCAATACATCTTCATAATATTTTCCACAACACGTCCCAGAAGGAAGCCTCTTCTAAAGATGATGCACAAGAAAGCCCACAAACAGTTTGGTTCAGATGGTGTCATGCCTGTGTGGCGGCAACCAGGTGAGGAGTACAAAGACAAGTGTGTCTTGCCTACAGTCAATCAAGGGTCTGGGGCTGTATGAGTGCTGCCGGCACTGGGGAGCTACAGTTGATTGAGGGAACCATGAATGCCAACATGTACTGTGATATCATTTATGTGCATTAATTATGGCAATTAACATTTCTCTGCTTAGAATCACTTTTAGCCGTGGGTACATAATCATCCAGCGTTGGGTCCTTCTCTCTGTTTTTTTGCTGGACTGTTCTTCTGGGTGTCCACATCACTGCCTGCAAGATGTGGACAATTTCCATTGACTGGCCGGCAGAGAAGTCCTCTTAGGATCCAGAAGGGAGTGGACAACAGATTGATAGGAGTGAAGGGGATAAGACGGCAAGAATTAACATGCAGTGCTGGATCAGCGGTCTCCACAGAATGAAATGACCTGTGTTGAGTTGGGCTTTAAACTTTTACAGCAACCTTAGCAAAAATATCCATGTTTAATGTCCCTTTAAATATTTTTTTGAGCCAAACTATTTACTGCACTAACAGGTGCAGTTGCTAGATCCGCTGTATTAAGTGTATGTAACCTCAGCTACATACAGTATACAGTGCCAGGTTCAAGCAGTGAGACGGGGACTTCCCATCTCACTCCCGAAACAAAAGCTTTGTCTGATTGGCCGAGTTCTAGATTGTGAGGTCATCTGCCCATCTCTCTGTCTCAATCAAAGGAAGCTTTGTATTCTTTCACAGAAAACAAAGCTTCCCATGAATGGCTGAGTGGCGCTCAGCCTAGCTTTTGTTGTGGGATTGAGGAGGGAAGTCCCTGTCTCACTGCTGAAATACAGCACTGTAACTGAAGTTACATACAGGCAAAACTTTTTTTTTTGGATAGAATGGAGCTGGATTAGAACACCTGTTAGTTTTCATTGCTGTCTGTGCCCCCGTTAGGGAGATTCACTCTCTCCCCCTCAAACTGGAGGAAAGTTCTAAACTAATTACTCTTTCGTTCATGGACGGACACAGCTTCCTATTGACAAGTGGGTATTATCCTTCATGGGTATAACCCCTCTCTCTGCACCTCGCAGATCAGTTTTTTTCTGCCTAGCATAGGAGAAGGACATGGCTCTCTTCGGGCCCATTGGTCCGGGGTTTTTTTTTCTACGTTTTATTTGTTTTGTTCCTGCGATCTTCGATCAACTGCCGACTGGGTGACAGGCTGGATCCCAGATCCTTGTAGTCTCCCCAGTTTCGGCCATCGAGTGTGTGCTGACCCTAGCTACGCGCTGGGTTTCCCACGACATGCCTGTCGCTCCACGGGTGGCCGGTGAGCTTCGCGCTCCAAGGCATGCATATGATCGGTCTCTATGGCACAATCACAGCATGCCTGGCCGACATTCACCTCCGTAACTGCATGGAAGATGCTGTCCGGAATGTTTTCCAGCATAATCCACGCAGGAAAGGTAAGTAGCTCCCCTGCTTCGGCAGGAAGACTTGGCTGGACAATCCTGGAGAGATCAATTAAGTGGTTTTTGCCAGGCCCGGACTGGCCATAGGGCATACCGGGCAAATGCCCAGCGGGCCACCGGACATCATGTCACGTTTTCCCCATCATCTCCAATGTCTCCGGAGGCAGCCGGAGTTGGGGGTGTTGCTGCCCCCTCCATTCCTCCCACAGACTCGTTCACTCTGGCTGATCCCACAGCTGAAAGAGAAAGAAACGAGGACACAGCAGCCAGAGTGTCTTCATCTCCAGGTATGCTGTAAGTTACTGCACTGCTGCACGTCACTACATAGAGTCCTAACCTGGCACCATACCACCCCAGCCTGCCCTATGCTACCGCACCCTGCCCCATGCCACCACAACCTGCCCTATGCCACCGCAAACTGCTCTATACCTCCCCAACCTGCCCTATGCCACCGAAAACTGCTCTATACCACCGCAACCTGCTCTATGCCACCACACCCTGCCCTATATCACCCCAACCTGCCCTATGCCACCCAGCCTGCCATATACCACCGCAAACTGCCCTATACCACCCCAGCCTGCCCTATACAACCCCAACCTGCCCTATATCACCGTAACCTGCCCTATATTACCCCAACCTGCCCTATATCGCCCCAGCCGGCCCAAAACCACCCTATACCTTTATTTACAGGGGTCATTTGGGGGTGCGCCTCGTGACCATGCGCTGCCTGCAGGGCGCTGGGCAGGATAGACAGGAGGGGGTGACACCATGTTTTGCCACACCAGGTGACACCAACCCTAGTGACGTCACTGCCCCAGTGCACTCTCAGCTGCGAGTCGGAGCCACACTCAAGTGACAGTGACACCTGTCGGCACATCAGGGGGCCGGGACCCCCAACAATCCCATTCTCTCTGGCATGGTGGCCGCGGCACTGATGATCTGATCAGTCTCGTCTCGGCTGTCTCACACAGCCGAGCAGAGTGAAGCCGCCTCCCCCTCCTCCTTTATGTCCACACAGGAGGAGGGGACCCAACATGCAGTCCCGCTCTGATCTGAGGTACATTATGGGTCTGAAGGGGGGTCTGTATTGTAGGGGGGTTTCTGTATTGTAGGGGTGGTCTGAAATGTAGGGGGGTTCTGTATTGTAGGGGGGTCTGAAATGTATGTGGGTTCTGTATTGTAGGGGGTTCTGAAATGTAGGTGGGTTCTGTATTGTAGGGGGTTCTGTAATGTAGGGGGAGTCTGTATTGTAGAGGGGTTCTGTATTGAAGGGGGCCTGAAATGTAGGGGGGTTCTGTATTGTAGGGGGGTCTGAAATGTAGGGAGGGTTCTGTTTTGTAGGGGGGGAGTCTGAAATGTAGGGGGGTTCTGTATTTTAGGGGGGTTCTGAAATGTAGGGGGGTCTGTATTGTAGGGGGTTCTGAAATGTAGGGGGGTCTGTATTGTAGGGGGTTCTGTATCAGTGTTAATTTCGTCAACTAAAACGTTTTAGTCATAGTGCGTCAGATGCTTTTTTACAGTGACAAAAACAAGACTAAAAGTACAGCACATTTTCGTCAATTGACGAAAATAGAATCCGTTTTCGTTAAGGAACGAAAACGGGACATTGATGGCAAGGAGGGACGTTTACCCTCATGAATTTACTGTATATCGCCGTATAACACAGTGTATGCCGATATTTGTTTTTACCAATAGGGGGCAGGGATCGGGCAGTCCGCACCCGGGTGCCACACATTGGGTGGTGTTCAAGCCAGCCACCCCGCCTCTCATGGTCCTTGGATAGCACTGCCAGCAAAGTCCATCATTTAAAAAAAATCACTACCAGCCCCTTCTTCCATACCGCTCCTCCTCCTCCTGTGCCACTCATTGCAAGCCGAAGCCTCCAACCTCAACTGCTTTGTTCCCGTTGGCCGCTCTCCTGCTCCTCCGAGTGTTTGCTTTAGATTGGAGGAGGAGAGCGATCACATGACCATCCATGAATCATCAGAGGAGAGCAGCCATGTGACCGGGTCCATGCAAGAATGAAGCTACTGAGGTAAGTTTAGATACTTTGATCCACAATGAGAGTGACACAGGGGGAGCTGTGTGTGTATGAGAAAGGGCTGGCAGTGATTTATTCCCAACCTTAGAGTACCCTGGCAGTGCTGTCCCATGAGACTGGAGTCTCCTGGGAATACAGGGGGCGGGCTGTGTATTGTGGGGGGGGGGCTTTGTATTGTGCAGAGGGTGGAGGCTGTGCTGTGTATTGTGGGGGGGGCTTTGTATGGTGGGAGGGGCTCTGTATTGTGCAGCAGGTGGGGGCTGTGCTGTGTATTGTGGGGGGGCTTTGTATTGTGCAGAGGGTGGGGGCTGTGCTGTGTATTATGGGGGGGGGGCTTTGTATTGTGCAGAGGGTGGGGGCTGTGCTGTGCATTGTGGGGGGGCTTTGTATTGTGCAGAGGGTGGAGGCTGTGAACTGTGCACATTCAATTTTAGTTGACTAAAATGATTATATTAGACTAAAATGTACTGGAGATTTTAGTCTAATATAATCATTTTAGTCAACTAAAATACAAGGACTAAAATGGGACTAAAACTAAAATGGCGTTTTAGTCCCAAGACTAAAACTAAAACACTTTCAGAAGACTAAAATGGGACTAAAACTAAAATGCCATTTTAGTCCTAAGACTAAAACTAAATCGAAATTTGCTGCCAAAATTAACACTGGTCTGTATTGTAGAGGGGGGGTCTGTACTGTAGGGAGGGGGTCTGTACTGTAGGGAGGGGGTCTGTACTGTAGGGAGGTCTGTGTAACATGCAGGGGGTCCAGAACTGTTAGGGGGTGTCTGTGTAACAAACTGCGGGGGGCTGTGTAATGTAAAGGGGTCCAGATGTGCGGTGCTGTGTAATGTATAGGGGTCCAGAGGTGCAGGGTTCTGTGTAATGTAAAAGGGTCCAGAGGTGCAGTGTAATGTATAGGGGTCCAGAGGTGCAGGGTGCTGTGTAATGTAAAGGGGTCCAGAGGTGCAGGGTGCTGTGTAATGTAAAAGGGTCCAGAGGTGCGGTGCTATGTAATGTAAAGGGGTCCAGAGGTGCAGGGTGCTGTGTAATGTAAAGGGGGTCCAGAGGCACAAGGTGCTGGAACCCCACATCTCATCATTAACCGCCGCCGCAAAGCACCGCCCTCGCGCCCCCCCCCCCCAGGCTGCTCAGTCTAAAATGCCCGGGCCTATTTTTTGTCCCAGTCCGGGCCTGGTTTTTGCCCTTTCTTTCCTCTCTCCCTGCCTTCCCTCCTCCCTGGGCTCTGAAGCTAAGGCTGGTTGCTGGGTGTCACCATCTGGAGCGGGACTGCGCTGTAGCCTGTCATTAAAATGTCAATGTGCTGCTTACCTGTGTGTGCTTTCTCCCTCCATGCTTTGGCCTCTATCGCTCGGCGGCCATTTTCTTGTGGTCCGCGGCCGCTTTGGCCTCCGTCGACTGTTCAGCGCCCATTTTCTCGTGGTTCGCGCCTGTATGGATCTACCGCCGCTCAGCGGCCATTTTGGCCTCTGTCGACTGCTCGGTGGCCTTTTTCTTATGGTCCACACTGTTCTTCAGCACGGCCGCTCGGCCATTTTGTGGAAGTCTTCGGCCTCTAGAGTGCATGCTACAGGCGCGAAAGTATACAGACGCACGCTGACAGGGATCAGACTGACACAGGCAGCGGTGGGAGAGCATCTCAGGTGGGAGCAGATGGCAGCAGTAGCGGTACCGTTCTAAGGGTGGTGAGTCCTCTGGGAGACCCTGCATCTCTGAAGCAGCTAGGAGGGACGCCTATTGATACCTTGCCTGGAGTCCCTGTGGGTGTCAGGCACGTGGGTCAGCATGATGTCTGAAGCAGACATCTTTTTCCCTGAAAAACCTGAGTTGACAGCTGGTGCCCATGATGTATCTGTGGATGCTATGTCGGCAATCCTGGAGGCTTTTGTTGCCAAGGTGGAAGCGGCGCATGGGAACACGGGGGGTAGGAAACGCCCCTTCCCCTGCCATCTTCTGGGGATAATTCTGATGCAGAACCAGGCCCGGCTATGGCTCATGGCCCTAATTCTCATGCATCAGAGACTGTGGACCGTGACCGGTCGAACAGTGAGAATGACTCCAGGTCCGGGTCAGCACACGAAAAGGCTTTGGTATCTGACCTTATCACTGCAGTGCGGGATACGCTAAAATTGGAGAATGCTGCAGAAGCAGCAGAGACGGCGGTCCCCTTTGGTTTCCATAAGCCGGCCTGCACTGCTAAGGTGTTACCTTGTGTGTCTTATCTTGACAAGCTTTTATACAAGGAGTGGGAAAATCCACTGAAGGTTTTTTCAGCCCCAAAATTTTTTGCAGTCCGGTACCCCTTTGAGGAGAGTTTCCTGAAAAAATGGTCCTCTCCCCCGATAGTGGAACCCCCTGTGTCCAGACTTAACAAGGTTACCACGATTCCAGTGGAAGGGGCTCCTGTCTTCAAGGACCCTGTGGACAAGAAGGCTGAGGCACTCGCTCGCTACCTATACACAGTGGTGGGCTCAGCGGTGCGTCCAGCATTGGCTGGGACTTTGGTGTCTCAGACACTTACTGAGTGGGCAAAGATGCTACTCCAGGGGTTAAAGGCGCGGGAGGCTCCTCCGAATGAGGTAGCTTTGGCTGACCAGTTGGTACAGGGCCTCAAGTTTGTCTGTGAATCAGACATGGATAATATCCTCTTGCTGTCTAGAGCCTCGGTTTATGCGGTGGCGTTACGCCGCCTGATCTGGCTAAAGTGCTGGTCTGTGGACCAATCTTCCAAGAAGGCCCTGTTGGATCTGCCCTTTAAGGGCGACAGACTTTTTGGGGCCTCTCTGGATGACATCATTAAAGATGCCACAGGGGGTAAGAGCATGTTGCTTCCGCAATCCAAAAAGGGTAAGGGGCCACGCCATGGGCAAGGGCCCTCCTTTACTACACACAAGCGTTTTTTTCGTCCGCCCAGGGCGGCAGGTAAAAGATCCCAGGCCGATAAAGCACCTGCTCAGGGACAAAAGCGTCCTTGGTTTCGCAAGCCCAACAAGCCTGCGGACAAATCTACGTCCGCATGAAGGTCTGCCCCCACCTATGGTGGGGGGACGTCTTCACGAATTTGCGACTCGATGAACATCTCTGATCTCCGACCGGTGGGTTTGCGAAGTAATCTCCTCAGGCTACAAGATAGAGTTTTTCTTTTCCGCCTAACAGATTCTTTCCCTCCAACCTCCAGCCGACCCGTCGGGAGGCCCTGTATGGGGCGGTCCAGGATCTGCTGGAACGCGGGGTGATCATTCCTGTCCCATGGCAGGAACGGTTTCAGGGGCTTTACTCGAATCTGTTCGTAGTGCCAAAGAAGGATGGGGTTCGTCCAATCCTGGATCCAGGCATCAGAGGTTTCTGCGCTTCACAGTCGGGGAGGACCACTATCCGTTTTTGGCCCTACAGTTTGGCCTGGCATCGGCACCCAGGGTGTTCACCAAGGTGCTCGCCCCGATTCTAGCCCTTCTAAGACAGCGGGGCATCGCTATCGTGGGCTACTTGGACGACCTTCTGAGGGCCGCTTCAAACTCAGAATTAGAGGTGAGCGTGACCTTAACCTGTCGGACTGTCCGAGACTGTGGTTGGGTGCTAAACACGCAAAAGTCAGTATTGGTGCCGACACAACGTCTAGTGTATCTGGGGTTGATTCTAGATTCTTCAGAGGCAAAGGTTTTCCTTCCTGTGGAAAAGTTGCAGACCCTTCGGGCTGCGGTGCGGCAGTTGACATCCAAGAGTTGGTCGTCACTCTGTTTTTGCATGCGAGTCTTGGGCCTTATGGTAGCCTCCTTTGAGGCGGTTCCATATGCTCAATATCACACGAGTGTTGCAAAAGGAAATTCTGTCCAGATGGGACAAATGCCCATCATCCCTGGATTATCAAATCCGGGTAAGCCACCTAGTCAGGACCTCCCTGGTATGGTGGCTGACATCACCAGCACTTTTGTCCGGAAAGTCGTTCCTTCCTGTTCACTGGATGATGATCACGACGGACGCCAGCCTTACCGGTTGGGGGGGAGAATGGGGTGTCCAGTCGACGCAAGGTCGCTGGACCCCGGAGGAATTCCGCCTGCCGATCAATGTCTTGGAACTCTGGGCGATCAAGCTGTGCCTCTTCAAATGGTCTCAGAGGCTGCAAGGGTGTCCAGCCAGGATCCAGTCAGACAACGCCACAGCGGTGGCATATGTCAATCATCAAGGAGGAACAAGAAGCTCAGCTGCAGCATCGGAGGTCGCTTGCATCCTGAGGTGGGCAGAAAGGAGTGTACCGGCACTGTCGGCCATGTACATTCCGGGTGTGGAGAACTGGCAGGCCGACTACCTGATTCACCAAATGCTGGACCAAGGAGAGTGGTCCTTACACCCGGATGTGTTCCAGCTCCTCTGCCAAAGAAGGGGCACGCCAGACGTAGATCTCCTGGCATCCCGACTCAATCAGAAAGTATTGAGGTTTGTGGCCCGGTCAAAGGACCCATGGGCAGATGCAACGGACGCGTTGGTAGCATTGTGGGGCCAGTATTGGCTAATCTATGCCTTCCCTCCCATGAGGCTCCTTCCTCATCTGCTTCGCAGAGTAGAGGCAGAGGGAATTTCAATGATCCTGATCGCTCCAGATTGGCCTCAGCGTCCTTGGTACGCCGATCTAGTACGTCTGGTAGCAGACATCCCCTGGCGCCTACCACTACGGGAGGACCTGCTGTGGCACGGTCCCATACTCCATCCTGCTTTACAGTCAATGGCTTTAACGGCATGGCTATTGAGAACCAGGTTCTGAGAGACCAGGGCCTGTCAGATTCAGTAATCTCTACCATGAGAAGTGCTCGGAGGCCATGCTCTAGGAAAATTTACCATCGCACTTGGAAGGCCTACATTTCCATGTGTGAGGAAATGAAGTGACATCTGCGTACTTATTTGGTCTCCAGAATCCTGCTGTTCCTACAGTGTGGGGTGGCCCAAAGGCTTGCCTTAAGTACAATTAAGGGGCAGAGATTTGCCCTGGCTGGCTTTTTTCAGAGTTCCCTGGCGGCTCACTCTCTCGTGAGTACGTTTGTGCAGGGGGTTCGACATGTGGCTCCTCCGGTCCGTCCCCCACTACCTCCGTGGGACTTGAACCTGTTCCTCTCGGTGCTTCAGAAGTCACCGTTTGAGAACCTCAGGGAAATTCCCTTGTTGACACTTTCTCAAAAAGTGGCCTTTTTGGTGGCTGTTACGTCAGACGGGTTTCTGAGCTGGCAGCCTTGTCATGCAAGGCCCCTTATCTGATCTTCCACAAGGATAAGGTGGTGCTGCGTCCGCAGCCTTCCTTTCTTCCAAAAGTCGTTTTGGCTTTTCATCTCAATGAGGACATTGTATTTCCATCCTTGTGTCCTCATCCGTCGAATCCTAAGGAGTCGGCGTTGCATTCCTTGGACATTGTCCGAGCTCTGAGAGTATACTTATCTGCTACTGCTCCGTTCCGGAGGTCAGACTCACTGTTTGTTTCGGTGGCTGGTCCCAAAAAGGGACTAGCGGTCTCGTCGGCCACCATCTCGAGGTGGATCCGACAGATAGTGATTCAGGCTTACGCCTTAAAGGGTCGGGTGCCCCCCTTTCCTGTCACGGCTCATTCGACCAGGGCAATAGGTGCCTCTTGGGCTTTCCGACATCAAGCGTCTGTTTCCCAATTATGTAAGGCGGCGACTTTGTCGTCCGCTCACACTTTCACTAAATTCTACAAGGTTGATGTAGGTGCATCTTCGGATGCTTCTTTCGGCCGCAAAGTTTTGCAGGCGGCAGTTTAGAGTTGCAATTCCTCGGTGAGGAGCTTCGTTTTGTTTTGGGGTGCAGTTTACTTTTATGCTGTTCCCACCCCTCATTTTTTGACACTGCTTTGGGAAGTCCCACTTGTCAATAGGAAGCTGTGTCCGTCCATGAACGAAAGAGTAAATAGGATTTTTGTACTCACTGTAAAATCCATTTCTCTGAGTTCATGGACGGACACAGCACCCACCCCTCCTTTTTTTAAGTTTGTACTGCTTTTTGACAAACTGATCTGCGAGGTGCAGAGAGAGGGGTTATACCCAGAGGGTCCGCCCCCTGGACGGTACTGTATAAGGTGTGATGCAACACTTTTTACAAGTTTTCTGCCTAGTCACTCCTAAATGAAGGATAATACCCACTTGTCAATAGGAAGCTGTGTCCGTCCATTAACTCAGAGAAATGGATTTTACGGTGAGTACAAAAATCCTATTTTTAGAAAGTATTATTTTACTGAAAGAATTAACTTCCAGCAGAGGTAGTGAGTCAACAGCAAATGGCTTCAAACATTTATGGCTTTTTGTATGTAATTCTGCAAACTACTAATAAAAATATTAACATAAAAAAACTTTGAACATGCTTGGGATAAACCTAGATCTATACTTAGATTAAAAAAGTTAATAAAAAAACAGGCAGACTTGATGGTCAACTCGGTCTTGTTTACTATTATCATTGAAAGTGAACGTAAAATAAAATCCAAAATTTTGGGTTGCCCCCAGAAAATTAAGAGGGAAAACCTTCCAATGATTCTGGTGACCCCAAGGGATTTCCTTAATTTGCACATCCTGTTTTGGCTATGGGACAGGAAGTGAAATCTCCCCAATGGGACACAGATGGCAAAAAAATAATTAACCAAGGTTATGAACCCTCCCCCTTACTGTAGCCAAAATGAAAAAAAGTTTTGCCTATAGTTGTGCTTTAAATGTGGAGATCAGCTTTAAATCAGAATGGAGCTTCTACATCATTAAAACGAAGCTACTGCTTTGTGTATTATAATAACATTATTTATTGGACAAAAAAAAAAAAGAAGGTACAATACAAAAGTAAGAAATGCTCATTGTAACAAGCGTAAAGTGATCACGCTGAACATAAACAGCTGAGAGTCAATATAGGTCGGAAAACAAATACGTTACATAGCACATTGTTACTTTTTAATCAGCAAGAAAAGACATGACAAAATATACCTCTAAAAATTACCCCTCTCATGCATAATGGAATAACAGCAACCTCTGGCTTAGGATATATTCATTATACTATACTTTGCCAAAATTGCAAAGGCTGTATACAGTGAATAGTGACACAATGGAAGAAGCGTCTTATTCTATTTTACGAACACTAAACACACGCTAGGGCACGGGGGCTCAACCTGTGGCCCTCCAGTAGTTGCAAGACTACAAGTCCCATCATGCCTCTGGCTTTGGGAGTCATGCTCCCAAAGGCAGATCCCGACTCCGTGGTCATAACGTGGAGCTTGGACAGACTTCAGCCCACTCGGCTGAAAACAGGTCACAGGAGTGCAAAACAAACTGCACTCCTGTGATCCACAGGAGAATTACAAGCTTTGACTGTACTTCTCCTTTAATCAGTTATCTCATTACAATGGAATTTGAAAGTCAGTGGGATATTTTAGGCTGCAAGATAAAAACAAAAGGTCCCTGAAGTTGATGTGTTGAAGCAGAAAAAATGGGCTTTGCAGTATGTTGTGTATGGGGCCACATAGCCACAGACCGGGTAGAGTGACAATGCTGACCCGTGTTCACAGTTAAAGTGCCCACAACAGGCACATGAGCATCAGAACTGGACCATGGAGCAATGAAAGGAGGTGGCCTGGTCTGATATCACATTTTTTTTTTTCATCATGTGGATGGCCGTGTGTGTACGTTGCTTAAAGGGGAGTTCCAGCCTTTTTAGGTTTATTAAAAGTCAGCAGCTACAAAAAATAGGACCGACACAGCTTCTCTATTGACATAGTGGGTATTATCCGTTAATTAGGAGTGACTAGGCAGAAAACTTGTAAAAAGTGTTGCATCACACCTTCTACAGTACCGCCCAGGGGGCGGACCCTCTGGGTATATCCCCTCAGTCTGCATCTCGCAGATCAGTTCGTCAAAAAGCAGTACAAACTTAAAAAGGAGGGGTGGGTGCTGTGTCGGTCCATGGACTCAGAGAAAAGGATTTTACGGTGAGTAAAAAATCCTATTTACTCTTTCGTTCATGGACCGACACAGCTTCTCTATTGACCTAGTGGGACGTCCCAAAGCAGTGTCAGAGAAAAAACGAGGGGTGGTAACAGCATAAAAATAAACTTCACCCCAAACACAAAAAAGCACTCCTCCAACGGAGGAGTTGCAGCTCTAAACAGCCGCTTGCTGTCATGGATATGCATTAATGTCTGTCTGCCATCTTACCTTCCTCCTCATGTGTTCATCTAGAGACCAGACCTCCTTCACCTGGCTTCCTTTATAATCTCCACCCAGCCTGACTCCACCCCAGGCCCTATCACAGAACACTATATTAACCTGTGCACTGCAAGCCTGCTTTGCTGATCAACGTGTTTGTTAGGCATTGTGTGTTTGGGTTCCTGCCTGCCGTGTGCTACGTCCTCTCTGTTACGTTATTGGCTTGTCCCCGACTATCCCTGTCTGCTCGTGACCCTTGACCTTCGGCTCGTTCTTCGTTATCCTTGTCTGCTTGTGGCCCCTGACCTTCAGCTTGTTATTCGGTTCTCTCTTATCGTGTGC
The DNA here is from genome assembly GCA_029206835.1 of Rana muscosa. Lineage (NCBI taxonomy): Eukaryota > Metazoa > Chordata > Amphibia > Anura > Ranidae > Rana > Rana muscosa. The sequence goes on along the minus strand of CM055118.1, from coordinate 257,804,042 downwards.
TGCTGCTTCCCCTCTTTTCCCCTTATCCTACGGGGCGTGAGCTAGGAAACTCCAGGGGCCGCGACCTGGTCCCAGCCTGCAGCATAACATCCTCACCACTAGAGGCCCTGGAGAAGACCAGCTGGGTCTTAGACTCCGCGCCCTGGGGAATCTTGGCTCTAGCTTCCGTTAGGATCCCGGTTGTGCTCCTCTGGTCCCGCTTTCCACAACCACCCAGTTTCCTATCCGCAGAATCCAGCCATAGGGTTCACTACCTCGCGGTGCACTCCTGTCCCCCTACGGTGTGCATCTGTCACCTGGCCACAGGTGACCCTGACACTTGCAAAACCTTGCGGCCGAAAGAGGCATCCGAAGATGCACCTACATCAACTTTGTAGAATTTTGTGAAAGTGTGAGCGGACGACCAAGTCGCCGCTTTACATAATTGGGAAACAGACGCTTGATGTCGGAAAGCCCAAGAGGCACCTATTGCCCTGGTCGAATGCACCGTGACAGGAAGGGAAGATATCTGTCCCTTAATCATACTTAGGGCAAGCCTTTGGTCCACCCCATGCTGTAAAAACAGCAGGATTCTGGAAACCAAATAAGTACGTGGATGCCATTTAATTTCCTCACACATGGAGATGTAGGCCTTCCAAGTGCGGTGATAAACCTTCCTAGAGGATGGTTTTCGAGCACTTCTCATAGTAGAGATTACTGAATTTGACAGGCCCCGGTCTCTCAGTACCTGGTTCTCAACAGCCATGCCGTTAAAGCCAGTGACCGTAAAGCAGGACGGAGTATGGGACCTTGCAATAGCAGGCCCTCCCGTAGTGGTAGAAGCCAGGGGACGTCTATTACCAGACGAACTAGATCGGCGTACCAAGGACGCTGAGGCTAATCTGGAGCGATTAGGATCATTGGAATTCCCTCTGCGGAGCAGAAGGGGAAGAAGCCTTAAGGGAGGGAAGGCATAGATTAGTCGATACTGACCCCACGATGCCACCAACGCGTCCGTTGTGTCTGCCCACGGGTCTCTTGACCAGGCCACAAACCTCAAGACCTTCCGATTGAGTCGGAAAGCCAGAAGATCTACGTCTGCTGTGCCCCATCTTTGGCAGAGGAGTTGGAACACCTCCGGGTGTAAGGACCATTCTCCCTGGTCCAGCATTTGGCAACTCAGGTAGCCCCCCTGCCAGTTTTCCACACCCGGAATGTACACGGCTGACAGTGCCGGTACGCTCCTCTCTGCGCACTTCAGGATGCGAGCGACCTCCGATGCTGCAGCTGAGCTTCTTGTTCCTCCATGATGATTGACATATGCCACTGCTGTGGCGTTTGTCTGACTGGATTCTGACTGGCCGCCCTTGCAGCCTCTGAGACCATCTGAAAAGGCACAGCCTGATCGCCTGGATTTCCAGGACATTGATCGGCAGGCGGGATTCCTCTGGGGTCCAGCGACCTTGCGCCGACTGAACACCCCAGACTCCCCCCCCCAACCTGTAAGGCTGGCGTCCGTCGTAATCACTATCCAGTAAACCGGAAGAAATTACTTCCCGGCCAGAAGAGCCGGTGCTGTCAGCCACCATACCAGGGATCTCCTGACTAGGTGGCTTACTCAGATTTGATGGACATCTGTTCCATCTGGACAGAACTTCTTTCTGTAACACCCGAGTGTGGTATTGAGCATATGGGACCGCCTCGAAGGAGGCTACCATGAGGCCTAACACTCGCATGCAAAAACGGAATGACGACCAATTCCTGGAAGTCAGCTGCCGCACTGCAGCCCGAAGGGTCTGCAACTTTTCCACAGGGAGGAATACTTTTGCCTCTGAGGAATCCAGAATCAACCCCAGGTACACTAGGCGTTGAGTCGGCACCAATACTGACTTTTGCGTGTTTAGTATCTAACCACAGTCTCGAAGAGTCTGACAGGTAATGGACACGCTTACCTCTAATTCTGAGCTTGAGGGGGCCTTCAGAAGAAGGTCGCCCAAGTAGCCCACGATAGCGATGCCCCGCTGTCTTAGAAGTGCCAGAATCGGAGCGAGCACCTTGTTGAACGTCCTGGGTGCTGAAGCAAGGCCAAACGGGAGGGCCACAAACTGATAGTGGTTCTTCCCGATTGCAAATCGCAGAAACCTCTGGTGTCTGGAGTATATGGGAACATGCAGGTATGCGTCCTTGATGTCCAAGGAGGCCAGAAAGTCCCCTGGATGAAGGGCAGTGACTACAGATCGAACCGACTCCATCCGAAATCTTTGTACATTCACAAAGCAATTGAGGGCCCTGAGATCCAAGATTGGACGAAGCCCATCCTTCTTCGGCACAATGAAAAGATTTGAGTAAAAACCCTGACCCCGTTCCTGTTTTGGAACTGGAATGACTATCCTGCGTTCCAGCAGACCCTGGACCGCCCCATACAGGGCCTCCCGACGGGTCAGTAGTAGCTGGTGGTTGGAGGTGATGAATCTGTCCGGTGGACAAGAGAGAAATTCCATCTTGTAGCCTGAAGAGATTACCTTGCAATTTTCGAAGACGTCCCCCCACCCGAGAGCTGGGTGGGGGCGGACCTTCATGCTGATGCAGATTTGTCCGCAGGCTTGTTGGGTTTGCGGGACCAAGGACGTTTTTGTCCTTGGGCAGGCGCCTTGTCGGCCTGGGGTCTTTTCCCTGTCGCCCTAGGGGGATGAAAAAAAAATGCTTGCATGCAGTAAAGGAGGGCCCCTTGCCCTTGGCATGGCCCCTTACCCTTGCTAGTTTGAGGAAGCAACTTTCTTTTACCTCCTGTGGCATCCTTGATGATGTCATCCAGGGAAGCCACAAAAAGTCTGTCGCCCTTAAAGGGCAGATCCAACAGGGCCTTCTTGGAAGTCTGGTCCGCAGACCAGCCCTTTAGCCAGATCAGGCAGCGTATTGCTACTGCATAAACCAAAGCTTTTGACAGCAGGGGAATAGTATCCATGTCTGACTCGCAGACAAACCTAAGGCCCTGGACCAACTGGTCGGCCAAAGTTATCTCATCAGGAGGAGCATCTCACTCCTTTAAACCCTGGAGTAGCAATTTCGCCTATTCAGTAAGTGTCTGAGACACTAGGGCCCCCGCCAGTGCCGGGCGTACTGCCGAGCCTACCACTGAGTATAGGTAGCGAGCGAGTGCTTCAGCCTTCTTATCCACAGGGTCCTTGAAAACAGGAGCCCCTTCTACTAGAATTGTGGTAGCTCTATTAAGTCTGGACACCGGAGGGTCCACTATAGGGGGAGAGGTCCATTTCTTCAGAAAACTCTCCTTAAAGGGGTACCGTACCGCAAACTTCTTTGGGGCTGTAAAAACCCTTAGTGGGTTCTCCCATTCCTTGTATAAGAGCTTATCAAAATAAGACACACAAGGAAACACCCTAGCAGTGCGGGCAGGTTTACGAAACCCAAATGGGAACCGGAGTCTCTGCCGCTTCTGCAGTATTTTCCAATTTTAGCGTATCCCGCACTGCAGTAATAAGGTCAGATACCAAAGCCTTTTCGCGTACTGACCTGGACTTGGAGTCATCCTCACTGTCCGATCGGTCACGGTCTGCAGTCTCTGATGCGTCAGAATCTGGGCCATGAGCCGTAGCTGGACCTGGTTCTGCATCAGAAATATCCCCAGAAGATTGCAGGGGACGGGGGCGTTTACTACCCCCTGTATTCCCGTGTGCTGCTTCCACCCTGGCAGCAAAAGCCTCTAGGATTGCCGACATAGCGTCCATAGACACCTCAGGGGCACCAGCTGCTAAATCTGGAGTTTCAGGGGAGAAAACATCTGGATCAGATGCAATGCTGACCACACGCTGACACCCACCGGGCTCCAGGCAAGATATCAATAGGCCACCCTCCTGTGCTGCAGAGATGCTGGGTCACCCAGAGGACTCACCACCCTTGGATCGGTACCGCTATGCTGCCGTGTGCTGCGCCTGTGATGCTGTCTCACCGCTGCTGTGTCAGTCTGCTTCCTTTATCAGCTCTTCCTGTGTGAATTTTTCGCGCCAGTGTAATGCACCCTAGAGGCCGGAGACTCAAACAAAATGGCCGCCAAACGTCTGTATGGAAGATAATGTGGGGTCTAAGAAAATGGCCGCCGAGCCGAAGATAGAGGCCAAAACAGCCATAGACCACAAAAAGATGGCGGTATATACATACAGCGTAAATCATTACAAACATGGCTGCCGATCAGTCGATAGAGGCCAGTGGGTGTGGAACTACAAGAAAATGACGCCGAAACCACAGGAAAATGGCCGACGGGCAGTCACTAGAGGCCAAAACAGGCATGGACCACCGCAAAATGGCCGCCGACAGCATGGAGGGGGAAGCACATACAGGTAAGCAGAAATTAAATTTCTTTTAAATGTTAGTTACAGCCAGCCCCGCTCCAGTGGAACCCCTATAGGTGACCCCCAGCACCCATAGCCAGAAGCCCAGGGAGGAGGGAAAGGCAGGGAGAGAGGGAAGAAAGGGGCCACAACCACTTACTTGGTCTCTCTAGGAATGTCCAGCCAAATCACCCAACCGAGGCAGGGGAGTTTACTTACCTATCCTGCATGTATCATGCTGGAAGACATTCCAAACAGATCATCGTCCGCGCATGGAAGGTGACTGTTGGCCAGGCATGCTGTGATTGGACCCCAGGGGACGATCATATGTATGCCCTGGAGCGCGACGCTCACCGGACAGGCTGCTGCGACGCGGCCGTAAGGTCAGCCGAAGCTGAGCGGTCCGATGCAAGCCTTGGAGCGTAAGCTCACCGGCCAGGCTGCTGCTACTCGGCCGTAAGGTCAGCCGAAGCTGAGCGGTCCGATGCAAGCCCTGGAGCGTAGGCTCACCGGCCACCCGTGGAGCGACGGGCATGTCGTGGAAAACCAAGCGCGTAGCTAGGGTCGGCACCCGCTTGATGGCCGAAACTGGTTAGACTACAAGGATCGAGGATCCAGCCTGTCACCCAGTCGGCAGTTGATCGAAGATCGCAGGAAACAAAAAAATGTAGCAAAATATATTTTTTCCTCCGGACCAATAGGCCCAAAGGGAGCCATGTCCTACTCCTTGCTAGACAGAAAGAAATGATCTGCGAGATGCAGACTGAGGGGATATACCCAGTGGGTCCGCCCCCCGGGGCGGTACTGTAGAAGGTGTGATGCAACACTTTTTACAAGTTTTCTGCCTAGTCACTCCTAATTAACGGAGAATACCCACTATGTCAATAGAGAAGCTGTGTCGGTCCATGAACGAAAGAGTAAGTGTAGCTGCTGACTTTTAATAAACAGACACTTACCTGCTCCACGGTCCAGCGATGCGGCCACCCGGAGCGTCGCTCCTCTACCCCCCTCTCCGCCGGCGCCTCCATTCACACTGTGGGCACCCGGCCGTGACAGCATTTGGCTTCACGGCCGGGCACGCACTCCACATGTGCAAGCGGCACTGCACTCCCTGAGAGGACAGGCGATCTCCTGGGACCTGTCACGTGTCCCAGGAGATCGCCTAGAGCAGGGATATGCAATTAGCGGACCTCCAGCTGTTGCCAAACTACAAGTCCCATGAGGCATAGCGAGACTCTGACAGCATCAAGCATGACACCCAGATGCAGAGGCATGATGGGACTTGTAGTTTGGCAACAGCTGGAGGTCCGCTAATTGCATATCCCTGGCCTAGAGGGAGGGGCCGCCTAAGGCGAGTCGCTTAGGCGGTCCCTGTGCAGAAGGAGGAAATGGGACAGGAAGTCCCACTCCTACCGAAGCCCCCACCCCCCCCCCAAAAAAATTACATGCCAAATGTGGCATGTAAGGGGGTGAGGCGTGCTTCAAGCGGAACTTCCACTTTTGGGTGGAACTCCGCTTTAACTTGGGAAGAGATGGCTCCAGGATGTAGTTTGGGAAGAATGCAGGGCAGCATTATGCTTTGGGCAATGTTATGCTGGAAAACCTTGGGCCCTGCCTTTCATGTGGCTGTTACTTTGGCATGTACCACCTACCTAAACATTGTTCCTGATCATGCAAGCCCCTTCATGGAAACTGTATTGCCTGATGGCAGTGACCGTTCATCAGGATAATGCACTGTGCCACACTGCAAAAATGGTTCAAGAATAGTTTGAGGAGCACAGCAAGTTTGAGGTGTTGATTAGGCCTCCAAATTTTCCAGATCTCAATCCAATCAAGAATCTGTTGGATGTGCTGGAAAACCAAGTCCAATCCAAGGGGACCTCATCTTGCAACTTACAGGACTTAAAGGATCTGCTACTGGTGCCAGAAACCACAGTATATCTTCAGAGATCTAGTGGCATTTATGCCTTGACTTGTCAGGGCTGTTTTGGCAGCAAAAGAAGCACCTACTCAATATTAGGTGGGTGCAGAGGAATCTTTCATTAGTGTTTTTGCTTAGGGATGGGGGCTAGCCATCAACCAAATTGTGCATTTAATAATGCAAGGGTTGCTTTAAGGCTGACGTAAAATATCTTTCCTATTTGTTTGGAGCAACTATGTAGGTAAAGCTGGCCAGGTATCTATGAGGAAATGGCAAAGCACAATCTGACCATCCAGCCACATGGCACATAAACAAGTACAGCAAGCATGCATGGTTAAAAAATTGGAGTGGGCAAAAAGGAGCACAGACAGGTCATGTCCAGCACTAGCTTATTACCCAGGAAAGTGTAGTGACCAGATGTTTTTCAATATCGCCCAACCACAAAGTATGAACCTGCTCTTGCTCTACACATGAGATTGTCATCTGTTACAGACAAATTAAAGTGATTCTAAAGGTTCTATTTAAAAATAAATAAATAAATAACAAACATGTTATACTTACCTGCTCTGCGCAAGGGTTTTACACAGAGCAGCTCAGATCCTCCTCTTTTGCGGTGCCCCACCGGCAAGGGTTTTACATAGTAGCCCCGATCCTCCTTTTCTGGGGTGCCCCACCGACACTCCTGGCTCCTCCCCTTCACCGGGTGCCCCCATAGAGAACAGCTTTCCATAGGGCGCACGCCCCCGCACCCTGGATTTGATTGACAGCAGCGGGAGCCAATGGCTCCTGCTGCTATCAATCTAGCCAATGAGGACAGAGACAGTGGCTGAGCCGCTGGGCTCGTGCACATCACTGGAATGGATGGGCTCAGGTAAGAAAAAGGGGGGGGGGCTCTGGGATCAGCTGCAAAGAACCTTGAGACTTTGCATGTATAATTATTGCTTAAAGGGATTGTAAAGACTAAAGAGTCAAATACAGGCAGTGATGTCTTATGGAAATGTTTTGTCACTTTCTGCACACTTCAAAAATGGTTTCAGAAAATTGCCCAATCAAAATAATTATTTTTTTATCTGTAAATGTGAGCATCAGTAGAAGAAAATATGTAAAACATTTACGAAAAAGTCACTCTATAGCTTTGGTTAGCATAACTCCCTATGGTGTCACAATTTGTAAAATAGACATACATTCCAACCTTCCTAATTGGAAAATAGAAAAGCCATCCTAGCCAAATATTTTAGAAAAACTACACGGACTTACTACACTTCATTTTATTTACGATTCAAACCAAAAAACATCATGCTTTTCATGTACGAAAAAAAGAGTCACCGAAGTTTCATGTATGATAAAAAAAAAGTGTAATTTTTTTGTTTAACCACTTAAGGACCCAAAGAATTTGCCCCCTTAATGACCATGCCATTTTTTTGCGATACGGCACTGCGTCGCTTTAACTGACAATTGCGCGCTTGTGCTACACTGTACCCAAAAAAAATAAATTGTATTTGATCACCACTGCGGTTTTTCTTTTGCGCTATAAACAAAAGGAGAGCGACAATTTAGAAAAAAAAATATATATATTTTTAACTTTTTAATATAATATCCCAAAAAACAAAACAAAAAAAAAACAACGAATTTCTTCATCCGTTTAGGCCAATATGTATTCTACATATTTAACCCCTTTCTTACTGAGTCATTGTAAAATGACATTGGAAGGAACCCTCCCTCCCTCAGGTTGGACGTCATATGACGTCCTGGGCTCCCCGGGCGGCTAGGGGGCGCGCGCGTGCATCGTTTGGGACCCGGTGCGCGTGCCCGGCGGCCGCGATGTCCGTCGGGCACCCGCGATCACAGTTGGACTGTGGATCGGTGTGTGTAAACACACAGATCCCCGTCCTGTCAGAGGTGAGGAGACCGATGTGTGTTCCCAGTACAGAGGAAAACAGATCAGTCTCCTCCCCTTGTGAGTCCCCTCCCCCTAGTTAGAATCACTCCCAGGGAACATATTTAACCCCTTGATCGCCCCCTAGCGTTAACCCCTTCCCTGCCAGTCACATTTACACAGTAATCAGTTTTGTTTTATAGCACCAATCGCTGTATAAATATGAATGGTCCCAAAAACGTGTCAAAAGTGTCCGATATGTCCGTCGCAATGTCATGGTCACAATAAAAATCGCAGATCGCCATTACTAGTTAAAAAATAAAAATGCCATAAATCTATCCCCTATTTTGTAGATGCTATAACTTTTGTGCAAACCAATCAATATACGCTTATTGAGATTTTTTTTGTACCAAAAATATGTAGAATACGTATCAGCCTAAACTGAGGAAAAATTATTATTTTTTTTTTTTAAATTGTGATATTTATAATAGCAAAAAGTAAAAAATAGTGTTTTTTTTTAAATTGTCGCTCTTCTTTTGTTTATAGCACAAAAAATAAAAACCACAGAGGTGATAAAATACCACCAAACGAAAGCTTTATTTGTGGGGAAAAAAAAAGATGATTTAATTTGGGTACAGTGTTGCATGACCGCACAAGTGTCATTCAAAGTGCGACAGCGCTGAAAACGAAAAATTGGTCTGGGCAGGAAAGGGGTGAAAATGCCCTGTATTGAAGTGGTTAAAAAAACCAAACACAATAAGTGTACAGTGGTACCTTGGATTTCGACCATAATTCGTTAGAATGCTTGTATTAGTCAATGGAAACTCAGATAATTAGTTCCACAGTGACTTCTATTGTATGCAATACTGCATGTGGCCAGAGGTCAGGATTTAAAGCGGAGGTGCAGCCAAAAAAAAAAAGTCAGCAGCTACTAACAGTGTAGCTGCTGACTTTTAATAAGGACACTTACTTGTCCTACTCGCCCGCGATGTCGGTCCCGCCACAGCGATCGATCGCTGCTGGCAGGTCCCGGCTCCTCCATCCTGAGTAAGGGAAACAGGCAGTGAAGCCGTAAGGCTTCACTGCCTGTTTCCTACTGCGCATGCGCCACTCGCACGGCGCTTTGTGAATGGGCGGCTTGCCTCCTGGGATACACAGTTCCCAGAAGGCAGTGCGGCCCATTCACAAGAAGAGGAAGCGGAAGGAGACCCACCGCGGACGAGAAGAGGAACATTAGAGGCAGATTAGGGGACTTCCGCATAGCAACAGGCATTTAGGGTGAGTATATATAAAAAAAAAATTCTCTTAATTTTTTTTTATTTTTTAGGATTTTTAATGTAAAGATTTTTTCAGGGTGGACCTCCGCTTTAAAAAAAATAATAATAGCTTGTATTGCCAAACAATGTAGGCCTTCCAAGTGCGATGGTAAACCTTCCTAGAGGACGGCTTCCGAGCACTTCTCATGGTAGGGATTACTGAATCTGACAGGCCCCGGTCTCTCAGAACCTGGTTCTCAATAGCCATGCCGTTAAAGCCAGTGACTGTAAAGCAGGATGGAGTATGGGACCTTGCGACAGCAGGTCCTCACGTAGTGGTAGGTGCCAAGGGTCGTCTACTACCAGACGTACTAGATCGGCGTACCAAGGACGCTGAGGCCAATCTGGAGCGATCAGGATCATTGGAATTCCCTCTGCCTCCATTCTGCGAAGCAGATGAGGAAGAAGCCTCATGGGAGGGAAGGCATAGATTAGCCGATACTGACCCCACGATGCTACCAATGCGTCCTTTGACCGGGCCACAAACCTCAATACTTTCCGATTGAGTCAGGATGCCAGGAGATCTACGTCTGGCGTGCCCCATCTTTGGCAGAGGAGCTGGAACACATCCGGGTGTAAGGACCACTCTCCTTGGTCCAGCATTTGGCGACTCAGGTAGTCGGCCTGCCAGTTCTCCACACCCGGAATGTACACGGCCGACAGTGCCGGTACGCTCCTTTCTGCCCACCTCAGGATGCAAGCGACTGCCGATGCTGTAGCTGAGCTTCTTGCTCCTCCTTGATGATTGACATATGCCACCGTCGTGGCGTTGTCTGACTGGATGTCCCTTGCAGCCTCTGAGACCACGTAGAGAGGCACTGCCTGATTGCCCGGAGTTCCAGGACATTGATCGGCAGGCGGGATTCCTCCCGGGTCCAGCGACCTTGCGTCGACTGGACACCCCAGACTCCCCCCCCAACCGGTAAGGCTGGTGTCCGTCGTGATTACCATCCAGTGAACAGGAAGGAATGACTTCCCGGACAGAAGTGCAGGGGATGTCAGCCACCATACCAGGGAGGTCCTGACTAGGTGGCTTACCCGGATTTGATAATCTAGGGATGATGGGCATTTGTCCCATTTGGACAGAATTTCCTTTTGCAACACTCGAGTGTGATATTGAGCATACGCAACTGCCTCGAAGGAGGCTACCATGAGGCCCAAGACTCGCATGCAAAAACGGAGTGACGACCATTTCTTGGATGTCAGCTGCAAACCTTTGCCTCTGAGGAATCCAGAATCAACCGCAGATACAGTAGGCGTTGAGTCGGCACCAAAACTGACTTTTGCGTGTTTAGCACCCAACCAATATCTCAGAGAGTCTGACAGGTTAAAGACACGCTCTCCTCCAATTCTGAGCTTGAAGCAGCCCTCAGAAAAAGGTCGTCCAAGTAGCCCATGATAGCGATGCCCCGCTGTCTTAGAAGGGCCAGAATCTGGGCGAGCACCTTGGTGAACACCCTGGGTGCCAATGCCAGGCCAAACTGGAAGGCCACAAACTGATAGTGGTCCTCCCCGACTGCGAAGTGCAGAAACCTCTGATGCCTGGAGCATATGGGAACATGCAGGTATGCGTCCTTGATGTCCAAGGACGCCAGAAAGTCCCTTGGATGGAGAGCAGTGACAACAGATCGAACCGACTCCATCCGGAATCTTTGTACTTTTACAAAGCAATTGAGGGCCTTGAGATCCAGAATTGGACGAACCCCATTCTTCTTTGGCACTACGAACAGATTTGAGTAAAACCCCTGAAATCGTTCCTGCACTGGGACAGGAATGATCACCCTGCGTACCAGCAGATCCTGGACCGCCCCATAAAGGGCCCCCCGACGGGTCGGCTGAAGCTGGAGGTTGGAGGGAAAAAATCTGTTCGGCGGACAAGAGAGAAACTCTATCTTGTAGCCTGAGGAGATTACTTTGCAAACTCACTGGTCGGAGATCAGAGATGTCCACCGAGTCACGAATTCGCAAAGACGTCCCCCCACCCGAGAAATGGGTGGGGGCAGACCTTCACGCGGACGTAGATTTGTCCACAGGCTTGCGAAACCAAGGACGCTTTTGTCCCTGAGCAGGCGCTTTATCGGCCTGGGATCTTTTATCTGCCGCCCTGGGCGGACGAAAAAAACGCTTGGGTGCAGTAAAGGCGGGCCCTTGCCTATGTCGTGGCTCCTTACCCTTTTTGGATTACGGAAGCAACGTGCTCTTACCCCCTGTGGCATCTTTAATGATGTCATCCAGAGAGGCCCTAAAAAGCCTATCGCCCTTAAAGGGAAGATCCAGCAGGGCCTTCTTGGAAGATTGTTCTGCAGACCAGCACTTCAGCCAGATCAAGCGGCGTAATGCCACCACATAAACCGAGGCTCTGGACAGCAAGGGGATAGTATCCATGTCTGTCTCGCAGACAAACTTAAGGCCCTGTACCAAGGGGTCGGCCAAAGCTACCTCATTCGGAGGAGCCTCCCGCACCTTTAACCCCTGGAGTAGCATCTTTGTCCACTCAGTAAGTGTCTGAGACACCAAAGTCCCAGCCAATGCTGGACGCACCGCTGAGCCCACCACTGTGTATAGGTAGCGAGCGAGTGCCTCAGCCTTCTTATCCACAGGGTCCTTGAAGACAGGAGCCCCTTCCACTGGGATCGTGGTAACTGTTAAGTCTGGACACAGGGGGAGAGGACAATTTTTTCAGGAAACTCTCCTCAAAGGGGTACCGGACTGCAAAATTTTTTGGGGCTGCAAAAACCTTCAGTGGGTTTTCCCACTCCTTGTATAAAAGCTTATTAAGATGAGACACACAAGGAACCACCTTAGCAGTGCGGGCCGGCTTACGGAACCCAAAGGGGACCGCCGTCTCTGCTGTTTCTGCAGCATTTTCCAATTTCAGCGTATCCCGCACTGCAGTGATGAGGTCAGATACCAAAGCCTTTTCGCGTGTTGACCTGGATTCATTCTCACTGTCCGACCGGTCATGGTCCGTAGTCTCTGATGCATCAGAATCCGGGCTATGAGCAACAGCCGGGCATGGTTCTGCATCAGAATTATCCCCAGAAGATGGCGGGGGAAGGAGGCGTTTCCTACCCCCCCCATGTTCCCACGCGCCGCTTCTACCTTGGCAACAAAAGCCTCTAGGATTGCCAACATAGCATCCACAGATACATCAGGGGCACCAGCTGCTAACTCAGGTATTTCAGGGGAAAAAATGTCTGCTTTAGACGCCATGCTGACCCACGCGCCTGACACCCACAGGGACTCCAGGCAAGGTATCAATAGGCCACCTTCCTAGCTGCTACAGAGATGCAGGGTCTCCCAGAGGACTCACCACCCTTAGAACGGTACCGCTATTGCTGCCGTCTGCTCCCGCCTGAGATGCTCTCCCACCGCTGCCCGTGTCAGTCTGAACCTCTTCAGCGTGTCTCTGTATACTTCTGCGCCTGTGGAATGCACCCTAGAGGTCGAAGACTTCCACAAAATGGCCGACAAGCGTCCGTGCTGAAGAATAGTGTGGCCAATAAGAAAATGGCTGCCGAACAGACAACAGAGGCCAAAACAGGCGTGGACCACAAGAAAATGGCCGACAGCATGGAGGAAGAAACACACACAGGTAAGCGGCACATTAAGATTTTTAATAACAGCCTATAGCACAGTCCCGCTCCAGATGGAGCCCCCCAGGTGACCCCCCATCACTTAGCTTTAGCTTGCAGAGTCCTAACATGGATTGACACATATGGGGGTGAGAGAGGGCTGCACATCCCGATTTTAATATTAGAACAATAAAATAAAAATTTCCCGTGGGATTTTAAAGCAGCAAGGAAGAATAAATGGTAGATAAAATGTCAATTTTATTGGAAAGATTGCGATGACGCATATAGCATAAAAAGATTTATTCATGAATCTTTTGAGCTCCGGTAATTAAAAAACCAACAATAGAACACAGAAATACTACAATTCACATACATGGTGTACATTTAGGGTGGTGTGACATTACACATTTAATGCATTACGATGTACTGTAGAAGAGACCCCGATGCATTTCGACCTCTCTAGGTCTTCCTCAAGGGGATTAAATTGTTCTATAGGACATCAAAAAATAAAAGATTATATATATGAATAGCCCAGGGAGGAGAGAAGGCAGGGAGAGAGGAAAGAAAGGGCAAAAACCACTTACTTGATCTCTCCAGCCAAGTCTTCCTACCGAAGCAGGGGAGCTACTTACCTTTCCTGCGTGGATTGTGCTGGAAGACATTCCAGACAGATCATCATCCGCACACGGAGGTGACTGTCGGTCCGGCTTGCTGTGATTGTGTCATAGAGACCGATCATATGCATGCCCTGGAGCGCGAAGCTCACCGGCCACCCGTGGAGCGACGGGCATGTTGTGGACAACCCAGCGCATAGCTAGGGTCGGCACATGCTCGATGGCTGAAACTGGGGAGACTACAAGGATCTGGAATCCAGCTTGTCACCCAGTCGGCAGTTGATCGCAGGAACAAAAAAAAAAACGTAGAAAAACCCCCCCCCGGACCAATGGGCCCAAAGGGAGCAATGTCCTTCTCCTATGCTAGGCAGAAAAAAACTGATCTGCGAGATGCAGAGAGAGGGGTAATACCCAGAGGGTCCGCCCCCTGGGCGGTACTGTAAGGTGTGATGTGTTAACACTTTCTACAAGTTTTCTGCCTAGTCACTCCTAAATGAAGGATAATACCCACTTGTCAATAGGAAGCTGTGTCCGTCCATGAACGAAAGAGTAATAGGGGAAAGATTTATGGCATTTTTATTAGTAATGGTGGCGATCTGCGATTTTTAGCGGGACTGCAACATTGCAGCGGGCAGATCGGACAAATTTTTGGGACCATTGACATGTATACAGCGATCAGTGCTATAAAAATGCACTGATTACTGTGTAAATGTCACTGGCAGAGAAGGGGTTAACACTAGGGGGCGATCAAGGGGTTAAATGTGTTTCTTGGAAGGTGTTTCTAACTGTGGGGAGATAGGACTGACTGGAGGAGAGAGATTGCTGTTCCTAATCACTAGGAACAGCAGATCTGTCTCTCCTCACCTGTCAGAACGGGGATCTGTCTGTTTACATTGATAGATCCCTGTTCTGTGTCTCTGTGGAGCGATCGTGGGTGGTCAGCGAACATCGCGGCCACCGGCTACGCACATGCGGCTCCAGCGGTGCGCGGGGGCTCCTAGAGCAGTACAACTTCGGCGGCTGGTCCTTAAACGGTTAATGTTCAATAGTAGTATGCAGCAATATGCAGGGACAGAAGCGTTTGTGTTCCATAGAAATGTTGCCCCTCAGTATGACAGTTGGGCGGTATGAATATTTATTATTACAGATACTATAGGTGTGCGCACATGGTGTTCTGGGTGTGCCTGGGCACACCCTAATCAGTTTGTGCACATTAGCATTATCACTCTGTGTGCAGGCGGGAAAGATATCCCTCTGATCGGCTTTGCCATAAGAGAAGTGCTTATCACTGCACTGGCAGGGAAATCAATGTGCCAGGGTCATATACATGTAGACACACACACGTGCATGTAAGCTTAAGCTTTGAGGGTGCACACCCTAATGCAACAGTCTGCACACACCTGTGACAGGTACTTACTGTATATATCGCCATCAATTTATGCAGTGCTTTACATATATATTGCACATTCACATCAGTCCCTGCCCTCAAGGATCTTACAATCTAAGGTCCCCAACTCGCATTCATACATACTAGGGTTAATTTAGACAGGAACCAATTAACCTATCACCTGGGAGGAAACCCACAATGTGGTCGGGATTCAAACCGACAACCCCAGTGCTAATCACTTAGCCACTGCGCTGACAAGAAAATTGTATTGTACAGAAACTTGAAGCGTCATCAGACTTTAACAGGAAACTGCAGAAGTTTAACCCTTTCCATACAGGGCTTTTTATACCACTTCCATACCGGGCCTATTCTGGCACTTCTCTCCTACATGTACAAATCATCATTCTTTTGCTAGAAAATTACTCAGAACCCCCAAACATTATATATGTTTTTTTTTAGCAGACTCCCTGGGGAATAAAATGACGGTCATTGCAATTTTTTATCTTGCACGGTATTTGCGCAATAATTTTTCAAACGCCTTTTTTTTGGAAAAAAAATGGTTTCATGAATTAAAAAATAACAAAACGGTAAAGTTAGCCCAATTTTTTTGTAAAATATGTTACGCGATGTTACGCCAAGTAAATAGATACCCAACATGTCACACTTTAAAATTGCGCACACTCATGGAATGGTGCCAAACTTCTGTACTTAAAAATGTCCAAAGGCGACGCTTTGAAAATCTTTACAGGTTACCAGGTTAGAGTTACAGAGGAGGTCTAGTATTAGAATTGTTGCACGCGCTCTAACGCACGCGGCGATACCTCACATATGTGGTTTGAACGGCGCTTACATATGTGGGCGGGACTTACGTGTGCGTTCGCTTCTGAGCGCGAGCTATTGGGGACAGGGGCGTTTAAAAAAAATATTTTACTTTTTTTTTTTTTTTACACCTTTTTTTTTTTTTGATCACTTTTATTCCTATTACAAGGAATGTAAACATCCCTTGTAATAGGAATGTGTGTGACAGGTCCTCTTTATGGAGAGATGCGGGGTCAATAAGACCCCACATCTCTCCTCCAGGCTGGAAAGCATGAGATCGTGAAAAAAAATTCACCGATCTCATGCTTACTAGCCGCAATGGCGGCTTTGTTTACTTCTGAGGACCCGGGCGTGATGTCATCACATTGCGCCCGGGCCTCCGACGGTCCTAGAGATGACTGGTGACCATCTGGTCACCAGTCATCTCTATGCTCCTTGTCATGTGACCACCGGACGATTCTTTCTCCGGGCCCCCGATGGCACGGGAGAGCCCGGAGAAGCACCGGATGGCGGCGGGAGGGGGGGATGTCCCCTCCCGCCGCTATGATCGTTCTTATGGTGCACAGAATCGCCGGCTGAAGACAAGGATATCTGAATGATGCCTCTAGCTGCAGGCATCATTTAGATATCCCCCCTCAAACCCAGGACGTCATATGAAGTCCACCCAGAGGAAGAGAGGGTTCCTGCCGGCGTCATTTTACAATGACCCGGTATGGAAGTGATTAAACGTAGAACTATAGGTAAAACTTTTTTTTTTCTTCATTTTGGATAGGGCAAGGGAGAGTTATAACCCATGTCAGATTTTTCTTCACCATCTGTGCCCCATTGCAGAGATTTCCCTTCACTTCCTGTCCCATAGTCAAACAGGAAGTGAGAGGAAATACCTGCAAATTAAGGGACTTCCTTGGGGACCCCTAGGTCACCGAAACGAATGTCCCCTTAGGAAGAGTTCCCCTCTATTACTTTTCTAGGGACAACCCAAAATATGGGGTTTACTTTCAATGATAATGATAAACAGGACAAATAGAGAGGGTGGATCTCATTTAATGGGGCACAGACAGCAATAAAAACGGACAAGCGTTCTAATCCCTCTCTACTCTATACAAAACTAAAAATTATATATATATATATATTGTGACAGCAGGAAGGTAAAGTCACCTGGTTGCATCCAGGGGGGTAGATATATTTCGCCCAGATTCAGGCTTTACGCCGACTTATACAACTAGGTGGAGAGTTGTATAAGGCTAGTGGGCTCATGGATGACTCATACCTCTAGGGAGAGGGCTGGGCGTCGTGCAGACAGGGAGTTGATGAGACCAGCTGAAGCTTGTCAGCTCATTTAGGCCTCTATAAGAACTCCCAGCTTCATTAGATGTTAGCTCATGCCTGGAACCAGACCTGTGTGGACTGTCTAGGGAGAGTGAACCCCTGTGCGGTGAGACAAAGCCTGTGTGGCTATTTGCTTGGACATTTAAAACCAGGGACTTAGGGACTAGGACAGCACTAGGCTGATCCCAGTTGTTAGTTAGGAAACCTGTATGTTTAGTCAGAGGTCAACTTGACCAGGATTTATTTTGGTTATGTTTCTTTTGCTTTGCTGTGTTTTGTCACTGTAAATAGAAAATAAACCGCACCTTTTTGATTTTGAAAACCACAACCTCCGTTTGCTGGGCCTGTTTTGTGTGGGGAGCCCATCCCGGGGGTCACACACACCCGCTGCCGAGCTAACCCCCTCACAGTTGGTGGAGAACCAGTGGCAGTTTTTTTTTAAGCCAGCATGGAGGAGATACTGAAACAGCTGGCTCTAGCAAATGCCAATCAAAAGCAGACAAATGCAGGTTTGCAAAGGAGCCTTGCAGCCCAGCAGCAAGCTCATCAACAGAGCCTTGCAGCCCAGCAGCAAGCTCACCAACAGAGTCTGGAAGCTCAGCAACAAGCCCAGCAGCAATCTGCGGCCCGCTTCATAGACCTGTTACAGAAGCAAGAGCAGAGACTACAACAAATGGAAGCAGTAATGCAGCAACGTCCGCAGACCAGTGAGGAAAGCCGTCCCACTAATACCGCGTCCTTTGGGATGAGTCGTTTATTGACAAAAATGACTGGAGAGGATGATCCAGAGGTATTTTTGACCACATTTGAAAGGACCGCTAAAAGAGAAAAGTGGCCTGAGGAGCAGTGGGCTGGACTGGTGGCTCCTCTGTTAACTGGTGAATCGCAGAAAGCTTACTATGACCTAGAGCCTAACCAAGCAAAAGACTATGTGATGCTAAAAGCTGAAATTTTGGCAAGGCTGGGTGTCACCCAGGCTGTCCGGGCTCAGCGTGTGCATAACTGGACTTTCCAGCTTGGAAAACCCCCCAGGTCTCAAATGTATGATCTCATTCACCTGAGCAGAAAGTGGCTACAGCCAGAGACTTTGTCCGCACCAAAGATTGTGGAACGTGTTGTAATGGATCGGTTTTTGAGAGCCCTTCCTACTGCCATCCAAAAGTGGGTAAGCCATGGAGACCCAGAGACGGCCGATGGTCTTGTGGATCGTGTGGAGAAATACTTGGCTACAGAGAACCTGACGGCCTCTTCCAGAGACACTCGGACTTTCCACCCTAAGACCAGACCATCCCCAGGGGCGGATAAGAGGATTCCAAGGGGTGAGGGTGGAGAGAGTGAGAGGGTGGGAGCTCTACCCCAAGTTTGGCGAGAACAGCCTGGGAAATCAGCGGCTCAAGAGGCGGCAAGAAGGATCATTTGCTACCGCTGCCGGCAAGCGGGACATATTGCAGCCAATTGCCCGGTTGTGGAGGAACCCATGCAGTGTGACTTTCTGACGGGCAGACGTCAGTCGCTGTGTGCGACAGTCGCATGCACTGCCATTCGAGGAACTGAGAAACATTTATGCAAAATGTGTGTTAATGGTAGAAATGTTGTGGTATTGCTGGATTCAGGCAGCCTTGTGACCCTGATAAAGGCTGAGTTAGTTAAAACAGAGGTCTCTGGGAATAGCAAGGTAGCTGTTATTTGTGTGCATGGGGACACCCGAGAGTATCCAGTGACTACAGTGTGTTTCGAGACCCCCAAAGGTACCCTCTCTCATCCAGTGGGCTTAGTATCTCAGTTACCGCATGACGCCATTGTGGGAAGGGATTTTCCGAAGTTCTGGGAACTGTGGGATGATCCTGAGCCCCTCACTGGTGCCCCTATGTACCAGGAATGTGATAGCCAGAACTCCCCTGAGAGTGGTGAGGACTCTCCGGAATTTCCCTTATCAGTATTGGCAGGGGAGACTCAAGAAACTGGAGAGGAGCCCACCTCCTCAGACGAAAACCTACCGTCTGTGGAGTTTTCTGATCTTGAGGTTCACAGGGAAAACTTTGCCACAGAACAGTTGAAAGACCCCGCCCTAATAAAGGCACGGGAAAACGTAGTGAAAATAGATGGCGAGTTAGTGAACCCAGATAATACCTGCACTTACCCATACTTCAGCGTAGAGAAGGACCTACTGTATCGGGTGGCAAAAAGGGCAGAAGAAACCGTTGAGCAGCTTGTGGTGCCCAAACCTTACAGGAAGTTGGTGTTGGAGTTGGCCCATGGGCACATTCTTGGAGGTCATCTGGGGACAGAGAAAACCCGAGAGAGGGTATTACAGAGATTCTATTGGCCGGGGGTGATGAAGGACGTAGAAAATTATTGTTCCTCCTGCCCTGTGTGTCAGAGGTTGGCCCCGATGCCACATTTCCGTAGCCCGCTGGTCCCTCTACCCATCATTGAGGTCCCGTTTGAGAGGATCGCCATGGATTTGGTAGGTCCTATAATCAAGTCCGCTAGGGGGCACCAGTACATATTAGTTATAATGGACTATGCCACCCGTTATCCAGAAGCGATCCCTCTCCGAAATACCTCGGCCAAAACCATAGCCAAAGAGCTATCTCTTGTTTTTAGCCGGGTGGGTATTTGTAAAGAACTGCTTACGGACCAAGGTACACCCTTTATGTCCCGGGTTATGAAAGAGCTGTGTAAATTGTTCAAAGTGACGCAATTGCGTACGTCTGTGTATCACCCCCAAACCGATGGGCTGGTTGAAAGATTCAACAAAACCCTAAAACAAATGTTGAAGAAAGTGGTGGATAGAGATGGAAAGGATTGGGACTGTTTACTTCCTTATTTGATGTTTGCTATTAGGGAGGTGCCCCAATCCTCTACGGGATTCTCCCCCTTTGAGTTACTGTATGGGAGACACCCAAGAGGGCTGTTGGATATTGCCAAGGAAACTTGGGAAAGTGAGAGTTCTCCCCACAGGAGTGTGATTGAGCATGTCGCCCTGATGCAAGATCGAATTGCACAGGTAATGCCCATCGTGAAGGAACATTTGGCCCAAGCGCAGTTGGCACAGCAGAGAGTGTACAACCGTGGAGCCAAGACCCGTACCTTTTCCCCGGGGGATAGGATATTGGTACTTGTCCCTACGGTTGAAAGTAAATTCCTTGCCAAATGGCAAGGCCCCTACGAGATAATGGAAAAAGTGAGCGAAGTGAATTACAAGGTCAGACAACCAGGAAGGCGAAAGCCCGAACAGATCTATCACGTTAATCTGTTGAAAGCCTCGAGGGATAGAGAGTCCCTAGTCGCAGACACTTGGTCACCAGCTCAAACTGGTTGCGTGATTCCTGAGGTTGGAATAGCAGCCACCTTGTCACAACCCCAACAACAGGAGGTTAAGGAGTTTGTGCTTCGCAACAAGGAGGTATTCTCTGAGCTGCCGGGACAAACATCTGGGGTAGAGCATGACATCATTACCCCGCCCGGTGAAAGGGTGAAGTTAAAACCCTATCGGATCCCAGAGGCTCGACGGGAGGCAATACGGGAGGAAGTACAGAAAATGCTGAACTTAGGGGTGATAGAGGAGTCCCAAAGTGATTGGTCTAGTCCCATCGTGTTGGTGCCTAAACCGGATGGGAGCTGGCGATTTTGTAACGATTTTCGTCAGTTGAACAAAGTTACAAAATTTGACACCTACCCCATGCCACGTATAGATGAGTTGATCGACCGGCTGGGAACAGCCCGATACATGACGACTCTTGACCTCACAAAAGGGTATTGGCAAATCCCCCTGGCCAAGTCGGCCAAAGAGAAAACCGCATTTGTAACCCCAGACGGGGCGTTCCAATATAAAAGAATGCCGTTCGGGTTACAGAATGCGCCGGCCACATTCCAGCGGAAAATGGACCAGATGCTGAGGCCCCATCGGAAGTATGCTGCGGCTTACCTGGATGACGTAATTGTCCATAGCACAGATTGGGCCTCACATCTGCCAAAAGTGCAAGCAGTCCTGGACTCTGTTCGGGAAGCGGGGTTTACGGCTAACCCCAAGAAGTGTACCATTGGGCAGGAGGAGGCCAAATATCTTGGGTACACCATTGGGAGGGGAGTAATAAAACCCCAACTCAACAAAGTCGAGGCCATCCAGAGTTGGCCACGTCCCAACAGCAAGAAGCAGGTACGAGCCTTTCTGGGAATCGCTGGGTATTATCGGCGATTCATTCCCCACTTTGCTTCTAAGGCTGTGCCCCTAACCAACCTGACGAAGGGGAAAGGGTCGGTCATGATTAAATGGACCCCCGAGGCTGAGGCAGCATTCCAATTCTTGAAACAAGCCTTATGTAGCCAGCCAGTGTTGTACTCACCCGACTTCTCTAAAGACTTTGTCGTACAAAGTGATGCGTCAGATGTGGGGTTAGGAGCAGTATTGTCCCAGGTCTGGAACGGGGAAGAGCACCCAGTCATTTACCTCAGCAGGAAGTTGAAGTCCCATGAGGTAAATTACGCCACCGTTGAAAAGGAGTGTTTAGCGGTGAAGTGGGCTCTAGATTCCCTTCGGTACTACCTGCTAGGTAGGCACTTTGACATGGTTACGGATCACGCTCCGTTAAAGTGGATGGCTCAAAACAAGGAAACAAATAGAAGAGTGAATAGGTGGTTCCTGGCCCTCCAGGAATTCAACTTCACAGTAAAACATCGCACTGGCGTTCAAATGGGGAATGTGGATGCTTTGTCTCGAGTACATGAATGCCTGATTGCTGGTGTTCCAACCCCGAGGTTAAAACAAGAGGGGGGGGTATGTGACAGCAGGAAGGTAAAGTCACCTGGTTGCATCCAGGGGGGTAGATATATTTCGCCCAGATTCAGGCTTTACGCCGACTTATACAACTAGGTGGAGAGTTGTATAAGGCTAGTGGGCTCATGGATGACTCATACCTCTAGGGAGAGGGCTGGGCGTCGTGCAGACAGGGAGTTGATGAGACCAGCTGAAGCTTGTCAGCTCATTTAGGCCTCTATAAGAACTCCCAGCTTCATTAGATGTTAGCTCATGCCTGGAACCAGACCTGTGTGGACTGTCTAGGGAGAGTGAACCCCTGTGCGGTGAGACAAAGCCTGTGTGGCTATTTGCTTGGACATTTAAAACCAGGGACTTAGGGACTAGGACAGCACTAGGCTGATCCCAGTTGTTAGTTAGGAAACCTGTATGTTTAGTCAGAGGTCAACTTGACCAGGATTTATTTTGGTTATGTTTCTTTTGCTTTGCTGTGTTTTGTCACTGTAAATAGAAAATAAACCGCACCTTTTTGATTTTGAAAACCACAACCTCCGTTTGCTGGGCCTGTTTTGTGTGGGGAGCCCATCCCGGGGGTCACACACACCCGCTGCTGAGCTAACCCCCTCACAATATATAAATAAAAAATAATAAATAAAACTTCAAAACTAAAAAAAAAAAAAAAGTTTGTTCTTACTTTGAGCGTTTATTGAAGTTGTCATGCACAGCTGAGAGCTCTATATAAACTATCTTTTTTAATTTGAAAGTACAGATTCACTGTAATGAGTTTACTTGGACCTGATATAAAAAACAATATTTACACAAGACTATACAGCGATTCCATAGAACAGGGATATGCAATTAGCGGACCTCCAGCTGTTGCCAAACTACAAGTCCCATGAGGCATAGCAAGACTCTGACAGCAGCAAGCATGACACCCAGAGGCAGAGGCATGATGGGACTTGTAGTTTTGCAACAGCTGGAGGTCCGCTAATTGCATATCCATGCCATAGAATATCTGCCTGCTACCACTAGTAAACATTCTTAAGCCTAAAGCTGACCATATACTGTTAGTTTTTTTTCATTCATTCCGCAAGTGGGCTGAAGAAAGAAAAAAAAAATCCCCCAAGAGAGGTGAATAGAGGAATCCCATCCCTCCCGCCTTCTTGCTTGGACATTGTAATCTGACAGCTGCACCAGCAACTGTCAGAATACACTGATCAGCGGAGGCAGCTGTTATCAATAAAAAGTTTTCCTAATTTTTAATAACGAGCCTAGACTTCAGCTTTAAAGCAATTGTAAAAGGTAATACAAAAAACAAACATGTTTATACTTACCTGCACTGTGCAATAGAATTGCACAGAGCGGTCGTGAACCTCCATCTCGGGTCCCCCGCTGGCACTCCTGGCCTGTCCTCTGCCTCTATCCGGTGCCCCATGGGAAGCCGACTCCCATAGGGGCACTCGTGCGTGCTCGCTCCTAAGCCCCGTTGCTGCTTTCATGGACACAGAAAGCAGGACTTGGCCCTGTCTCCCACTCCCTCCTCACTGGTTTTGATTGACAGCACTGGGAGCCAACGGCTCCCGGTTCCCAAGCAAAGCCAGAGACCCAGAAGTGAGGGGAGAGAAGAGCTGCAGACGTGCACAGCGGTGGATTGAATTAGTGATCAGGTAAGTAAAAGGAGGAGGGGTGGGGGAGATGCTGATGCCCAATAAATTTTTTACTTTAATGCAAAGAATGCATTAAGGTAAAAAATGTTTAGGCATTACAACTACTTTAAAGCTGAAGCTTAATCTGCATACATTTTACCTTCTCTGGTTCCTCCGTTCAGGTCTAAAAAAAAAAGGTAAGTTAATGAAAGCAGGTTATATTTTAAATTGTCAGCGTTATGCTGAAAATGTTTAAATATAAAACTTATTTTCCTTACATACCTGATTTTTTACCAAGTCATGTCCCTATGCACTGCAGCCAGATCATGGTTGGCGGATGGGGTCAACAGGGTAGTGTACATGGCTTTCTGAAAACATCACAATACCCCGCCTCAGTACTCCTCATGGCTCATGATGCAAGAAGTTGGCTGGTTCTTGGGAAAGGATATGCAAATATCAAAATACCTTGATGGGTGAATATCTATCTAGAGATGTGGGCATTCCTAGCAAGACTGAATTTGTATGCAGACTACACTAGGTAATGTCTAATATATACGGTGCTGAGCCTCAATGACTGAACTGAAATCCAACAAATGAGAAGCGAGACAGGGATAGAAAGGCTAGGGAGGAAAGGGCTACACCAGTGATTCTCAACTGTCGATCACCCATTGTATCCATTCCTTGGGTTTCCAATTAGTTGCAGTGCCCTAGGATTCCCAAACTCATCGCTCTCCAGAACATTCCTCACCCAACTCTCTCTGCTCCCGGGCAAGCACCAGGGGGATAAGTGTGGAAAAGGAATAGCTAAGAGCATGACCCCCTCCTGCAGTACTGTGGCCGCTTCCCTTTCCCCCCACTGTAGAAGGGCCCTGTTACACACCCCCCCCCCACCAGGCCTTGCACCTCTGAACCAAGGGCGAGCTGCGGGCAGTGACCACCTAACAGGTTGAATGCAGCTTGGGAGCTGAGAAATGAAAAGATTTTCTGTTCACATTAGTGAGAACATGAAAAGTACCTTATGTACTTACTATACAGTAGTATTTCTTTATTGTAACATACTCAGATAGTCATAAATTAACATTTCAAAACAAAGTTTCTGTAATAGAATTATGACATCGGCTTCTGCTGACTTATATTCTGAAGCCAGTTACATTACATTCACTGACCTGGAGCAATCAAGCACGTATGGGGTGTGGAGACACAATATGCACTGGCTTGCGCTGGGTCATTGACTCACTAAGTAGCGAAGCAAGGGTAAGGATGACAATTTCAAGGGCCCACACAGGTCATCAATGACAGCTCCTATACGGTATTATATTGTGATGGCTTCCCTTTCACATTAGTTTATGATGAAGCATACTGTATTTAAATAACTAGTAGGGAAGTTTTAACATTTTATTTCCTTCCTGCAAAATAAATATTCTTGCTTAGTAGTAGATGGTATCCATCTTACATCTAATTGGTAAATGTGTAGTGTGTTCGATAAGCTATCCTTTGTTATCTTGAGTATTCCAATTGCCACTCCTAGGTCCTTACTGGTCTGACACCACGCAGTCTACAAAATGCTGTGTGTTATCAGCCCAAAACAGAATTTTGGAGCAGAGTTAATTTCTAAAAGATCAGGTTTCTTTCTGTACTTCCAAAGTCTTTAAAAGGACAAAACATGGGCAAATTTGAATGTTTTTTTCTGACATACAAATGTCTGTGGTATTGTTGGGCTGAACGAACATTTTAATGGCAACATGTTCTGTTTGATATAAGCAAACATCAAAATTCTATCACTGGCAGCTGTACAATGCAGAATGTTACTTGTCCTCACACAATGGAACAATGACTGGACTTCGGTAAAGGCAACCACCAGCACAATTTTCATCTAAACAGAAAATTTGGCAATGAACGAGTGAATATTAACCTACGTGTGCCTTTTTTCGTTATTTCTGTGTGGACAATTCTGTGGAAAGTAGTTATGCTGTAGTTGAATCTTATTATCGCAGCATAACAACACTTTATAATAACGCTATTAGCCCTTTCAATTCAAAACACTTATGTTGGGAAGCATACGTATGTAAGCCCTTTTTCAGAGACAATTCAAAGATTCTCTTTATATGCAGCTACTCCCCTGTCTCTGCATGTTAATGATGAGGAAACGCTTTAGCCTCCATCATACTTTAGAAGATACAAAATATGATGTGCACACCGTTGGTTTACCCTGCTTAATAATGTGTGGCTAACAGCTGATTTGAAAGCACGGGGTGTTCAATAACACAACAAATCAAATGTCAGGTGACTTCCATTCCCCTAGAGCTAGTTTACACTAGTGTTGCTCTCTGAAGAGCGATCCGCCTCCTCACTTTCTACTTTAACCCTCTGAACCATGCACTTGTTGAATGGGTCATGTTCAGTGGGTGGTACTGCCCACTGAACGCAACAGCAGAGATAATTTTTGCTACACCACAATGCCTTTACAGCATAAGGGGGAGCGGTAAAAACGCCCCCCCTGCACAAACATAAGTATAAACAAGGCCTTATTGGCACATTATTTAAGTCCAATTCCATTCTGAATAGTGAGAGAAAGAGTTGCATTCTGATGGGTTTTTAAACGCCATCTGTGTGACAAGAAGTGCCACACAGGTAAAATGCTCCCCATAGAACACAGACAGTACACATATTGAAGAAGTTGCAATGTCTCGAGGTTTTTCACCTTAATGCATTCTATGCCCCCCTTTTTCTTTTTTTTTTTTACTTTCAAAATATTTTATTTTCATAAGAAGATAAATAATACAGAACATTACATCATGTTATATAAAAATAAATAAAAATAAATAAAAAAGATTATGTTTAGGAATAAACAAAATCAATAGTCAATAAATGGATAATATAATAAAAACATCCTAGAAAAAAGGATAGATTCATGTAAGCAATCAAAAGTTTGTCAGGGGGAGATCTCTTCATCCTTATAATATAATGGAAGGGAGAAGGGAAACCCTCTCTCCTTGGTAACCTGGAGCCCCTTATCGGGAACTAACTGCTCCAGGCATAGAGACCAGACCTCCTTCTGACTCTTAGGCCCCGAGAAGATTATCAGGGCTAACAGATCGGGATGGACTAAACAAGGCCGAACAAAACATTTGATAGTATCCCATTAAATCTAAATAAAAGGGACATAACTTGTAATGGGAAACTAGAATTCCCAGAAAAATAATTTCCATAAATCCCTTTTAGAAGCAAGAAAAGAAGAGGAAAATAAAGACAGCGGGTAAAAAAGAGGACGGAGGGAAAGGGATGGGTATGTGTCCAACTTAATGTTGAATAGAAGGTAAAACAGCATCTTCACCAATCGAAATCCCCATATATTTGGCCCAAGGTTCCCATATTTTTTCGAATTTGGGAATGGTATTAGATAAGATGCTAGCCAATTTTTCCTGAGTTAGTATCCAAGATATTTTGGTTTTGGCATCTGACAGGAAAGGTTTTGTTTTTTTTCCATGATTTGGCAATTGTGATTTTGGCGCCTGTAAAGATAAAGTATCAATTTTTGTGTAACCTTTGGCATGTGAGGAATATGAGCGTTCAAAATGGCTACTGGTAGGGACCTGAAAACCTGTTACCTTAAAAATTAATAAAAATATTTTTCTCCAGAAGGGGCGAACTCTGGGGCACTCCCACCAAATATGAGGCATAGAGCCGTAAAGTTGGCAACCTCTGAAACACGTTGGATATGATCCTGGATATATAGATGCCAGTCTGGAAGGAGTTAGATACCATCTGGTTCTAAAACTTTAATATTTGCCTCCATTAAAGAGACATTAAGAATCCCTTTGAAAGATTTAGAGAAGGCTAAGTGCCAGGTATCCAAATTCCAACAAAACTGGGCGTCTTTTTCCCAAGCCTCCATAAAGGAAGATTTTGATGTAGGGTGAGTGAGGCATGAATATACCATAGATATGCCTCCCCTTTGTGAACCGGCCTGGCTGCACCATAACTCGTACTTTGTAAATTGGGGAGGAAGGAGTTTTACCTTCCAGATTTGGTTTAAAAATGTGAAAATTTGATTAAACCGTGGTTTTTCAGAATCTGGAAGTTTCAGATGTTTGATGCAGTAACTAAGGGATATAGGCCCTCCAGGATAAAAAAATTGCCCTATACGATACAATCCTTTATCTATCCACCATTTAAATGCCTCTACATTTAGACCAGGGGGGAAGTCAGGGTTATTGAATAAATGAGAAAGAGGTCTTTTAGAGGATATAAGGTTTGGGAGGTTTCTTAGGGAATCCCATAGTGCAAACGATTGAGATAGAGTCGGGGACATTATGGGGGGTCTTTTTTTGGGGGGGGGCACCATAAAAGGTATTCTAAGGATAGTGTTGGTGTAGCCTCTTTTTCAATATTGATCCAGTCTGGTTTTTCTGTTGCAGAATAAATCAAAGAAGTCTGGGCTAGTCTAGCTGCTAAGTAGTATTTATGTAGGTTAGGTAGCCCTAAACCTCCTTGTTTTCTGTGACGAAGTAATGTGTTTTGGGGGATGCGGTAACCTGAAGCACCCCAGATAAATTTGATCATTTTACTTTGGAGCTTTTTCAAGTGATTCTTAGTAATGGGAATAGGAAGAGATCTAAAGAAATAAAGGATTCTAGGGAGCAGAGTAATTTTTATAGAATTAATTCTACCTAACCAAGATAATTCGTTTTTGGACCAAGATGCTAGATCATTCTCAAATTTTTTGAATAAAGGTGGATAATTATGTAAAAAAAGGGTCTCAATGCGGGCTGTTAAAGTAATGCCCAGATATTTGATTGAGGTGTCTGTCCATTCAAATCCAAAGGATTGTTTAAGCAACAAGACACTAGACAAGGGAAGCGAAACATTTAGAGCTTGTGATTTTGAGTAATTTACCCTAAGGCCTGAGACCTCAGAGAAAGCCTTCATAACCTGGCAGACGTTAGGAAGGGATATCAGCGGAGACGTCACGAACAATAAGAGGTCATCTGCAAATAGGCCATATTTGTGAATTTGATTACCACAGGCTACTCCTTTAATATTGGGATTTTGTCTGGTGGCTAATGTTTCAATGGCAATTGCAAATATGAGAGGGGAAAGCGGGCATCCCTGTCTAGTGCCTCGTGCTATATTGATTGGGTTGGAATAATGACCCTGTAAATGGATGAGAGCCTGAGGGTGAGAATAAAGGGAATGTAAGAGGCCCTTAAAGCGAACTCCAAAGCCCCATCGATCTATTAGGGAAAACAGGTATGGCCATGACACTGAGTCAAAGGCCTTTTGCAGATCCAGTGACAGTAGTAAGCCTTGTTGTTTTTCTCCTCCCTCCCAGTTGGGATTGCAGAATAGATACAATATCTATTGCTCGTCTGATTTGGTCTGGGCCCTGTCTTCCTGGGATGAAGCCCACCTGGTCTTTGTGTATATAATTTTTAATAAAAGATGCTAATCGATTGGCCATGATCTTTGTCATAATTTTAATATCGTTGTTTATTAGGGAAATAGAGCGATATTTACTGATGTCTTCAGGATTTTTGTCTGGTTTGGATATAACTGTAATAAATGCCGTATTAAGATGTGTGTCTAATGGTAAGCCATTTGTTTTGTCATTAAGAAATTTGGTTAGATAGGGGGCTAAGGTGTTGGCGAAAGTCTTATAATAGGGTATGGATAAACCATCAGGGCCAGGGGCTGATCTGTTTAATAACCCCCATAACCTCCTCTATTGTGAAGGGAGCCTCAAGTAAACTTTTGTGTGAGGGGGTTATGGAAGGAATGGGAAGATCGTCTAAATACTAGATAGAAAATCTTTGTCTGGCTTCGAGTGAGTGTCATACAATTTAGAATAAACCTCTTGAAAAGCTTCTAGGATTTTGACGGGGTTTGCAGTAAGCGGTTGACCTGCTATTCGGATTTTAGGTATAGAATGAATTCTCTAGGAGAGAGTTTTGTAGCAAGTAATGGCCCTATTTTGTTTGCATTTGTGTAAAATTTGTTACAACTCCATCTAATCACTTTTTCCGCTTGCGTTTGTAAGGGCTAAATTTAATTCAAATTTGGCCTGGTCTATGAGTGATATGGGGAACTTAGAGGGATCTTGTTTGTGACGATTTCTAAGGGTTATGTTCTCTTCTTTCAAACGTTCTATTTGAGCTTTGCAGTTGCGTTTAGTTTGGGTAGAGATTTGAATGATTTTTCCCCCGGATGAAGGCCCAATGCGTCTCAGAGGAGATATCCTCCGTGTCGTTGAGGGAAAAATATTATTGTAAGGCATTATTTATCTCATTTGTGGTTGGATTTGTAAGGATTGATTCGTTAAGTTTCCAAAACCCTTTTGAGCTTCTAACAGAACTGGAGTTTAGGGAAATAATTACCAACAAATGATCTGATAGGGCCGTATCCTTGATGTGGGCATTTAGTATGAGCAGAATGAGGTGTGAAGGGGTAAGGATGTGGTCTATTCTTGCGTATGTGTTGTGGGGGTGTGAATAATGTGTGAAGTCCCATTTGGTAGGGTTTAATTCCCTCCAAACGTCTGATAAATTGTGATTCGAAAGAATTTTAGCGATTTTGTGACATTCATTGGTCGGGCGGGTCAATTGGTCTTTGGAGGGTTTGGACTTATCCAGAGCCTGGTCAAAAGCTACATTCGAGTCTCCCCCCAAAATGACCATTCCTACTAACATAGGGCTCAGTGTGTTCATCATATTTTTGAAGAATGGGGCTTGGCCTCTATTAGGGGCATAATATGAGACTAGGGTGTATAGTTGACCATCAATTGAACCTTGTAATAACAGAATTCTTCCATCTGGATCAACATAGTCGAAAGACTTCTCGAATTTGCAGGATTTGGAAAATAGAATGGCTACTCCCTTAGTTTTATTTTCCGCACTAGCAAGGTGGAATTGGGGAAAATGAGGGTGAATATAATTAGGACTGTATCGTATGGGGAAGTGCGTTTCCTGGAGCAAAAGAATATCTATTTTAAGGGATTTATAGTAATCTAAAAATGTTCTCCTTTTGACAGTAGAATTCAAGCCTTGCACATTGTGAGAGGCTATTTTAAGGTGTGTTTGTTGGTTGCTAGCCATGAGATTCAGGGGGGGCATATCCGCTATTACTGACCTCACTCACCCTTAGAGGACCTTGGTACTGAGTCTTGATCAGGTGTACTTCCGAGTGGAGATTGAGGTGTTTAACGGTCATCATTGATCCGAGAGCTGGCAACGCTAAAAGAGACAATTGGGTTAGACACACAAGGGAAAAGAAAAAAAAAATAACATAACATAGAAAAAAGTAAGAATATAGAAAAGAAGTCTCCTAACATGTAAGGTTAGGACCCGAGAGAGGAGACTCCTCTTGAATCCTTTTAACCAGATCAAAAAAAGAGTCTGGACTAAGACGGCCAGACAACCTATCCCCTGAAGACCCAAAGATTTCCAGACGATAGGTGGGTACACACGTGGACCACCCCCATACAGGGCACCCATAGAAAAAATCGGGATAAAAAAGAAAATAATTTTTGCACGGTAAAACGAGAGTAGGCTTATGTAAAGCTCTATAACCTAGAAAATACTTTACAGTAGTAGAATTATCATAAAATTTTAGTAAGTAATATGTTACTAGATTAAAAAAAAAGGGAACATAGAGCTTTATAGAAAAAAATTAAAAAGTGTGAGAATTGAACCAGAGAGCAGGTTGAATTTAGCATGGATTTATCCTAACACCTGAGGTACAGAAAAATCTGTGCTCGGATTTTAGATCAGAGGAAAAAAAAGGTAGTTACTAGGGCCGAAACAACTAATCGATTACCATTTTCATAATCGATTAATCGGGCAGTAACATAATGGGGTTAAAAAAGAACTAAAATTAGCTCTTTATAGTACAAAAAGAGAAAATTGCTACTGTAAATATTACTTTCACTGTCCCACAGTAAAAAATGAACCCCTTACAGTAGATTTGCTCTTTTTGTACTAATTTTAGTTTTTTTTAACCCCATTATGTTACTAAACATCTCAGGCCCGGGTCACACCTCTGTGTTTTTTGGTGCTTTTTACAGAAACACACTATAGCTCATTTACATGGTTTCCTATGGGACACGTTCACATCCATGATTTTTTTCAGCTGCTGCGTATTTGGAAAGGGCAAGGACTTTTTTTAACAGAAAACAATGCCATTTTGTTTTTTTGGTTCAATATACGTCCATGGAGAAGCTGCAGAAAAGCATGTTATGCGTTTTTGCGACAATTTGTGTTTTTTAATCTGCCCAAAAAATTGCAAATATGCAAATCGCAGCAAAATTCCTTTTTTTTTAAAGGTTATTAACCGAATAATCAAAACAATAATCGGCCAACTAATCGATTATGAAAATAATCGTTAGTTGCAGCCCTAGTAGTAACAAAAGAGGTGAAAAAGAGCAATGTCAAGTAAGGCTATTGTCTTTAATCTTCTTTTTCTTTCCTTTGTTCCAAAGGGGAGATTGTGGGCTTGTTGGAGTAGGTCTTTTAGTAGAACCAGGACCAGTTGTAGAGGTGTCCATGTCAGCTTCAGTAGAAATAAGTTTGAGTTGGAGAAGGATCCGCTCTCCTTCCTGTAGGCTTGAGAAGGAGTAAGGTCTACCATTTTCAGAGAATTTCACCGCAATAGGGAAAGGCCCATCTGTATTTAATGTCTTTCTGAGACAAGATCAGCAGCAGGGGTTTAAGTGCTCTTCTGCGTTGGATTGTAGAAGGAGATAAATCAGCAAAAAGTTGAATTGGGTTTCCTTGACATAGTATTTGAGGGGTTATTCTAGCTTGTTTCATGACCTCTTCTTTTACTGAGAAGAAATGGGGTTTAGCAATGATATCTCTTGGCTTTCCATCCTTTCTAGGAGGACCCAAAGCTCTGTGAGCCCTATCCAGCTCAAGGCGCTGCTGGGGGATGTTAGGTAGAAGAGATTTAATCAGGTCTTGTACTGCTAGTGTGACATCCAGCACAGATTCAGGTAAGCCCCTGATTCTGAGATTATACCTGCGTGACCTGTTCTCGAGGTCATCGATTCTTGAATTAGCATAATCCAGTTGTTCTTGTACCGAATATACAATTTTAGCAGTTTGGTTAGTGGAAGCCACTGTTTCTTCCAATTTGTATTCAATAGAGTCTATTCTTGTTCCTAGATTGTGGAAGTCAGCTTTTAAATCACTAGTTATTTTGGCTGCAGTTTGAGCTAAACCCCTGTCCAGGAGTGCAGAAAATTTTTGGAACAGGTCTGCCATCTGAAATGCCTGGTCTCTTGGAATAAATTGAGGTAATAGGGCTGGGATGAGAGGCAATAATGTGCCCTGTGGAAGAATGGATACTGTCTGGCTTTGTGAAAAAAAATAAGAGGTTCACCAGTGGCTGAGGGGGTATTAGGTGACTGTAGTAGTCCTGCTTTAAGTTCTGAGTAAATAGGCAGACCCTCTGAGGAGATATTTTGTCTGAGGTCTGTGAGGAGAATGGTACCTGACACAGAAGGCTGTGCTGCGGCGGCCATCTTGGATTTTCGGCCATGGGCTCCCGCTGCTGTCAATCAAATCTAGTGACACGGGAGAAGAGGCAATGGATGCAGAAGCAGGACTCAGGGGGGTCCCCCTATGGAAATCGGCTCTCCATGGGGGGCACTCACCGAAGAGCAGGAGCGTTGCCAGGGACCCCAGAAAAAGAGGATCGGGGCTGCTCTGTGCAAAACCCTTACACAGAGCAGGCAAGTATAACATGTTTATTTATTTTTTTTAAAACCTTTATAATCACTTTAACTTTTGTGAGAAAAGTTTGCTTTGGTGTCCTGGTAACAACCACACCCACCCTTTCTTGTATAGGTGTCACAGGTACAAGAAGCATGGCTGGATTTAGGGGGGGGAGCTTCCCCAACAGATTTCCATTGTGCCCCCCCAAGCGGGCCATCCCATGGACATTCTGGGGAGGGCAGGATAGCCGGTTGCAGGGAAAAAGTTAATTGAGAAGAAACAGTGGCACACAGGCGAGAGCCGGGAGGAGGTGAAAGTTGTGCTGTGCTCTCCCCCTCCACCATTAACCACTTAAGCCCCGGACCAATACGCAGCATAAAGACCAGGCCCCTTTTGCGATTCGGCACTACGTCGCTTTAACTGACAATTGTGCGGTCGTGCGACGTGGCTCCCAAACAAAATTGACTTCCTTTTTTTCCCCACAAATAGAGCTTTCTTTTGGTGGTATTTGATCACCTCTGCGGTTTTTATTTTTTGCGCTATCCCCAAAAAAATATATAAAATTTTTTATTTCCCTCAGTTTAGGCCGATACGTATTCTTCTACATATTTTTGGTAAAAAAAAATCGCAATCAGCGTTTATTGATTGGTTTGCGCAAAAATTATAGTGTTTACAAAATAGGGCGTAGTTTTTTTTTACTAGTAATGGCGGCGATCAGCGATTTTTTTTGTGACTGCGACATTATGGCGGACACATCGGACACATTTTCACAGCGATCAGTGCTATAAAAATGCACTGGTTACTGTGAACATGGCAGTGAAGGGGTTAACCACTAGGGGCGCTGGAGGGGTTAAGTGTGCCTAGGGGAGTGATTACTACTGTGTGGGGGCGTGGCTACGACTGACACGTCACCGATCTCTGCTCTGATTACACAGAGCGGAGATCGCTGACATTGTCAGTAGGGGAGCGGGGAGATGTTGTGTTTACACTAACATCTCCCCGCTCCATGCCTCCGTGAGACGATCGCGGAGATCCCCGCGGCGATCGAGTCTGCGGTCCGACTCACGGGAAAGGCAGGGGGGCCCGACGTCGGGCAGTTAAAGGGGATGTACAGGTACGTGATTGTGCCTGTACGAGCCATTCTGCCGACGTATATATACAGTGAGCGGTCCTTAAGCAGGTGACACAGGATTTACCTGTCACCTAACCACATTTCTTGCTGCCAGGAGATGAGCAGCCCTTGCAGGAGATAGGGGGTGGGTAAAATAAACATATAATAACAGCAAAATATGAAGAAGGGCAGTCTCGATCAAATCAGGAACACCTCATCCCGTTTAGTAAAAGCAGAGAGAGATGGACAAAGAGTACAAAAAGTACCCTGGGACTTTTAAGGCGGTGTTCAATAGAGATACACAAAGTATTAAAATAATTTAATTGTTTATTGAAAACAGTAAAAAACACACAAGCATTAGAATAAAATGACCATCCATACTAAATAAATGACTGGAAAGCCATATGTATGAAAAGCTGCCGTAAAGTCACTCGACTAGTTTCGCTCGAATGAGCTTCTTCAGGAGTTTAATTGATGTTAAAGCAGATCACACTGAAAAAATAGAGAAGTGCAATAAGCAAACAAAATGGATGAATAGCAAGTGAGTTTAGTTTAGATAAGAAAAAAAATCTAAACAAATATAGCTCAATAGAAGGTGTTCATAAAATAAAACACCTGAAAAAAATACAAATATCAAACAAAATAACATAGAAATAATTATTGGATAGTAATCACGATTTGAACTGGAAAAGAAAAACTCACCCTAGTAATCAATTTCAGCCCATCAATGACAGGAGGTCAGAAAAGATTATTGCTAGGAGGCTCTGGAGCCAAATCAATACAGGCAACAAAGTTTTTCAGAAAGAGGTCAGCATTGGGATAGAGTTTTAATTACTAATAAAACCTAACATTGCATACATTAAGCAGGTGGTTTGCTGGTAACATTTTGGAGACAAACATTTAAAATTATGTCAGTGTTTGAGGAATTTTTAATTTGGTGATGAAGTCACTCCATGAACAGATGTGTGATCATTTTTCTCTTACATTTGGACCTTGCCTTTTTTCATTTATATGACAACACCATTATAAAAAAGAAAGAAAAAAAAGAAACATTTCAGTTTTATATGGCTGCTGACATCTTACAGATCTTGATCCTAATCCAGTGTCTGTTCATTTATTGGCATATTTCTTGTGCTTTTGCGGCCTGCCAGTCAGGTATGATTTAAAATTTGGTTATCTTCATTGATGCCTTACATTTTTGATAATGGGGCCCTTTTTGGGCTTAGATTACTTTTTTCCATTCATTTTTTCCTATATAAATTTATAGGTTTAAATCTATATTGCCTTTTATGGCTCAATTGTTGGGCTGACCACCATTTTGGATAACTGGGTGCATGACACACTCTGG
This sequence comes from Rana muscosa, assembly GCA_029206835.1. Lineage (NCBI taxonomy): Eukaryota > Metazoa > Chordata > Amphibia > Anura > Ranidae > Rana > Rana muscosa. The sequence continues at coordinate 257,768,306 of CM055118.1, read as the reverse complement.
AATCACCTGTACCTAATTAACAATAATCTTTTCTGAGCTCCTGTCATTGATGGGCTGCAATTGATGGCTAGGGTGAGTTTTTCTTTTCCAGTTCAAATCGTGATTACTATCCAATAATTATTGCTATGTTATTTTGTTTGATATTTGTATTTTTTTCAGGTGTTTTATTTTATGAACACATTCTATTGAGCTATATTTGTTTGGATTTTGTTCTTATCTAAACTAAACTCACTTGCTATTTATCTATTTTGTTTGCTTATTGCATTTCTGTATTTTTTCAGTGTGATCTGCTGTAACGTCAATTAAACTCCTAAAGAAGCTCATTCGAGCGAAACTAATCGAGTGACTTTACGGCAGCTTTTCATACATATGGCTTTCCAGTCATTTATTTAGTATGGATGGTCATTTTATTCTAATGCTTGTGTGTTTTTTACAGTTTTTACTGTTTTCAATAAACAATTAAATTATTTTAATACTTTGTGTATCTCTATTGAACACCGCCTTAAAAGTCCCGGGGTACTTTTTGTACACTTTGTCCATTTCTCATATGTATACAGCAATATAGGGCTGTATGACAGGATGGAGAGAGCACAGCCCGCACCTCCTCTGTAGCAATTTCCCACCTGTAAAATTGGGGGAGAAGGGGGGATTCGGGGCTATTTGTGCTGGAAAGGGTAATTTGTATAAGGGATTTGTACTAGAAAGAGGAATGGGGGGGGGGGGGGACTGTGTTAGGAGGGGGGTTTTGTGCTAGGAGGCTCTGGAGCCAAATCAATACAGGCAACTAAGTTTTTCAGAAAGGAGGTCAGCATTGGGATAGAGTTTTAATTACTAATAAAACCTAACATTGCATACATTAAGCAGGTGGATTGCTGGTAACATTTTGGAGACAAACATTTAAAATTATGTCAGTGTCTGAGGAATTTTTAATTTGGTGATGAAGTCACTCCATGAACAGATGTGTTATCATTTTTCTCTTACATTTGGACCTTGCCTTTTTTTATTTATATGACACCATTATAAAAAAGAAAGAAAAAAAATAAATGTTTCAGTTTTATATGGCTGCTGACATCTTACAGATCTTGAAGATAACCGCGATAATACAAATCCCCCATCAGTACCATGTTCTGCTGCAGCAATTATAGAGGGAAACAAAAGTGTTCTCTTGATATAAATTAACAAGGGCCACTGCAATTATGGTCCTGTAGGAGGGGGTGGATCACAAATTATTAAATGGTAGCCAAGATTTTAAATTTTTTGCTGTATATGCTCTACTTATACAGTGTTAGCTGAAGTCTGGCTTCAATTAGTTTGTGTATCTAAATATGCTAGTACATTTAACACCCCCCCCGACCAAGCTGCTGTCCAAACGTGCTCCCTGTGCTCATTCATTCAGTGGAGGCATGGTCGGAGTCAGGTCAAAAAGCCCTGCGCAACCATAATAAAACTTCAGTCGAGAGGACAGATGATCTAGCCACACCAGACAGAGTCAAGGACGCCTCCTAATAGACTAACAGCAGAGGACACCATGACTCCAAGTTGATAGAAGCCCGCACCATCAGTGATCAAGCTACAAGCATTCCTTAACCCATTAGTAGAAAGTGAGTTGGGGACACCCAATTCAATGGAACTGTCCATTCCACCCATCTAGAATCCTACATGTTGTGCACTTAAAGCAGGAGTAAACCGCTGTACCCTGCAAGGTAAAGGCATAATGTGCTAGTATGCATCGCATACTAGCACATTATGTTAAACTTACATTAAAACAAAGCCCTTCCAGCGCTGCGCTGCCACCGCTGCAGGCGCTCCCATCTTCACCCGTCTTCCTTCTTGGTTTTCAGACTCCGCCCACGTGACTGGCTGGAGCCGCAATGTCGTCACTCCCGTGCCTGCGCACAGGAGCCGCAGTTTATGGCACAGGGCTGTTCCTTCAGAGCACATACACCAGGGATGTCACTAGCTGCATGTACAGTAAATCTCTCCTAAACGGTGCATGTTTAGAAGATCTTTACACTACCTATAGGTAAGCCTTATTATAGACAAGTCAGAGATGGGCGTTTACTCCCACTTTAACACGGTTAGGCACCATACTGCCACAAGATAAGAGGCAAGGCCTTAAGTAACATAACCTGGACAGCGGTTAGCTGGTAAAAGTTTATGACAAGAGGGTCGGCAGGCCAGAGCTGTTTAACCACTTCAGCCCCAGAAGGATTTACTCCTTCATGACCAGGCCATTTTTTGTGATACGGCACACTGCGTTAGTTTAACTGACAATTACGCAAACCTGCACCGCTGTACTCAAATAAAATGTACAGTGGGGATCGAAAGTTTGGGCACCCCAGGTAAAAATGTGTATTAATGTGCATACCGAAGCCAAGGAAAGATGGAAAAATCTCCAAATGTCATCAAATTACAGATTAGACATTCTTATAATATGTCAAAAAAAGTTAGATTTTATTTCCATCATTTACACTTTCAAACTTACAGAAAAAAAAATGGCGTCTGCAAAAGTTTGGGCACCCTGCAGAATTTATAGCATGCACTGCCCCCTTTGCAAAGCTGAGACCTGCCAGTGTCATGGATTGTTCTCAATCATCGTCTGGGAAGACCAGGTGATGTCAATCTCAAAGGTTTTAAATGGCCAGACTCATCTGACCTTGCCCCAACAATCAGCACCATGGGTTCTTCTAAGCAGTTGTCTAGAAAACTGAAACTGAAAATAGTTGACGCTCACAAAGCTGGAGAAGGCTATAAGAAGATAGCAAAGCGTTTTCAGATGTCAATATCCTCTGTTCGGAATGTAATTAACCACTTCAACACCGGGCTTTTTATACCACTTCCATACCGGGCCTATTCTAGCACTTCTCTCCTACATGTACAAATCATCATTCTTTTGCTAGAAAATTACTCAGAACCCCGAAACATTATATATGTTTTTTTAGCAGACACCCTAGGGAATAAAATGACGGTCATTGCAACAGTTTTTCTTGCACAGTATTTGCGCAATAATTTTTCAAACGCCTTTTTTTTTTTAAATGGTTTCATGAATTAAAAAATAACAAACCTGTAAAGTTAGCCCAATTTTTTGGGAAAATATGAAAGATGATGTTACGCCGAGTAAATAGATACCTAACATGTCACGCTTTAAAATTGCGCACACTTATGGAATGGCGCCAAACTTCGGTACATAAAAATCTCCATAGGCGATGCTTTAATTTTTTTTACAGGTTAGAATTACAGAGGAGGTCTAGTGCTAGAATTGTTGCACGCGCTCTAACGCACGCAGCAATACCTCACATATGTGGTTTGAACGGCGTTTACATATGTGGGCGACTTACGTGTGAATTCGCGTTCTGATCGCGAGCTTCCGGGGACAGAGGCGTTTTCATTTTTTTTTTCTACACTTATTTTACTTTTTTTTTTTTATCACTTTTATTCCTATTACAAGGAATGTAAACATCCCTTGTAATAGGAATGTGTGTGACAGGTCCTCCTTATTGAGAGATGCGGGGTCAATAAGACCCCACATCTCTCCTCCAGGCTGGAAAGCATGAGATCAGTGAATTTTTTTTCACCGATCTCATACTCACTAGCCGCAATGGCGGCTTTGTTTACATTTGAGGACCCGGGCGTGACGTCATCACATCGCGCCCGGGGCCTCCGACGATCATAGAGATGACTGGTGACCATCTGGTCACCAGTCAACTCTATGCTTGCCACGTGACCCACCACCGGCGCCGGAAGATTCTCTCCGGGTCCCCGATCGCAAGGGAGAGCCAGGAGAAGCACCGGATGGCGGCGGGAGGGGGGGATGTCCCCTCCCGCCGCCTATAAGAACGATCAAGCGGCAGAACCGCCGCTATGATCGTTATTATGGTGCACAGAATCGCCGGCACGTCAAAAGGATATCTGAATGATGCCTCTAGCTGCAGGCATCATTCAGATATCCCCCTACAAAGCCGAGGACGTCATATGACGTCCACCCAGGATGGGAGATCCCATCTGTGAACGTCATTTGACTATGGCTGGGTAGGGAAGTGGTTAAGAAATGGCAGTCATCAGGAACAGTGGAAGTTAAAGCAAGATCTGGAAGACCAAGAAAAATATCAGACAGAACAGCTCGCAGGATTGTGAGAAAAGCAATTCAAAACCCACGTTTGACTGCACAATCCCTCCAGAAAGATCTGGCAGACACTGGAGTTGTGGTACACTATTCCACTATAAAGAGATACTTGTACAAATATGGTCTTCATGGAAGAGTCATCAGAAGAAAACCTCTTCTACGTCCTCACCACAAAAATCAGCGTTTGAACTTTGCAAATGAACATATAGACAAGCCTGAGGCATTTTGGAAACAAGTTCTGTGGACCGATGAGGTTAAAATATAACTTTTTGGCCGGAATGAGCAAAGGTACGTTTGGAGAAGAAAGGGCACAGAATTTAATGAAAAGAACCTCTGTCCAACTGTTAAGCATGGGGGTGGATCAATCATGCTTTGGGGTTGTATTGCAGCCAGTGGCACAGGGAACATTTTAACGAGTAGAAGGAAAAATGGATTCAATAAAATGTCAGCAAATTTTGGATGGTAACTTGATGCCATCTGTGAAAAAGCTGAAGTTAAAGAGGATGGCTTCTACAAATGGATAATGATCCTAAACATACCTCAAAATCCACGGGGGATTACATCAAGAGGCATAAACTGAAGGTTTTGCCATGGCCTTCACAATCTCCTGACCTCAACATTATTGAAAACCTATGGATAGACCTTAAAAGAGCAGTGCGTGACAGACAGCCCAGAAATCTCAAAGAACTGGAAGACTTTTGTAAGGAAGAATGGGCAAAGATACCTCAAACAAGAATTGAAAGACTCTTGGCTGGCTACAAAAAGCGTTTACAAGCTGTGATACTTGCCAAAGGGGGCAGTACAAAATATTAACTGCAGGGTGCCCAAACTTTTGCAGACGTCATTTTTTTGTTTTCTGTAATATTGAAAGTGTAAATGATGGAAATAAAATTAACTTTTTTTGACATATTATAAGAATATCTAATCTGTAATTTGATGCCATTTGGAGATTTTTTTCATCTTTCCTTGGCTTCGTTATGCACATTAATACACATTTTTACCTGGGGTGCCCAAACTTTCGATCCCCACTGTATGTCCTTTTTCTCCTTACAAATAAAGCTTTCTTTTGGTGGTTTTTATTACAGCGATCAGTACTAAACATATGCACAATTACTGTACCAATGACACTGGCAGGGAAGGGGTTACCACCAGCAGCGATCAAAGGGTTAAGTATGTCCCTTTGATCACTGTGTTTTTCCCTGTCAGAACGGCGATCTGCCTAGTTTACATAGGTCCTCGGACAGTCACTAGAGGCCAACAGGCATGGACCACCCCAAAATGGCCGCCGACAGCATGGAAGGAGAAAGGCACACACAGGTAAGCAAAATTAAATTTTTTAAACGACAGCTACAGCGCAGCCCTGCTCCAGATGGAACCCCCAGCACCCTTAGCTCAGGGAGGAGGGAAGGCAGGGAGAGAGGAAGGAAAGGGGCCACAACCACTTACTTGATCTCTCCAGGAATGTCCAGCCAAGTCACCCTGCCGAAGCAGAGGTGCTACTTACCTTTCCTGCGTGGATCATGCTGGAAGACATTCCGGACAGATCATCATCCGCGCACGGAGGTGACTGTCGGCCAGGCATGCTGTGATTGGACCCTAGGGAACGATCGTATGCATGCCCTGGAGCACGAGCTCACCGGACAGGCTACTGCGACTCGGCCGTAAGGTCAGCCGAAGCTGAGCGGTCCGATGCAAGCCCCGGAGCGTAGGCTCCCCGGCCACCCGTAGAGCGATGTCGTGGAAAACACAGCGCGTAGCTAGGGTCGGAACACGCTCCATGGCCGAAACTGGGGGGACTACAAGTATCGAGGATCCAGCCCGTCACCAAGTCGGCAGTTGATCGAAGATCGCAGGAAACAAAAAAAAAAATAAACATTGACATTTTTTTCCCCCCGGACCAATGGGGGGGAAGGAACTGATCTGCGAGGTGCAGAGAGAGGGATTATACCCGGAGGGTCCGCCCCCTGGGCAGTGCTGTAGAAGGTGTGATGTAACACTTTTTACAAGTTTTTGCTGCCTAGTCACTCCTAAAGATAGGATAATACCCACTTGTCAATAGGAAGCTGTGTCAGTCCATGAATGAAAGAGTAAAATAGTTTTCTTTTGAAAGATTTTTTTCTGTTTTTCAAAATTTGTGGCAGATTCCCTATTACTAACACCATCGCACAAAATATGTTGGATTGGCTAAATTTCTATCAGTGTGTGGGCTCCCCAGCTTGACCGAAGTCAATTGCTTAATTAATCTGTCAAACTGACATATTGGACAACTCTCCACTGATCAATCAGCTGCAGCCGCTGATTAGGGTCCTCTGACAGCGGTAGGTGCCCATGTCAGTATACAATGCTCCAGTGGGGGGATTTATCCATCCACTTTGTTTGTGTGTATGAAGGAATGTTTTATTGGAATCATGTATGGCCAGCTTAAAGTGATTGTAAAGTCTTGTTTAAAAACAAAACAAAAAAAAAAAACATGTTATACTTACCTGCTCTATTGCAGTGGTGTTACACAGAGAAGTCCAGATCTGTCTCTCCTCTTGGGTCCCTCTTCTTTGCTCCTGGCTCCTCCCTCCTGTTGAGTGCTCCCACAGCAAGCAGCTTGCTATGGGGGCACTCGAACAGAGTTGGAGCTCCCTGGGTCCATTCAGACGCAGAACTGCCGTTGGGCCCGACCCCTTTCTCTCCTGATGGGCTAACTGACTTTGATTGACAGCTTCGGGAGCCAATGGCGCGGATGCTGAGTCTCAGCCAATCTCGGATGGCCGAGGGACTCGTGGACATCACTGGACAGAGAGGGGGCTCAGGTAAGTATTAGGGGGTGCTGGGGAGGCTGCTGCACATAAAGGCTTTTTATCCTAATGCGTAGAATGCATTAAGATAAACCTTCTGCTTTTACAACACCTTTAAGCGGAGAGTGTTAAAGCAGGCACCATCAGGTGCTTGTATGTACCTATAGTAAAAAGATATAGCAAAACACATCAAGTGTTGCTTGCAGTGAAGGCATTAAACATTCACCTTTCCTGCTGTCTGCCCAATCTCCGCAGTATTGAAGACAAACTGGCAGCTAAAGGATCCTATCATATTCCTGACTCCCTGCTGTGCACATTGGTCTGATCTCCAGGCCCTCGATTATTATTATACAGGATATATATAGCGCCAACAGTTTGCGCAGCGCTTTACAATATGAAGGAAGACAGTACAGTTATAATACAATAAAATACAACAGGGTAAAGAGGGCCCTGTGTTCTGTAGTGATGTAGGGACTTGGCAGGGGGAAGCAGGGCACAGTGGGGGATCAAAAAACACCACAAAATATAAGGAACACCCGCGCTAGCCAGACTGGGCAGATAGGCCAAACGGTGGGAGGGACACTGCAGCAAACACCAGGGGGTCCAATCCAGAATAGACAAATTAAAAATATAAATAAGTGATGGTGACTGCGCTGTGATTAAACTATAGTGGAAGAGTGAGGGAAGGGGCTATGGCCAATTTAATAAAGGAGGACCAGAAAATGAGTGACGTGATAACATCAAATGAGTGACACAAATGCAAAAAAAAGGTTGATACATATAAATATCACATATAGTGACTGTGAACACTTGCAAAAAAATACAGATATATAATGTCCTGAATAGGTAAAAATAGTGCAAAAAAAAAAGTGCAAAAAAACGTGTGTTACAAGAAAAAACGCAGCACAGCAATGTGTGAACTGCAAAAAAATGTATAAGTCCAAAATGTACCCAATAAACTCTAAAGGATGAAAGTTCAGTACTGTAGTGAATCCCGTCACCATTAGTTGCTAGGGTGTATTACCAAAAAACTCTTCAGTGCTGATCCACCACTGTGTTTTCAAGCAGCTTACCTCCTGGCTGCAATAAACAGCATGAAGTGACTCCTGTTGTAGGCAGCAATGGATAGTCCTCTCAGCAAAAATCTCATTCACACTCCCATGGGATGTATAAAGGTATGTAAACGGAAAAGGAAAATAAAAAATGTATATAGCATAACTCTGTGGTACCAAGTTGATTGACTGAAAATAGATTTTCTCAAACTCACTTTTAAATAAGTGAGCATGCACATCAATCCACAAGCACTGAACTCGTCTCTCGGACTGCAACCTTCAGTGATAGTACCCCTCCAATGGAAGTGATTGCAAGATGCCTCCCAGGTGAAGATGCATGGGAAAGAAACACAAACAAGGAATAATGGTGTAGCTCTGAGAATCACAGAAATGGAGTGGCTGCAGTAGATGTTCTGACACTCACTTTTGGTGGAGGTGAGCGTGGACAACAATCCACGAGCGCCGCGCTCGTAATGTCTGCGCTGCAGGCTGAGCCGATTAGGTCCCTCCAATATCGGTGATCAGAGTGCACAATACCGATGGAATAAAAAAATTTGGAAGGCGCATAGTGTGAAACTGTAAACCACTAGACGTCTTTATTAAAAGCAATGGAAAAAAACTCACATGTAAAAGTGGGAAGGGGAGAGCTCCGGTATCCTACGAGCGCCGAGCTCGTTTCCTCGCGTCCACGTGATGTCACGCGTCAGGATTTTAGCACAGATACACCCATAGCTGGACGCGAGGAAACGGTACAGGGCTCTGAAAGGGACGACACAGGTATGCCGTTCCTTCACAGCGCATGTGCCACTGACATCACCGGTGGATTCACAAGTAAATATCTCCTAAACGGTGCACGTTTACAAAATATTTACTGTACCTATAGGTAAGCATCATTATAGGCTTGCCTATAGGTAAAAATTACCCAAGGGAGTTTACGCCTACTTTAATCCAATCACTATAAAATGAGTCAAAGCACATGCCGATTGTTCAATATGATGGGAGGTAAAAAAAAAATTGTGAAGACACCCTTTTTCAACGACACAATACAATCAACATGCTGCTTTGAAACATGGTTGAATTGTGTGTTAACTGAGCGAGTTACATTGCTGAAATAACAAGTAGATTTAGGGCTCCCAGGGGGTAAGGTCGAGCTTTTCAAGACAGCATTGGTACTCATGTTAGTGTCGAACTATATTCTGAAGATTCTTACTACCAATATTATTTTGAAAAGTAAAAAAAAAACTATTTACTATTTTGCCAGTATTTTGTAGCTGTGAAAAAAAAAAAGCTACATTAAAGCACTAGTTTTCGGAGGTGGTCAATCTGTATGATTACAATACCAAATTTTTGGGGAATGTGGTGTAAAAGAACAACGGCATACTGGCTCCTAAAATCAACCAATAATAAATCACCAGTAATGCTACTAATAAATTCATACTATAATCCTACAATAAAGTCACCCCAGAACCAAGGGGCTCAGAAAAATATCATACGTTTTTCAATAAAGTTAATGTAAACGTCAACAGACATTTATACAGGTCCTTCTTAAAAAATTAGCATATTGTGATAAAGTTCATTATTTTCTGTAATGTACTGATAAACATTAGACTTTCATATATTTTAGATTCATTACACACAACTGAAGTAGTTCAAGCCTTTTCTTGTTTTAATATTGATGATTTTGGCATACAGCTCATGAAAACCCCAAAATCCTATCTCAAAAAATTAGCATATTTCATCCGACCAATAAAAGAAAAGTGTTTTTAATACAAAAAAAGTCAACCTTCAAATAATTATGTTCAGTTATGCACTCAATACTTGGTCGGGAATCCTTTTGCAGAAATGACTGCTTCAATGCGGCGTGGCATGGAGGCAACCAGCCTGTGGCACTGCTGAGGTGTTATGGAGGCCCAGGATGCTTCGATAGCGGCCTTAAGCTCATCCAGAGTGTTGGGTCTTGCGTCTCTCAACTTTCTCTTCCCAATATCCCACAGATTCTCTATGGGGTTCAGGTCAGGAGAGTTGCTAGGCCAATTGAGCACAGTAATACCATGGTCAGTAAACCATTTACCAGTGGTTTTGGCACTGTGAGCAGGTGCCAGGTCGTGCTGAAAAATGAAATCTTCATCTCCATAAAGCTTTTCAGCAGATGGAAGCATGAAGTGCTCCAAAATCTCCTGATAGCTAGCTGCATTGACCCTGCCCTTGATAAAACACAGTTGACCAACACCAGCAGCTGACATGGCACCCCAGACCATCACTGACTGTGTGTACTTGACACTGGACTTCAGGCATTTTGGCATTTCCCTCTCCCCAGTCTTCCTCCAGACTCTGGCACCTTGATTTCCGAATGACATGCAAAATTTGCTTTCATCCGAAAAAAGTACTTTTGACCACTGAGCAACAGTCCAGTGCTGCTTCTCTGTAGCCCAGGTCAGGCGCTTCTGCCGCTGTTTCTGGTTCAAAAGTGGCTTGACCTGGGGAATGCGGCACCTGTAGCCCATTTCCTGCACACGCCTGTTCACGGTGGCTCTGGATGTTTCTACTCCAGACTCAGTCCACTGCTTCCGCAGGTCCTCCAAGGTCTGGAATCGGTCCTTCTCCACAATCTTCTTCAGGGTCCGGTCACCTCTTCTCGTTGTGCAGCGTTTTCTGCCACACTTTTTCCTTCCCACAGACTTCCCACTGAGGTGCCTTGATACAGCACTCTGGGAACAGCCTATTCGTTCAGAAATTTCTTTCTGTGTCTTACCCTCTTGCTTGAGGGTGTCAATGATGGCCTTCTGGACAGCAGTCAGGTCGGCAGTCTTACCCATGATTGTGGTTTTGAGTAATGAACCAGGCTGGGAGTTTTTAAAAGCCTCAGGAATCTTTTGCAGGTGTTTAGAGTTAATTAGTTGATTCAGATGATTAGGTTAATAGCTCGTTTAGAGAACCTTTTCATGATATGCTAATTTTTTGAGATAGGAATTTTGGGTTGTCATGAGCTGTATGCCAAAATCATCAATATTAAAACAAGAAAAGGCTTGAACTACTTCAGTTGTGTGTAATGAATCTAAAATATATGAAAGTCTAATGTTTATCAGTACATTACAGAAAATAATGAACTTTATCACAATATGCTAATTTTTTGAGAAGGACCTGTATACACCATACGCAGATAGACCACTGGTACCCCATACATTAACCTCAATACAGGGCACTTTTTTCCCCTTCCTGCCCAGGCCATTTTTCAGTGCTGTCACACTTTGAATGACAATTGCGCAGTCATGCTACACTGTAACCATGTGAAATTTTTATAATTTTCTTCACACAAATAGAGCTTTTGTTTGGTGGTAATCACTTTTTTTTCCTAAACAAAAAAAGAAAAAAGTTTTTCTTAGTTTCTGTCAGTAAATTTTGTAAATAAGTAACTTTTCTCCTTCACTGATGGGCGCTGATGAGGAGGCACGAATATGCCGCACTTATGGGTGGCACTGGTGAGCAATGATAGGTTTCACTGGTGGACACTGATAGGTGGCACTAATGGGCACTCATTGCTGGCACTGGTGGGGGCATTATGTGTCCTGATTACATATCTAGATGTCCTCTGCGAGGAGGTGCCGCTGATCGGCTATCCTCACCACACACTCTGTCAGTGTGAGGCAAAGAGCGCCGATTACCAGCATCTCCGTGTTTACATGTGACCGGCTGTGATTGGACACAGCCTATCACATGGATAAAAAGCCGCGGCCGCCGCGGGCCCCTGCGAGAGCGGTCATTCTAAGACGCTGTCCCAGAATGAGAGCTGCACCGCCCCGCCGTCATTTGACAGTGGGCGGGCGGCAAGTGGTTAAGGTTTCTGATCATTATCACACGGTGTGATCATTTTGTTCATGATACTATACAAGCATATGCCTTTAATTCATGCAACAATTTGAAATGGAGCATTCCAGTGAGCATATCACTATCAGATTTCTCAATCCTCCTTACCTGCTGTAATGATTACAATACTGAATGAGGGTAGCCCCTCACCATGATAGATGCTTTATAAAGTAATATATTAAAAAATAATTCTGGAACCTTCTTGAGGGAGAGTTTCAGTTCTATTACTGTCTGCTGGGAGTGGGTTGGGACACAAAGTAGGAAAAATGTAGCTTCACATAGACATAAGAATGCACAGTATACTAACAGAAGTCCTCCGAATACTGGTTGTTCTCGGGTATTGACCTTTTGTTACCTTCAGTGACTGTATTGTACCAATTAAATCTATTTTACACAACATTGACCGGATACATTTAACATTTTCAGCCTTTTTTTTTTTTAATCATAGACCACTCTCGACTTGTCACAAAATTCCACAAAATGGTTGCTGTCCCATGGCACTGTTATGAACACAAAATTACCTTTCTTATATAGGATACAATTAATGGATTATTACTAAATGAACTTGGAAGTCTTAAAGAGGACCTGTCAGTTTGTAACAGCCCATAATGACACAAAGGAAGGACAGAAATGCTGTGTTGCTTTTTTCAATTCTAAGGCCCCTTTCACACTGAGGCGTTTTTACCGCGTTTTCGCGGTAAAAATAGCGCTGTAATAACGCCTGAAATAATCCTGCCCCAGCATTCTCAATGTGAAATCTCTGAGGGCTTTCACATTGAGGCGTTTTGCTGGCTGGGCGTTGAAAAAAATCCTGCAAACAGCTTTTTTAGAGCAACTTTAGGGCGCATAAAATAGCGCTGTAAAAACGCCTATCCCCATTGAAATGAATGGGATTCGCGGTAAAAACGCAGTAAAATAGAGGTACAAAATCCCATAATTTTTGAGCGTTTTTTCAACGCCTCAGTGTGAAAGGGGCCTAAAGGTTTCTTTAGTAAGAATACAGTGGCCTTTCCAGTATTAGGCCTGCATCTGTAGAATGGTCACCTGATACATAGCCTGTCAACATGTTTATTGGGAGTTAACTGTATTTCACCACATTTCTAAAGCTGAACTGTAGACACAAATGAATGTAGTTCTGTATTTATCAATAATTTTGAATGCAAACATTGTATGTTCCTGAATTTGGCTGTAACCAGTCGCTTTCAGTCCCTATACAGTAAAGCTGAGAATAAAAGAAGAATAAGTTGCACAAGCAGTCAATCAGTAATATACTGACAGGGAACATGCTGACCGCAGACAAAAGCAGAGAGACAGTGTTTATCACCGTTCTGTGTCCTCGTCAGTCACAGGCTGGAGGCAGGAACACCATACCCTGGTTTCTTAGGATGTGGGTTGAAACATGCTGGGCATCATTCAACCCTGAGGACTGAGAACATCTAGTGGTGTGCGAACTTTCTGCAGGTAGCAGCTGCAGACTAAAGACAAGTACTGCAGGATACAGTGAGGGAAAAGGGTATTTGATCCCCTGCTGATTTTGCACATTTGCCCACTGACAAATAATCAGTCTGTAATTTTAATGGTAGGTTTATTTTAACAGTGAGAGACAGAACAAACGTATCCAGAAAGCGCATTTCAAAAAAGTTATAAATAAATTAGCATTTTAACCACTTGCCGACCGCCGCACGCCGATGTACGTCGGCAGAATGGCACGGGCAGGCAGATTGGCGTACAGGTACGTCCCTTTAAATCTGCCGCCCTGCGAGTGCGGCCGCGGGAACTATGTTCCCGGGAATCCCGCGATTGCAGTCGGCAAGAGCAGAACAGGGGAATGCCTTTGTAAATAAGGCATTCCCCTATTCTGCCTAGTGACACTGTCACTGATGACCGTTCCCCGTGAACGGTCATCAGTGACGTGTCACGTGTAGCCACGCCCCCTCACAGTAAGAATCACTCACTAGGAAACACTTAACCCCTGCAGTGCCACCTAGTGGTTAACCCCTTCACTGCCAGTGTCATTTTTACAGTAAGCACTGATCGCTGTAAAAATGACAATGGTACTTTACAAAATCACATATGAGAGTAGGAATTGCCCGGCGAAGTTCGACAAGATCTGGTCTTCTTGGTTGGATGGGTGGGGTGACGGCCTTATAGGCTCATAATACCTGGTTACAGGCTTTGGGAATCTCAGTTGTGGGGCTGGTGAACTCTGTGGCTTCTCCTAACCTCTTTCCCTTCTCCCCTCCCGCCCCCCTCTTATCTGTCCTCTCCCCTCCCCTTGCCTATCCTCCTCCCCATCCCCACCTCCCCTAGTTCCCTGGCCCCCCTCCCCCCCCCTCTGGCTATCCTGCTTCCTACTGGCTGCCCTCTTCTCCCCCCCTCCTCCTGAGATAGGGGGGAGGAGGAACCCCTGGTTGAGGTGCTCCTGCTGTAACTTCTATTGTACCCCTAGCCTCTATTATGACGTAACGATCCCGTCATTATACATTGCCGACTGTTCCCCGAATATTTTCTCTGATTGTATAACCAATTTCACTCTTTAATTACTTTCTGTAACATGCCTCTGCCTTTGTTCTGTCACTGTTGTATAAACCTGTTTTTTCGAAATAAAAACCTTTACTGTAAAAAAAAAAAAAAAAAAAAAAAAAAAAAAAGACAATGGTCCCAAAATGGTGTCAAAAGTGTCCGATGTGTCTGCCATAATGTCGCAGTCACAATAAAAATCGCTGATCGCCGCCATAACTAGTAAAAAATAAATGATTAATAAAAATGACATAAAACAGTCCCCTATTTTGTAGAAGCTATAACTTTTGTGCAAACCAATCAATAAACGCTTATTGCGTTTTTTTTAAACCAAAAAATATGTAGAAGAATACGTATTGGCCTAAACTGCATTTTTGTTTATAGCGCAAAAAATAAAAACCGCAGAGGTGATCAAATACCACCAAAAGAAAGCTCTATTTATGGGAAAAAAAGGACGTTAATTTTGTTTGGGAGCCACGTCGCATGACCGCGCAATTGTCAGTTAAAGCGACGCAGTGCCGAATCGCAAAAATAGGATTTTTGTACTCACCGTAAAATCCTTTTCTCTGAAGTCCATGGACGGACACAGCTCTTTTAGTCTTGACAAGTGGGACTTCCCCAAGCAGTGTCAAAAAAATGAGGGGTGGGAACAGCAAGCAAACAAACTTCACCCCAAACAAACAGAGCTCCTCAACGGAGGAGTTGCAACCTTAAACAGCCATCTGCAAAACCTTGCGGCCGAAGCAAGCATCCGCAGATGCATGCATGTCAACCTTGTAAAATTTAGTGAAGGTGTGAACGGACGACCAGGTTGCCGCCTTACACACCTGTGAGACGCTTGATGTCGAAAAGCCCAGGAGGCACCAATTGCCCTGGTCAAAACTGCCGTGACAGGAAAAGGAGGCGCACAATCTGTCTGATCCACGAGAAATGGTGACCGACGAGACGCCAGGCCTTTCTTTGGACCAGTCACTGACACAAACAGTGAGTCTGGCCTCCGAAACTGAGCCGTAGCAGACAGATACACCCGCACAGCACGTACCACATCTAAGGAATGTAACGCAACCTCTTAAGGATGCGACGGCCGAGGGCATAAGGATGGAAGTACAATGTCCTCATTCAGATGAAAAGCCAAAACCACCTTCGGAAGAAACGAAGGCTGCGGGCGTAGCACCGCTTTATCCTTATGGAGGATCAAGTAGGGGGACTTGCAAGACAAGGCCGCCAACTCAGAAACCCTCCTGACAGATGTAATGGCCACCAGAAAGGCAACTTTCTGAGAGAGTGTCAAAAGAGGAATCTCTCTGATGTTCTCAAAGGGAGGTTTCTGAAGTACCGAGAGCACCAGATTCAAATCCCACGGAGGTAGTGGTTGTCGAATCGGAGGAGCCACATGTCGGACCCCTTGCACAGACGTAGTCAGCAGTGAATGAGCCGCCAGGGGTCGTTGAAAGAAAACAGCCAAGGCTGAAATCTGCCCCTTAACGGTGCTTAAGGCAAGTTTCTGATCCACTCCATGCTGTAGAAACAGCAGGATCCTGGAAACCGAATATGCCCGTGGACGCCACTCCATCTCCTCACACAGACATGTATGCCTTCCACATACAATGGTAGATCTTCCCAGAAGATGACTTCCGTGCCCTCAGCATAGTGGAAATTACTGAATCCGACAGGCCTCTGTCCCTTAGTACCTAGCTTTCAATAGCCATGCCGTTAAAGCCAGAGACTGTAAAGCAGGATGAAGTATGGGACCTTGCGACAGAAGGTCCTCCCGCATCGGCAGTCGCCAAGGGGCATCAGCCACCAGGCGGCACCAGGTCGGCGTACCAGGGACACCGAGGCAATTCGGATTACCGGAATCCCCTCGGTCTCCACACTGCGGAGCAGACGGGGAAGAAGTTTCAGTGAGGAAAAAGCATAGATCAGCCGATACTGTCCCCACCAGGCCACCAACGTGTCCGCCCAGGGATCTTTTGACCTCGACACAAACCTCAATACCTTCCGATTGAGTCGAGAAGCCAGGAGATCCACGTCTGGCGTGCCCCATTTTAGGCAAAGGAGTGGAAACACGTCCGGGTGTAGCGACCATTCTCCTTGGTCCAGCACCTGGCGACTTAGGTAGTCCGCCTGCCAGTTTTCTATGCCCGGAATGTATACGACCGATAGAGCCGGCACGCTCCTTTCTGCCCACCACAGGATGTGAGCGACCTCCGATGCTGCAGCCGACCTCCTTGTTCCTCCTGGATGGTTGACATACGCCACCGCCGTGTCGTTGTCCGACTGGATCCTGACTGGACGCCCCTGTAACCTCTGTGACCATGTGGAGAGGCACTGCCTGATCACCCGAAGTTCCAGTACATTGATCGGCAGGCGGGATTCTTCCTGTGTCCAGCGACCTTGTGTCGCCAGGACACCCCCAACCGGTCAGGCTGGCGTTCCGTCCTGATCATCGTCCAGTGAAAGGGAAGGAACGACTTTCCGGACTGAAGGGCCGGAGATGTCAGCCACCAGACCAGGGAAGTCCTGACTAGTTGGCTCACCCGGATTTGACAATCCAGGGACAAAGGAGATTTGTCCCATTTGGACAGGATCTCCTTCTGCCAGACTCGTGTGGAATTGAGCATACGGTACTGCCTCGAAGGAGACCACCACGAGATCCAGGACTCACATGCAAAAGCGCAGCGACGACCACCTGCGGGATGCCAACAGCTTCACCGCCACCTAAAAAAACGCCTGCAATTTTTCTAAAGGGAGAAAAACCTTCGCCTCCGAGGAGTCCAGGATCAAACCCAGGTATTCCAGGCGCTGAGTCGGCACCAACGACTTCTGGAGGTTCAGTACCCAATCACATTCTTGAAGAGTCTTACTGGCAATCGCTACATCCTCCTCTAATTCTGAGTCTGAAGCAGCTCTCAGAAGGAGGTCGTCCAGGTAGCCCACAATAGCGATACCTCGGCTGGGGGGGGACGCTGCACTTCACTCTTCCTGCTCACTCTTGTCTACGGGTGGGGGGGCCGGCCGGCCCTTCCATCATCCATTTTCCCGGGCCATGCCAAGCGTGAGGGGGGATGGATTGGTCACCTCTCTGCCATAGGGGGGGCACACGCTGGCTGTAGCAGTCCACTTTCATTGGGGGGGGGCTGTCCACCCAGCGTTGCATGCTTGTCATATGTTCCTGTTCTGCCTTTTCAGTCTTAGTGTTTCTGTTTTCACGTTGTGCATCAGGCGTTTTGTTTTGGCGTTTCTGTCATGGCGTTAGTGTCTGCCCCAGGTTTTTTCTGTCACTTCGGCGTTTCTCGGGTGTCTCTGCATTTTCTCGGGTGTCTCTGCGTTTTCTCGGGTGTCTCTGCGTTTATGCACCAGGCGTTTTGTCTTTGGCTTTTCTGGCCCGGCTGTTGCGTTTTCAGTCTCAGTGTTTCTATCTATACTTTCTGGCTCAGCCTCAGCATTTGTCTGCCCCAGGAATTCTGTCTTCACGTTTCAGTCTCAGCTTCTGGCCCTGGTTTCTGTCGTTGCATTTTCTGTCATAGCGATTTCTGCCTCAGCATTGCAGGCTGAGCTTTCGCTCGTAGCTTCTGCCCCAGGGTTCTGGCATGGCACTTCAGCCTCAGCGTTTCTGTCATGGCGTGTCGGCCCCAGGTTCCGTCATTGCTTTGCAGTCTCAGCTTGCTGTCATAGCATGTCTGTCATAGTGTTTCTGCCCCAGGTTTCGGTCATTGCTTTTCAGTCTCAGCATTTCTGTTTTAGTGTTTCTGCCCCGGGGTTCTGGCATTACGTTCTGCCATGGCTTGCAGTCAGTCCCTGGTTCTGTCCTAGGGTTCTGTGATTACTTCTTTCACCCACGTTCTTCATTGCGTTCTGCCCCAGGTTTCTGTCATTACATTTTCAGTCACGTTCTGTCATAGCATTTTGCCCCAGGTTTCTGTCATTGCATTTTCAGTCACGTTCTGTCATAGCATTCTGCCCCAGGTTTCTGTCTTTGCATTTTCAGTCATGTGCTGTCATAGCTTTCTGCCCCAGGTTTCTGTCATTACATTTTCAGTCATGTTCTGTCATAGCATTCTGCCCCAGGTTTCTGTCTTTACATTTTTCGGTCACGTTCTGTCATAGCATCTTGCCCCAGGTTTCTGTTTTGTCAGTCACGTTCTGTCATGGCATTCTGCCCCAGGTTTCTGTCTTTGCTTTTTCAGTCACGTTCTGTCATAGTATTCTGCCCCAGGTTTCTGTCTTTACATTTTTCGGTCACGTTGTCATAGCATCTTGCCCCAGGTTTCTGTCAGTGCATTTTTTCAGTAACGTTGTGTCTTAGCGTTCTGCCCCAGGTTTCTGTCGATGCTTGTTTCAGTCACATTCTGTCATAGCGTTTTGCCCCAGGTTTCTGTCATTGCTTTCAGTCACGTTCTGTCGTAGCATTCTAGCCCAGGTTTCTGTCGTTGCTTTTTCAGTCACGTTCTGTCATAGCGTTTTGCCCCAGGTTTCTGTCATTGCTTTCAGTCACGTTCTGTCGTAGCATTCTGGCCCAGGATTCTGTCATTGGATTTTCAGTCTCAGCATTCTGTCAGCGTTTCTATCATAGTGGTTCTACCCCAGGGGTTTCTCTGTCATTGCATTTGTCTGCCTAAGCCTCTGCGTTATCTTAGCATTTCTGCCCCAGGGTTCTGTCATCGCTTTTGCCGTAGCGTTTTCAGTCCTAGCGTTTCTGCTCCAGGTTTTTCTAGCATTTATTTTGCCTTAGCCTTTCAGGCTCTGCGTCCAGGCTCGGCACTTCTCTCGTACATTTTCTGCCCCGCAGTTTCTGCCCCTTGATTTCTGTCTTTGCGGTTCTGTCCCACAATTTCTGTTTTACGTTTAGTCTCAGTGTTCTGCCCCAGGGTTTCGTCATAGCGTTTCTGCCCCCACGAGTTATGTCGGGCGTTTCTGCCCCGCTATTTCTGTCATTTCGTCTGCCCCACGATTTCTGTCATTTCATCTGCCCCACGATTTCCTGTCTTAGTGTTTGTCATAGCGTTGTCGTCTTTGTGGTTACCATGTCTCATCGGCTTTGTCATGTTACAACCTGGATTGTTTAGCTAGTGCTCACATCTCGGGATCTGTCACGTCTACAGATCCATACGGGCTGTGGTTTCGTTTTTAATGATTGTTGACCACAATCTTCTCACCCGTATACCACACTTCATACGATGTTCGTTCATTCATTACACCTGTACGTTTACCCACCACGGTCTGTGGGTGCACCAGCCCTGAGTGTTCAGTTCTACTGCCTGTCTGCGCTGCAGGTTACTCGGGCTCACATTAGGGTCAGGGGGGGGCTGTTATGTTCTTTCACGCGCAGTGGTCTTGACGTTGTTCATTCTCAGGTAGGCACAGGGGGGGGGGCGTTGTGTTTTGGTGTCTGGTTCTGTTGTCTTGTTTAGTTGTGTTCATTTGGCTCGCTGCTCGTCAACTGTCTTGCACTCGTGCCATCAGTCCTGCTGTTGTTAGGGTTGGACCATTGTGCATTTAGGACTCATGTTCGGGTCATGTTTCTGCCTGGGATCCCCCAGCCGAGTCCGTCAGGTGGGACCGGTGTTTCTGTGTGTCTGGTTGTTTCCATGTTCAACGATGCTGGTTGCCTCAGCGCTTTGGCCTTTCTACCTGCTCCTCCAGGTATCCAGCACTTCAGATTCCTGCCAGGTTGTCCTTTTGCAACTCACCCTCTCCCTTCCATATCTAGGGTGGGAAGGCCAGGGGTTTGGGGGGTTTCATCTCAGAGCACTTCACGGGTGCCCGTTGAGGCATTTCATTCTGCTTGGCCTTGTTGCAGGGGCCCCTTCGGGCCAGCCTTGCTTCAAACTTCCCTCTCGTATCCTCTCATCGCGAGCACTGCAGTCATGTCTGGGTTATCTCGGGTGTCAGGCTCTTTCCAACCTTTTCGGGGTGTTCAAACGACTTCTGGGCTGCTTCGCAGGTTCTATAGAGGGAACCGCCTACCTTAGTTGATGGGTTTCTCCAGTCATTGCGGTTACTCATTGGATACATATACTGTTGCCTTCAGGGCACGTGCTGCCTTCCTTGTCGGTCGGTTACCTTCCCTTCTTCACCTAAACATGTGTCTTTTGCCCTCTTCTCAGGCATACCGTCCAGCTGGCCAAGGCACACTTCAGGCCTTGGTTGTTAGGGTTCTAACGCTTACTTACTCGAAGACTCTGACTACAAGTGGAAAGGCTGGCCGTAGGCTAGCCTGTATTTGTAGGAGGAGGCTGAGAGGACTACTTAAGCCTCCTCCCCTGTCAGGTCCTACGTCTGCGTCGTTCAGGGTTCGCACCTACCCATTTCCCTCAGCCTTCATACACACTCTTTAAACATTTCTCTTATTCTTACATTCAGGGTATGCCCTCTTCTCAGGCATACCGTCCAGCTGGCCAAGGCACACCTCAGGCCTTGGTTGTTAGGGTTCTAACGCTTACTTACTCGAAGACTCTGACTACAACTGTCCACAGAAGCAATCAGATTCCAAT
The DNA here is from genome assembly GCA_029206835.1 of Rana muscosa. NCBI lineage: Eukaryota > Metazoa > Chordata > Amphibia > Anura > Ranidae > Rana > Rana muscosa. The sequence goes on along the minus strand of CM055118.1, from coordinate 257,747,464 downwards.
CCCTCCACCATGGCCAAGACCAAAGAGTTGTCCAAGGATGTCACGGACAAGATTGTAGACCTACACAAGGCTGGAATGGGCTACAAGACCATTGCCAAGCGTTTTTGTTGTTATTCTGTCTTTCACTGTTAAAATAAACCTACCATTAAAATTAGACTGATCATTTCTTTGTCAGTGGACAAATGTACAAAAATCAGCAGGGGATCAAATACTTTTTCCCCTCAATGTAAGCTGCTTTTGTATTTTATTTTGCTATTTTTCTGCTTTACCTATATTAGCTGCTTGTAACAGGCAGAATCCGGGAAAGGAAACGGGAGAAACTAGCCGCACACCGCAACAGGATACCAAATATTACTTCTTTATTCCAAAGATTACAACACAGCACAGGGTTCCAAGGATGTTAACACCTGTTTCACACAACATAGTGCTTAATCAATATTGATTAAAGCAGAGTTCCAGCCGCAAAAAATAGGATTTTTTGTACTCACCGTAAAATCCTTTTCTCTGTCGTCCATAGATGGACACAGCTCCTCAATTCTTGACAGTGGGGTTATGTTCCTGTTCTATAGGAGAGGACTAGGCAGAACATGTTAGATATTTAAATACATGTTACTTTAACAGAGTTGAACAGCCCCGCCCAGGGGGGCGGTCCCTCCGGACATAACCCTACGCCCCGCAGTCAGAAGCTCAGTTCACACCAAAAAAGGAGGGGTGGGTGCAGTGTCCGTCCATGGACGACAGGGAAAAGGATTTTACGGTGAGTACAGAAAATCCTATTTTCTCTTTTCGTCCATGGACGGACACAGCTCCTTAATTCTTGACAGTTGGGACATCCTAAAGCAGTGTAAAAAAAAGCGAGGGGTGGGAACAGCAATCAAAAACGAATTTCACCCAAAACAAGCAAAGCTCCTAAATGGAGAAGTTGCAACCTCAAACAGCCGCCTACAAAATTTTGCGGCCGAAGCTAGCATCCGAAGATGCACTCACATCAACCTTGTAAAACTTTGAAAAGGTGTGAACGTACGACCATGTCGCCGCCTTACACACGCGAGACAGAGGCTTGATGTCTGTAAGCCCAAGAGACACCCAATAGCCCTGGTCGAATGCGCCGTGACAGGAAAGAGAGGTGCCTGCCCCTTAAGGGCATAGGCCTGGATGATGGTCTGCCTGATCCACCGAGAAATGGTGGCCGACGAGACCGCCAGGCCCTTCTGCGGACCAGACACCGACACAAACAGTGAGTCAGACCTCTGGAACGGAGCCATAGCCGACAGGTACACCCGCAAGGCACGTACCACGTCTAAAGAATGCAGCGCAACCTCCTTGGAATGCGATGGCCGAGGACATAAGGATGGAAGTACAATGTCCTCATTCAGGTGAAAGGCCGAAACCACCTTCGGAAGGAAGGCTGCGGGCGTAGCACCGCTTTGTCATTATGGAGGACAAAATATGGGGACTTGCAAGGCAAGGCAGCCAATTCAGAAACCCTCCTGACGGATGCGAGGGCTACCAGGAAGGCCACCTTCTGAGAGAGCGTCAAAAGAGGAATTTCCCTGATGTTCTCAAAAGGAGGTTTCTGAAGCGCCGAGAGCACCAGATTCAAATACCACGGAGGTAGTGGTGGTCGCACCGGAGGAGCCACATATCGGACCCCTTGTACAAACGTACTCACCAGTGATTGAGCCGCCAGGGGTCGCTGAAAAAAACCAGCTAAGGCTAAAATCTGCCCCTTAATGGTGCTTAAGGCAAGTTTCTGATCTACTCTGCGCTGTAAAAACAGCAGGATCCTGGAAACCGAATAAGCCCGTGGACGCCACTCCATCTCCTCACACATAGAGATGTAGGCTCTCCACGTGCGATGATAAATCTTCGTAGAAGAAGACTTCCGTGCCCTCAACATGGTTGGGGTTGTCTGACTGGATCCTGACTGGATGCCCTCAGCCTCTGTGACCACTTGGAGAGGCACAGCCTGATCGCCCGGAGTTCCAGACATTGATCGGAAGTTGGGATTCGTCCAGCGGTCCTGGGCCGCCTGAACCCCCCAGACTCCCCCCCAACTGGTCAGGCTGGCGTCCGTGGTGATCACAGTCCAATGGAAGGGGAGGAACGACTTCCGGGACAGAAGAGCCGGGGATCTCAGCCACCAACTCAGAGAGGCCCTGACAAGATGACTTATCTGAATCTGACGATCCAGAGACAATGGAGATTTTTTCCATTTGGAGAGAATCTCCTTCTGCAAGACCGGAGTGTGGAATTGGGCAAACTGCACCGCCTCGAAAGAGGCTACCATGACTCGCATGCAAAAACGGAGAGACAACCATTTGTGGGATGTCAACAACTTCATCGCAGTCTGGAGTGTCTGCAACTTTTCTAAAGGAGAAAGACTCTGGCCTTCCTGGCCTTCGAGGAGTCCAGAATCAACCCCAGGTACTCTAAAAGACAGGAGGGTCCCCTCTACCGGGATAGTGGTTACTTTATTTACCCGAGAGACCGGGGGATCAACGACCGGAGAAGCCCACTTTTTCAAAAGGCTTTCCTCAAATGGATAACGGAAGGCCATGCGCTGAGGGACCGCAAAGGACCTCTGCGGCCGTTCCCATTCCTTATCTATGAACTTGTCAAAGAAATCAACATAAAGGAAAAACCTTAACAGAGCGGGTCGGTTTGTGCGACCCAAAAGGGACAGACCCTGCTGTGGAAGTTCCAGCTGTATCTTCCAGCTTGAGTGTCCCTCACAGCATGGATAAGCGCACTTACAAGTGCCCTATCTTGAGCTGACCCGGACGAGGGGTCCTCCTCACTGGGAAGGTCCTGGTCCACATCTTTTGACACACCAGAACCGGGGTCCTGAGCCGCAGCCAGGCCCAGGTCTGAGTCAGAACATTCCCCAGAAGATGGCAGGGGGAGGGGGCGCTTAGTACCCACCTTGTGCCCGCACGCCGCTTCCACCCTGGCAACAAATGACTCCAGGACTGCCGACAAAGCGTCTATGGTAACCGCAGGAGCACTGGTTGCTGCCTCTGAAATTTTTGGGGAAAAAACGCCAGCTTCTGACTCCATATTGCCCACTGACAACCCTTAGGGACTTAGTCAAGACACCTGACACAAAAATTGTCCACCCTCCTTGCTGCACTGACCGGGGGGGGGGGGGGGGGGGTTACCCAGGGAACTCACCGCCCAGCAAGAGACTATTCAGCACCGCTGCCCGCTCTCTATCCACACACAGCATGTCTGAGGAACTCTGTGAGGTGAACAGCGCCGTTCAGGAAGCCATCCAGCACTAGAGGCCAAAACCCATTCCAAAATGGCCGCTGAGCGCCTCAGAGAAAGATCGCGGACCACAAGAAAATGGCCTCCCGCAATGCAGACCTGCATCACATCACAGCGCGGCCACGGCAAAATGGCCGCCAATGGGATTTTTCAATAGTAATCACAGGCACCTGAAAAATAGTGCCGGCGCTTCCAAAATGGTGGCCAAACAACGAGATGGACGAGAAGGCCGCAGCGGAGGCTTCTGTGAGAAAACTACCCCACCACAGAGAGCGGGCCTGGACACCCTCACAGCCCCCAGCCGCGACATGGAGCCCCCCTACAGATATACCCTTGGTTGCAGCGAGCCCCACAAGGGGAGTAGGAAAAAAAAAAAGGGGCGACAGAGGGAGGGCAAGAAAACCCCCAAACGACCCCCTTAGGAATGCCCAGCTGTTCCATCCCACCGAGGCAGGAGGAACTGTACTTACCCGTCCCTGCGAGGACCTGCTGGTGCGTTCCTGACAGACCTACAACCGAGCAGTACGGAGTCGCTGTCGGCCCGGTCCACTGTGCCTGAGACAGCAAGCAGCCCGGTCATATGTGAAACCTGGAGCAAAGCTCACCGGCCACCCCTGGAGCCATGAGGTATGTCGTGGTCGACCCTGCACTTAGCTAAGGCCTGCTCACGCTCGATGGCCGGACTGGGGGGACTACAAGGATCTATAATATTCAGCCTGTCACCCAGCCGGCAGTTGATAGAAGATTTCTTAAAATAAAATCAAAAAATAAAATTTCTTCCGGACCCTGGGCCCAAAGGGAGCCAGGTCCTTCTCTACTAGGCAGAAAAAAACTGAGCTGCAGGGCCGAGGGTTATGTCCGGAGGGACCGCCCCCTGGGTGGGGCTGTTCAACTCAGTTAAAGTAACACGTATTTAAATATCTAACATGTTCTGCCTAGTCCTCTCCTATAGAACAGGAACATAACCCAACTGTCAAGAATTAGGGAGCTGTGTCCGTCCATTGACGAAACGAGAATTTTTTTTTTAAAGTCAGCAGCTACAAACACTGTAGCTGCCGACTTTTAATAAGGACAAAGACAGCAGGGGGCTTGCCACACAAAAGGATACGATGTCCTGAGCGGCGGCCCGGATGGATCGGAAGTACACTATGTACTTCATAAAAAGGTAGGAAACAAAAAAATAAATGGTTTTTAATAACCAAAAACGAGGGGTTGATATTTAATTTAAGACCACCTCTAAAAAGTGGGTAGAACTCCGCTTCAAGTACTATGTTGTGTACAACGCGTTAACATCCCTGGAATCCTGTGCTGCGTTACTTGTCATTTTTGGAACAAAGTAATTTTGTTGCACTGTGCGGCCATCTCCTCCTGTTTTCTTGGTCTATTGCGGTGGTAAGCCGAGCCAGAACCTGTCAGGAGTGACAAGCTATGGGATTAGCCTCCTTTTCTCACCGGTGTTTTATTCACATTTAATCCAGAACCCAGAAATATCCAGGTAGACATGGCAGATACTATAATGTATTGTGCTTCAGAACTGTTATTTAACGGGGTTAGGACACCGGGCATGCTACACATGGGCAAAAATACTTCTTCAAAGTACACAGGGCACGTGTAGTATGACCTGTCCCTTCTGTCGTGTCCCCCCTCTCCCACAATTCCAAGTTTTTAAAATAAAGCTGGGAGTTGCCACATATGTACAAAACTGTTAAAAATAGGATTTTTGTACTCACCGTAAAATCAGTTTCTCTGACGTCCATGGACTGACACAGCTGGATACTGTAAACGTGTGGGTATATGTCCCTGCTTTCAGGAGAAGATCTAGGCAGAATGTTAGAAACATACATTCTAGAACAAACCAGAGCTGAACAGCCCCGCTCAGGGGGGAGGTCCCTCCGGACATTACCCTCCCACCTGCAGCTAGCAGCCTCAGTTCGTAACAAAGCAGTACAAACCTTAAAAGAAGGGTGGGTGCTGTGTCAGTCCATGGACATCAGAGAAACTGATTTTACGGTGAGTACAAAAATCCTATTTTCTCTTATCGTCCATGGACTGACACAGCTGGATACTGTAAAGGTGTGGGACGTCCCAAAGCAGTATCAGAAGGGTGGGAGCAGTAGTAAAGGAACAACCAAAACTTCACTCCAAACAAGCAGAGCTTGCAATGCTTTGCGGCCGAAGGAAGCATCCGAAGATGCAGCCACATCAACCTTATAAAATTTTTAAAAGGTATGAACGGACGACCAGGTCGCCGCCTTGCACACTTGTGCAACCGACGCTTGATGTCGGAAAGCCCAGGAAGCACCAATTGCCTTGGTGGAATGCGCCGCAACCGGAAAGGGAGGCGCCCGCCCCTTAAGGGCATAGGCCTGTACGACGGTCTGCTTGATCCACCTAAAGATGGTAGCAGACGACACCGCTCGGCCCTGTTTTGGACCAGAGACAGACACAAACAGCGAGTCAGACTTCCGAATGGAAACAGTAGCAGACAGGTACACCCGTAAGGCTTGTACCCATCTTAAATGTATGAAGCGCAAACTCTCAGGGATGCAAAGGGTGAGGACACAAGGACAGAAGAATAATGTCCTCCTCAAGGTGAAAGGCCGAGAACATCCTTTGAAAAGAAGGATGGTCGTGGGCGCAACACCGGCATATCCTTATGGAGGACCAAGTAAGGCGACTTGCAGGACAAGGCCACCAACTCAGACACCCGTCTAACCAAAGTAATGGCCACTAAGAAGGCCACCTTCTGGGACAAGGTCAAGAGAGGAAACTCTCTGATATTCTCAAAGGAATGTTCTTGGAGAACCGAGATGCATCAAATTCAGATCCCAAGTAGGGAGAAGAGGCTTGAGAGGGGGGATCACATGGCGAACCCCCTGCACAAAAGGTGCTAATCAAGGAATGGCCCGGTAGTGGTCGTTGAAAAAGACAGCCCGGGCCGAAATCCGACCCTCAATGGTATGCAAGGCCAGCTTTTGGGTCACACCACGCTGTAAGAACAGCAAAATCCTGGGAACGGAATACGCCCGAGGACGCCAATCAAGTTCCTCGCACATAGTGATGTAAGCCTTCCAGGTACGGTGATATATCTTTCTGGAGGAAGATTCCCGTGCCAACAACATAGAAGAGATGACCAAATCCGAGAGACATCGGTCCTTCAGCACCTGGCTTTAAACAGCCATGCCATTAAAGCCAAGGACTGTAAAGCAGGATGAAGTATGGGATCATGAGACAGAAGGTCCACCCCAATAGGCAGTCGCCAAGGAACGTCTGCGACTAGCCGAAGTAGATCGGCGTACCAATGTTGCCGTTCCGGAGCAATAAGGATCACCGGAATGGCCTCAACCCCTACTCTGCGAAGCAGGCGAGGCAACAACAGTAGCGGAGGGTAAGCATATATCACGCGATAATACCCCCACGGGCTACCAACGCGTCTGCCCAGGGGTCCCTGGACCTGGCCACAATCTTGACATCTTGCGAGTGAGTCGAGAGGCCATAAGGTCCACATCCGGTGCCCCACCTCCGGTAAAGGAGGTGGAAACACCTCCGGATGCAAGGACCCTTCCCCTGCAATGCACATGGTCGACAGGACCGTCTTGCAGCGAGATGTATGAAAATCCCAAAGAGACTCCGCAATGTATCGGAGAAGAGAGGCCCCGGTGTACAGGGTGCCTCAACTGTTGGCCAATAAAGGCAACTTGACAGAGCTTCCCTAGAAACTCGGTCAGAGGACCAGTACCTCAGCCTCCACAGGTGGCGCGAACCCAACCCGGGCACAGAGACCCTAAAGGCTAAAGCAGTTGCAGTGCACCTGCTAGTCGACTAATAGATGAAGCAGAGGCTTTTGCCCAGTCATTGAGCTACAGAAACGCCAGAAACGCAGCCACTAACGGGCGTAACGCTAACCTCAGCCTGGCGAACACAGTCCAAGCCAGCGCTTCTGACCACCACTGAAAGCAGGTGGAAAGTGGTACCCCTGAAACCAAGGATCCTTATGACAATGCTCCATCCAGCAGCTACCCATGGACAAGTGCTGATTGTATAAACACATAGTTTATACTGTGTATTGCGTGAAACCCACCCAGCCACAAAGAGCATAATACAACCACACACGGCGTATGTAGTTTAGTATGTGTGGATAAACCTATTAAAACACGTTTATACTGTGCCAGCGACGAAGGCACGCACATCATCTGGGCTTGGACGTAAACCAGCCACGCAGATTGCGTACACAACCGTGTAGGTATGTTATAGCCTGCGAATAAACAAATTGCACATGTTTATACTGTGCATAGCGCTGAAAATGCGCACACCATTGGAGCACGGGGGAGAAACTGGAGCACCCGGATGAAACCCACGCAGACTGCATACGCATACCGTGTAGGTATTATAGTATGTGTGCTAAACATTTTGCACAAGCCTATGTGTGCATAGCACCGAAGGCGCGCACACTGTTGGCGCGTGGGAGGAACCAAACTACCCCACGCATACCCAGAGAATGCAATACCTACAACTACTGTGAATGTATTTAGTGTTGTATATAAACATAATGTGTATGTTTACACCGTGTATTGCACCAAAGGCACGCATGTCATGTAGCGTGGGCAGAAACCCACGCAGATTGCACAGACATACCGGGCAGGTATGTTAGTATGTGGATATCAAATCGCACAAATTTAGGCTGTGCATAGCGCCAAAACGCCCATACCAATGGAGTGTGGGAGGGAACCGGAGTACCTGGAGGAAACACACACAGACTGCATACACATACCGTGTAGGTATTATAGCATGCGTGATAAACATTGAACATGTTTAACTGTGCAGAGGGCCTAAAGGCGCACATACCGTCAGCGCGTGGGAGGAAACCGGAACACCCGGAAGAAACCCACGCAGACAGCACACAGATACCGTGTAGGAATGATAGCATGTGAATAAACATATTGCACATGTTTATGCTGTGCATTTCCATTGGAGCGTGGGGGGAAACCGGAGTACCCAGAGGAACCCCACACAAACAGTATACCCATACTGTAAACATGTATAGTATGTGCAATAAACATGTCAATACTGTGCAGAGAGCCGAAGCGCACATACCATGAGAGCGCGGGAGGACACTGGAGCCCCCGGCGGAAACCCGCGCCGACCCAGAGAGCATAATACATACATATACTGTGAATGTATCTAGAGTCGTGCATAAACATATTTTGTACGTTTATATCATGTATGGCACTGAAACACAGCATTGGAAGGTGGGGGGACACCCACGCAGACACAGAGACCAATAACACATACATACACTGTGAATGTATGCAGTGTAGAGGTATAGGATGAGTTTAAATTATGGCGCAGAGGCGCATAATCTTCTCTGTATCATTCCAACCTGCTAGACTGTGCTGCCGAAGCTGCATGCAGGTAACAGATAACCTCTGATCGTGTGTCTGTCAGAGCTCAAAGCGTTCCCCAGGAAATGGCGGGAAACCACAGGTGCAGAGACCCTGTTGTTGTCTCAGGACATCACACAGAAGGCTCACAGGGACTAGAGGCATAAATGAATAAAGCCCCCCCCCCACCATGCTGCACCGACCAGGGGGAGGGAAACACTGTGTACCACTGTATCATCCATGCTGCTCTCAACGCAGCGTGTGAGGAAAACAGTGAGGAAGCTGTGTAAAAGAAAGGCTTGAAGGAACCAAGGGAAACAGTGTCTGTCCTGAGGTACCACAGCACCCAGCTTGAGAGTGTAACTCACATCAATGAGTTCACTTACAAGCGCCCTGTCATTCACTGACACAGAACTGGAGTCTTCCTCACAAGGGAATGTCCTGTTCATAAACATTAAAATATTCAGAGCTAGGGTCCTGAGCACAGTAGCTAGGCCCATATCTAAATCAGAGCACTCCTTCACTAAAGATTCTTGTGGGGAGAGGGGGCTTATAGCTCCCTTCGCTCGCACACCGCTTCCATTCTGACAAGGAATGATTCCAGGACTGCCGACAACTGGTCCATAAGGACCGCAGGGTGCAGGAGCACTGCCAGTTGCCTCAGGCAAGTGTGGAGAAGCAGGTATCAGACACCATATCGCCACCCTCTGAGACCTTATACACTACTACAGTGAATATACAGTCCACCCACTGGCTACGCTGAGGCTGAGGAGGGGATACCCGGAGGACTCACCAACCCCTAAGGACCGCTCAGTTCTGCTGAAGAAACCGCGCTGTGAGCCTGGGGAGGGTAAAGAATCTGTGAGGAGATTCGCGCCACAGCTAGAGGCCGAAACCGAAAGTAAATGCGCTGCGGCTACAAGAAAATGGCCGCCGGCCATAACTGCGCCATTGAACCACGGCAAGATGGCCGCCGAGCGCAAAATTCAAAGGCAAACAGCGCTAATGCCGCACGCAATAACCACCTCACACACCAGGAAAACTGCCCCTCACCCCAGAGCCCACTACAGACATGAGCGCCCAGCCAGGCCAGAGTGACCCCCAAGCACCCCCACAGCACAGCACCAGTACAGGGTGCAGAGAGCAGCATAACGGGGGAGACAGGGAGAAACCCCCCATATAAAGAAACACAGCCAGCATGTACTCACCTGCAGTAGGAGAGACTACTTACCCGTCCCTTTCAGGGACCCACTGGCTTGTTTCAGAGAGACCTATCACAGAGCAGTACTGCGTAGCTGTTGGCCCGGTCCACCGCGAGAGATAGTCAGTCAGCTACTGTTCAATCTTGAGAGGACCGCAGGAGCTAAAAGCAACCCGGCCACCCCTGGAGTCATCGGGCATGTCATGAACTGAGTCTCACGCACACAAGGCGAGGATCAGGGAAGACTACGAGGATACCAGTGTACCCAACCTGTTGCCCAGCCGACAGTTGATTGAAGGTTTTAAAAATAAAATTCCCAAAGGACTAAAATTTAAAAGTAAAATCTTCCAGGAGACTGGCTCCTGAGAGAGCCTCGTCTTCTCCTTCTGCTAGGCAGAAAAAAACTGAGGCTGCTAGCTGCAGGTGGGAGGGTAATGTCCGGAGGGACCGCCTCCCTGGGCGGGGCTGTTCAGCTCTGGTTTGTTCTAGAATGTATGTTTCTAACATCTAACATTCTGCCTAGATCTTCTCCTGCGAGCAAGGACATATACCCACACGTTTACAGTATCCAGCTGTGTCAGTCCATGGACGATAAGAGAAAAAGTCTCTTTAAACATTAAACCTTAGTTAACCCTAATCAGCCCTAATTAACTCCTCCTCTTTCTCGCAACTATAATTTTTCTGCTGCTTTTTTAATCTATAATTATTAAATCATTAGGGAAAACTCTGTTTTTCATTTTTGTTTTGTATGTTCAATGTCACATTTAAAAAGTAAATAACCTTACAATGCTTTGTATCAGAATCATAACTTTAGTGTCATTTTATAAGGGACAAATAATAGAAAAAAAAGTACTTTTCGGATTTTCCAACTGGAATTGTGTGATGGCTGGCTGTTGTCAGAAAATCCGACAATTTGTTTGCTCCATCGGACAATTGTGGGATTTTCCGCCAAAAAATGTTGGATCGTGTAGCGGGCCTCACTCTCCCTCTCCGCTTCTATCGCCTGGTGTCATCTAGGGGTACCTGGGAGAGGAGAGTGCAGGAACACTACGCCAAGCTCTCACCTCGTATGTGTATGAGGGTTGAGCAAAGTCACTTAAATTACCTCCGGGTCTGCTCACTGCATACGAAGCTTCCGCTTGTTCCGTGGAGATGTGTCTGCCAGTAACAAAGCCCCACACCAAGTAAAAGTCCAACACTCTTTTATTTCTCCATTGCAGGGTGAACATAATAGTTGAACTTTCAGTAACAGACAGACAGGGGTGTGGATACGAGTAGGTCCAGGCACAAATTAATTCTCCTATTCCTTTGCAAGCGAATAGGCCTGGCGCACGGTCTCTGCCACCGACCATGGAGATTGGTCACTACCACCGACCGGGTGAACCATTGAGGCCCCTGCCACAGGCCTAATAGCAGGTCTCTGCCACTTACCTGAGTTGACTAGTTGGACCGCTGCCACCGGTCATTGAAAATGAACCACCTTCCTCTATGAACTTGGCCCCTGTTCGGGAAAGACATCCCTCCGGGCGGTCTCCAGAGGTTCACCCGTCACTGGCAATATGCTGCACCAGGTCTTCGGATGAATCCCTCCCCCGGTCCCTTACGCCTCTGGATTCGGGTGCCCAACACCCGGGGCACCCTAGGATGGTCCCTCCCTGGCGGGACCCAGCGGAAGGTACTGGGCCCCAGGCCTCTGGCCGAGTACCTCACCCCAGACTGAAGGTGTATGGGATGGAACACGAACTCCAAGTGTCCAGGCCTAGGCCGCCTGGACACCAACCGCGAACAGCAGCCCTCAGGCTGAAGGTGCCTGGAACTCTAACCTCGTGGCGAAGATGTCCGCCCCCTTTATACCCTCTGCCAGCAAGCACAGCGGGTTCCCCGCCCTGCCGTACAACTGCTGCGAGAGGTCACAAAGGGTACAGCACTGCAATGACGGTTCAACCCCAGCCCAAAGTGACAGCGCCACCTGCTGGGCCGCAGGGAACTGGTCATCACGGATGTCTTCACCAGACCCAAACACTCTGAAAAGTACATACCCGCTACACTAGCATGCTTTAAAATTTTCCGACAACAAATGTGTGTTGTCGGATTATCCGATTGTGTGTACAGAATTCCTTTGGACAAACACGCATGCTCAGAAGCAATGCTAACCATAACACAACATTAGCAGAAGTTGCCCAAAGGGTGGCGCTAAAGAGCTGAAAAACCACGTAGTTTCGTGTTTGTTGTCCGACAATTCTTTGCCATTTGTATGCAAGACAAGTTCATGGCAACCCCCTTCGGACAAAAGTCCTACGCTTTGTCCGCGGAAAATCCGATCATGTGTACCAGGCTTAACACTAATCTTTCTAAACACTGGTCAAATTAAAAAAAACTTTATTTTTTCTCGTTTTGTTACTTTTTTGTCTAAGGACTACATTATTTTTTAAGACAATATCATGAAAAGAAAGCATAATTAGTCCAAATGCAATATATGTATTACTTTGTTTTCTTAAAGGATAACTACAACCAAATTTTTTTTTGTTTGTTTTTTTGGATAGAGTGAAGATGGATTAGAACACCTAATGGGTTTTTTATTGCTGTCTGTGTCCCCGCCCCCAAAGATTTGTCTTGTTTATCATTATCAAAGTGAAGGTAAAATAAAATCCCTAATTTTGTATTGTCCCTAAAAAAAGTAATATAGTAGAAATCTTCCAATGGGTATACTAGTTCTGGTGAACCCAGATGGATTCCCTTAATTTACAGGGATTTCCTCTCACTTCCTGTTTTGGCTATTGGTCAGGAAGCAAAGGTAAATCTCCACAATGGGACGCAGACTTTAATATAAATCTGACAGGGATTATAACCCTCCCTTACTCTATCCAAAATGAAAAGAACATGTTTTGCCTATAGTTCCACTTTAAGTAATGACAAAGTTATTGCCGAATAAACAGGGCCATAGCAGAAATGTAAAAATAGTTTTGGTCAATAGGTATACAGGTGAGAGATTAATTAGTTAAACATTTTAGAACAGTTCAGGTTAACATAAAAATCCATGTCTCAAAGGCATTTTATGTATGCTTGCTAACCCACCACATTTGCAACACTAGGTCTTCTGCAAAAAGACAGGCCCTTTAAAGTGGTTGTAAACCCACTTATGCAACTTGCACCTACAGGTAAGCCTAGATTAAGGCTTACCTGTAGGTGCAAGAAATATCTCCTAAACCTACACGGTTTAGGAGATATTTGCTAAAAATGACATGCATCGGTGTCTACGGCGCATGTGCGCCGTAGACAACGGCACATTCATATGGTTAATCCCATTCACAAATCCGGCTTAGCCGGATTTGACATCTTCGCCGCTCCGGCCAATTACAGCGCCGGAGCGGCGCTGTGATTGGTAAGAGCAGCGATACCCAGAAGTAACCTTCCGGCTATCGCCGCAGCGATGGCTGCGGCTGGAGAGGGAGACGAGGATGGCTTCGGGGGCCCCGATCTAAGGTAAGTGATGCATAATGAGCTAGTATGCTAGTCATACTAGCTCATTATGCCTTTGTCTTGCAGGTTGTTTTTTTAAAAAAAAATTTTTTTACAGGGTTTACAACCACTTTAAAAGGAGCTTTTTAAGGCAAGTTTTTTTACTTGCTCAGTTATTTATTAACTTTAATTGGAGGGCTAAGGATTGTCTAAAGCCTGATCTTATTGCAACTGATTTCAGTAAATGAGCAAAATTTTGTTAGGGAAGCTGCAGTTAAAAAAAAAAATATTCAGCTCTTTAAGTAAGTATCCACAAGACATCTAAGCATCCAGTGCTTCTCATTATTGCTGAATCATCGAAAATGTCTTCAACAAATTTGAAAAGAGCTTGATTTCTCTCATCTTTTATGAGAAATCCACAATTCCCTTAGAACAGAAAATCTGTCACAATAAACAGAACCTTCCTGACGAGATCAAAACAAATATTTAAGCAGGTGGGCAGTACTGTAAGGCAAGCCACACAGAACATCACAAAGTAACCTTTAACTGCCAGAGAAAGCTGTACATGCTCCTTTTATATTTTTTGATTTCTGGGAGATCAACCAAGTACCACAACTTACCAATGAGCTCTACAATGGGGTACTCTGAAAATTACAAGTACCGCAGGCGCCAACAACATACACCAAAACACAGCATTCCTGTTATTCTTTAATCTCTAGGTGTTCAGAAACAAGTCCAAAAAGACCTTAACAGCAGGAACAAAACATAAAAAAAAATCTAAAATTAAACAAACTAAAGCTGAAGTGTTTTTTTCTTATTTTTTAAGTGCTGACAGGCAGGCTTTTTAAAACTGAAAAGACTGTGTACGAGTTTCTTTGATCATATATCCTACCTGCTTGACAGCACTTTCTTCTGTGACTGTACACTGAGCTGGGTAAATGTACCATAATGTGCAAATATGCTGTGCATACATTACAAGTTACTTCTGCTTCAGCTTGGGTAAAACAATAAAACTAAATGCTTTGTTTTTTAGTTTAAACGTGTGTGATGTGTGAGGACAATGACTCTAAAACAATTACTGCTCCCAACAGTCAAGTTTAAAGAAAGAAGAGCTTGTCACACAGCAGAATCGAAGGTTCATGGTGAAGGAACTCGCCAGACAGGAATGCCAACTTGTGGGCATATTTGCAGGGGGCTGGCACACGGATGGTCCCAGGCCAGTTCCAGTACATGTGGCATAATTTGAAAGTCAACCTGGGAATTAATAAAAAAAAAAAAAAAAAATTACCTGACATACTATGATAAAAAACAAAAAGTTGACGTTATTTTTGTACATTTTTTTTTACATATTTGTGTAAAAATGCCTCAGCAGACTTTACAAGGGCACCAGCACTGCGGGATGCCAAAATTGGGCCAGAGTTCAAACTTGAGGATGAAGCAGAGGTCTGCAAGCAGCATTCCTCAGATTGGGGCCTCCTCAGGTACACAAAAGATGCCTTTCCAACTAATAAAAGGTATTTGCAGTCACTTTGCAGTATATGCTTGCAAAAGCTGGTGTAAATTAAGTGATTCTGTCATGAAAAAGGCAGGGGGTCCCTGTCATTGCTGGTCCACTTTTAAAAGTGCTACACATGTTTAACTGTGTCTGGTGGAAACTTTTGAGTCATAAACCTGAAACAAGCTGTAATGAGCATCAGTTACTTATCTCTGTATCTGTTACAGATTAGAAAGCAGTAAGGATGTCCAGAGAACTCATATTCTCAAAGGATTGGTCAGCAAGGGAACCACACTATTTCCATGTCACTTTTAAGGCCCTTTTCACATGGGACGGACTCTGCTATGGGCGGTCGGATGGAAACACACTGCCTGTCTACTTACATCTGACAGCAATCTGATCTGATAATTGGATGGGGGAACAGATCCACATCCGTCTGTTTTTAACGGCAGGTGTCAACAGATGCCGATTGGTCTGCCCGTGTGAAAGGGGCTTAATAATGTGATACTTCAGTTTATCCACTTCAGCTTTGGAAGATTTACCTGCCATCCTGACCGGGCCGCTTTTTTGTGATACGTCACTGCGTTACTTTGACAATTGTCTAGTCGTATTACACTGTACCCAAATTAAACTTTTTGTCCTTTTTCTCCAGAAATAGAGCGTTCTTTTGGTGGTATTTGATTTTTTTTGTTTGCGCTATAAACCAAAAATGACAATTTTGTACCCCCCCAAAAGAAACAATATTTTTTAGTTTCTGCTATAAAATCTATCCAATAAAAAAAAGAAGAAATCTAATTTCTTCATCATATTCAGTCAATATGTATTCTGCAACATATTTTTGGTAAAAAAAAATACCAATAAGCGTATAGGGATTGGTTTGCGCAAAAGTTATAGCGTCTATGGAATTTTTATTGATTTATTTTAACTAGTAATGGTGGCAATCAGAGACTTATAGCGGGACTGCGATATTGTGGTGGATAAATTGGACACTGACACTTTTTTGGGAACCAGTGACACGAATACAGTGATCAGTGCTAAAAAGTATGTACAGGAGAGGAGTGTGGAGGGTATGACAGTGAGCAGTATGTACAGGAGAGAAGTGTGGAGGGTATGACAGCAGGCAGTATGTACAGGAGAGGCGTGTGTAGGGTATGACAGCAGACACTATGTATAGGAGAGCAGTGTGGAGAATATGACAGCGGGCAGTATGTACAGGAGTGTGGAGAATATGACAGTGGGCAGTATGTACAGGAGGGTGTGGAGGGTATGACAGTGGGCAGTATGTACAGGAGAGGGGTGTGGAGGGTATGACAGTGGGCAGTATGTACAGGAGAGGGGTGTGGAGGGTATGACAGTGGGCAGTATGTACAGGAGAGGAGTGTGGAGGGTATGACAGCGGGCAGTATGTACAGGAGAGAAGTGTATGACAGCAGACACTATGTACAGGAGAGAAGTGTATCATAGGAGAGGAGTGTGGAGTGTATGACAGTGGGCAGTATGCACAGGAGAGGAATGTTGAGGGTAGGACAGTGGGCACTGTGTAAAGGAAAGAAGAAGTGTATGACAGCGAGCACTATGTATATGAGAGTGTATGACAGTAGGCGGTATGTACAGGAGAGGAGTGTGGAGGGTATGACAGTGGGCACTATGTACAGGTAAGGAGGATGAAGGAATCTGGGAAGGAAAATGTAAAGTTTTGAGGAAGGATGTTTAGGGACTGTAGTGGTTAAGCGGGCCATACATGGATTGAAATTGAGCCAATCAAGCAGAGACCAGCCATAGTCTATGTATGGGCTAGTTGTTTGTGCACAAGTCAATCTATTAATCGACTTGAGTACAACCAGCCTGTCAGGTTTTTCCCAGAACAATCAGCGCTGCCAGCTATAGTTAGCAACACTCATCATTGTATTTTGTGGGTAGGGAAGGCTCCCCCACTGGCAGAACACATTAACACTGCAGGAGTGATTCCCCCACCCACAAGTCAACAGATGAGAGGGTGTGTGAGGACAGGCTGGGGAGAGAGGTCTGCCAGCAGGAAGGTGGTCATGGAGGGATATCAATCAACGGGTGTGGGGAGTACCTGGGAATGATATCTTTTAGAGTAGGGTCTGTCATCTGCAGGATGGGAAATGGTCACCTTTGATATAAGTTGAAGGGAGGAGGCTAACGTGGGAAGTGGCTGGGGAGTGACCTGGTTGGTGGCGAGTGTGAAATGCATGATGTGTTTCAAGTTTCTTTCACATTTGCGGTAACGCTTACTGCCCTATGAAAAGTGATCTGTGGTGGATTGCTTTTCAAAGAGTGGTATAGCAGCAGCTGACAGGCGTTCATGAGGTGAAAGTGCCGCCTCCTTGTTTTTTTTTTTACATTGCTGAATGGTAGTTTTACATTGTTAGACTATGCTGCTGCTGCGAGCGAGTTTGGCCTGCAGTTGCAGAGTGGCCCCATTGACATCAATAGGAGAGTATGACAGGCGGTGCTGCCTGTCAAACTCTGCAGAGTTAAAGATGCTGCAGCTAAAGAAATTACAAAAAAAGTCCCAGCTGTGAAGTAAAGCATCACAGCTACGGCATTCATACAGCCTTGTCCACGTGCGGTGAGGTCAGTGGCTGGCGAGGCACTGGCTAGTAAGGATGAGCTCCGGCGTGTTCGCAAACCCCACGTGCAGAGCCCGCCAGGAAGCTGGCACTGCGCTAATCACAGGCAGTGAGACATTGTCCCGATGCGCGGTTGCAGACATCGGGAAATGTCTCACTGCCTGTGATTGGCGCACTGCCGACTTCCTGGCGGGCTCTGCACGTGGGGTTTGTGAACATGCTGGAGCTCATCCTTACTGGCTAGTATCAGAGCCAGATACACACAGGTTACATACGCCGCTATCGTTAGAGCGAGAGCAATAATTCTAGCACTAGACCTCCTCTGTACTAAAGTTTGGCGCCATTCCACAAGTGTGCGCAATTTTAAAATGTGACATGTTGGGTATCTACTTACTTGGCGTAACATCATCTTTCATAGTATACAAAAAAAAAAAACGTGTTATCTTTAGTGTTTTTTTTTTAGTCATAAAACCGTTTCTTTCCAAAAAAAAAATTCTGCGTAAATACTGTGTGACATAAAAAGTTGCAACGACCGCCATTTTATTCTCTAGGGCAGTGGTCCCCAACCTTTTCGGCACCGGGGACCGTCTGCGTGGAAGAAAATTGTGCCACGGCCCGGTTGGGGGAAGGTTAGGGATGGCACACGGGGGATAAGCGATTTTTCGCGGAAAATTTGTCAGCGCATTATTTCTATTATTACATTGTAATAATAAATGAAATAGTTCAACCCACCATAATCCAGAATCAGTGTGAGCTCTGAGCGTGTCACCTGCCACCAGGTGCGGAATATCACTTGCCACCAGGTGCGGAATATCACTTGCCACCAGATGTGGTAAGGCCCCAACAGATGAAGGTAGTCCCCCCCACCCACAGATGAAGGCAGTCCCCCCCCACAGATGAAGGCAGTGCCCCCCCCCCACAGATGAAGGCAGTGCCCCCCCTCATAG
This sequence comes from Rana muscosa, assembly GCA_029206835.1. Taxonomy (NCBI): domain Eukaryota; kingdom Metazoa; phylum Chordata; class Amphibia; order Anura; family Ranidae; genus Rana; species Rana muscosa. The sequence goes on along the minus strand of CM055118.1, from coordinate 257,729,114 downwards.
GTGAAGGCAATGCCCCCCCCCTCATAGGTGAAGGCAATGCCCCCCCCTCATAGGTGAAGGCAATGCCCCCCCCTCATAGGTGAAGGCAGTGCCCCCCCCCCTCATAGGTGAAGGCAGTGCCCCCCCCCTCATAGGTGAAGGCAGTGCCCCCCCCCTCATAGGTGAAGGCAGTGCCCCCCCCCCCTCATAGGTGAAGGCAGTGCCCCCTCCACAGATGAAGGCAGTGCCCCCTCCACAGATGAAGGCAGTGCCCCCTCCACAGATGAAGGCAGTGCCCCCACTAGGCCCTGTACACTCCATGCACACAGGTGTCCTAGTCAGTCCCCGCTCACACTCACCCTGTCACTGGTAGTGTTGTTGTACTCGGGGCTCCCCCGGGCCTCTCCTCCGGAGCTCAGTCATGTTGGTGTGTGTTCGGTGATGAGGGCTGAGAATTAGCAGCAGGTAAGTATATGGAGGGATCAGAGGGGAGGGGGCGGCTCCCTGCTCTCCCGGAAGTGTGAACTCGTCTCCTCTTAGCTCTATCCAGCCCCGTTACCAAGGGACACCAATGGCTTCACTTTTACTGTGGGCTGTCCTGGAGGTGACGGTGTGCTGCGCCTTCCCCTATGACAGAAGGGCGGGGCGAGCTCAGTGAGGAGGCGGCACGTCTATTAACACTATACGGGGAGTGTCAGTGTGAGAAACGGAGGGAGGGGCCACGGTGCATAATAAACAACACACAGCGCTCAGCAATAGACAACACTGAACGGCTGTGTACAGGAGGTGAGGGAGAGCACGTGACCACACCGAGCAATGGAACGTGCGCTTCACTCCACCTTCCCCGACATTGTTCATCCACTCCGAGGAACTTCACATCCTACTGCCGGCCTCTCTCATGCCGCCTGCCCGCACCCCGGCTGCAGAAGGGCCACGGCCCGGGGGTTGACGACCTCTGCTCTAGGGTTGTCTGCTAAAACTATATATATACAAAATGTTTGGGGGTTCTGAGTAATTGTCTAGCAAAAAAATTATGATTTTTACATTTAAGAGAAAAGTGTCAGAATTGGCCTGGGTGGCAAGGGCTTAAAGTAAAGCCATTTGAAAAAAAAAAAAAAACCCTGCAAAAGAAAGGGATAATGAGCTAGTATGCATAGCATACTAGCTCATTATGAATGACTTACCTGAGATCGAAGCCCCCGAAGAGGTCCTCGGCCACCTCCGCCGCCATCTTGCCTCGATGTCAGTGCATCGCCGCTCCGTCGCTGTGATTGGCCGGAACGGCGATGACGTCACACACATGCGCGCTCGGGCCGGCAAGATCCCATTCAGAAAACCGGCAATGATGCCGGCCCGCTAGTGTGATGTGACGTCATCGGTGCTGTGTTTTTCAGCAAATATCTCCTTAACCGTGTAGGTTAAGGAGATATTTCATGCACCTACAGGTAAGCCTTAATCTAGGCTTACCTGTAGGTGCATGTTGTCAAAGTGGGTTTACAACCACATTAATTACCATAAGTAATATACAAATAATTATTATAATAGGATTTTTGTACTCACCGTAAAATCCTTTTCTCTGAAGTGCATGGACGGACACAGCTCCTTATAATCTTGACTTGTGGGTTATGTTCCGTCTATTAGGAGAGGACTAGGCAGACATGTTAGACATTTAAAACATGTAACTTTAGCAAAGCTGAACAGCCCCGCCCAGGGGGCGGTCCCTCTGGTCATAACCCCTCACACTGCCTCAGCAGCTCAGTTTGTCAAAAAGCAGTACAAACCTAAAAAATAGGGGAGGGTGCTGTGTCCGTCCATGGACTTCAGAGAAAAGGATTTTATGGTGAGTACAAAAATCCTATTTTCTCTTTCGTCCATGGATGGACACAGCTCCTTATAATCTTGACTTGTGGGATGTCCCCAAGCAGTGTCAAAAAAACGAGGGGTGGGAACAGCAATTAACAACTTCACCCCAAACAACCAGAGCTCCTCAACGGAGGAGATGCAATCTCAAACAGCCGACTGCAAAACCTTGCGGCCGAAGGAAGCATCCGAAGATGCACACACATCAACCTTGTAAAACTTAGTGAAGGTAGGAACGGACGACCAGGTCGCCGCCTTACACACCTGTGAAACAGATGCTTGATGTCGGAAAGGCCAGGAGGCAACAATTGCCCTGGTCGAATGCGCCGAGACAGGAAAGGGAGGCGCCCGCCCTCTAAGGGCATAGGTCTGAATCACAATCTGTCTGATCCATCAAGAATGGTGGCCGACGACACCGCTAGGCCCATCCATGGTCCAGTCACCGAGACAAACAGTGAGTCTGACCTCCGAAATGGAGCCGTAGCTGACAGATACACCCGTAGAACATGTTTAAAGAATGTAACGCAACCTCTTTGGGATGCGACGGCCGAGGACACAAGGATGGAAGTACAATGTCCTTATTCAAAAGAAAAGCCAAAACCACCTTTGGAAGAAACGAAGGCTGCGGGTGTAGCACCGCTTAATCCTCATGGAGGATCAAGTAGGGGGACGTGCAAGACAAGGCCGCCAACTCCGAAACCCTCCTGACAGAGGTAATAGCCACCAGAAAGGCAACTTTCTGAGAGAGTGTCAAAAGAGGAATCTCTCTGATGTTCTCAAAGGGAGGTTACTGAAGTACCGAGGGTACCAAATTCAAATCGCATGGAGGTAGTGGTGGTCAAAACGGAGGAGCCACATGTCGGACCCCATGCACAAACGTACTCACCAGTGAATGAGCCGCCAAGGGTAGTTTAAAGAAAACAGCCAAGGCTGAAAACTGCCTCTTAATGGTGCTTAAGGCTAGTTTCTGATACACACCATGCTATGAAAACAGCAGGATCCTGGGAACCGACTATGCCCGTGGGCGCCAAACCCATCTCCTCTCACAGAGATGTAGGCCTCCCACGTGCAAAGATAGATTTTCCGAGAAGAAGACTTCCGTGCGCTCAGCATGGAGGAAATTACTGAGTCTGACAGGCCTCGGTCCCTCAGAACCTGACTGTCATCAGCCAAGTCGTTAAAGCCAGCGACTGTAAATCAGGATGAAGTATAGGACCTAAGGGGCAACAGCCACCAGGCGCACTAGGTCGGCATACCTGGGACGCCGAGGCCAATCTGGGGCAATTAGAGTCACCAGAAACCCCTCAGTCCCCACTCTGCGGAGCAGACGAGGCAGAAGATTCAGTGGGGAAAAGATATAAAACGTAGCCAATACGGACCCTACGGGGCCACCCACGCGTCCATAGCGTCCGCCCAGGGATCATTGGCCCTGGCCACAACTTCAATACCTTCTGATTGAATCGAGAAGCCAGGAGATCCACGGCTGGCGTGCCCTATCTCGGACAAAAAGAGTCTAAACACATCCGGGTGTAGCGACCATTGTCCTTGGTCCAGCATCTGGCGACTTAGGTAGTCAGCTGCCAGTTTACTACACCCAGAATGTACACGCCGACAGAGCCGGCACTCTGGGATGTGAGTGACCTCCAATGCTGCAGCCGAGCTGCTTGTTCCTCTTAGATGGTTGACATATGCCACTGTCGTGGCGTTGTCCGACTGGATCCTGACTGGACGCCCCTGTAGCCTCTGTGACCATGTGGAGAGACACTGCCTGATCGCTCAAAGTTCTTGTGCATTGATTGGCAGGTGGCGGGATTCTTCCTGTATCCCGCACGACCTTGCGTCAACTGAACACCCCCAAACAGTCAGCTGGCATCCGTCGTGATTACCGTCCAGTGAAAAGGAAGGAACGACTTTCCGGACTGAAGGGCCGGAGATTTCAGCCACCAGACCAGGGGAGGTCTGACTAGGTGGCCCACCCAGATTTGACAATCCAGGGACAACGGATACTTGTCCCATTTAGACAGGATCTCCTTTAGCAAGACTCGAGTATGGAATTGGAGGATACGGTACTGCCTCGAAGGAGGCTACCATGAGACCCAGGACTCACATGCAAAGACGCAATGACGACCACCTGCAGGATGCCAACAGCTTTACCGCCAGCTAAAGAGCCTACAATTTTTTCAAGGGAGAAAAACCCTTGCCTCTGAAGAGAGCAGGATTAAACCCAGGTACTCCAGGTGCCGAGTGGGCACCAACATCGACCTCTGGAGGTTCAGTATCCAACCATATATTTGAAGGGTATAACTATTATCGCCAGATCCTCCTCTAATTCTGAGTACGAAGCAGCCCTCAGAAGGCGGTCGTCTAGGAGCCCCCAAAGCGATTCCTCGCTGTCACAGCAAGGCCAGGATCGTGGTGAACACCTGGGAGAAAACCCTTGGTGCCGATGCCAGGCCAAAAGGGAGAGCCACAAAATGGTAGTGATCCACACCGACATATATGGGGGCCTATAAATATGCGTCCTTGATGTCCAAGGACGCCAGAAAATCCCCTGGATGGAGAGCAGCGACCTGAGAGAACTGATCCCAGCCTGAACCTTCGTACTCTTACAAAGGAGTTGAGGACCTTGAGGTCCAGGATTGGACGAACCCCGTCCTACTGTGGGACTACAAACAGATTGGAATAGAATCCCTGAAGCCTTCCGGCAGCGGCACAGGAGCTATTACCCTGAGCTTCAGCAGGTCCTGCACTGCCCCAAACAGGGCGTTCCGAGAAGCTGGAGGAAGATGAAGGTTGGAGGGAAAAATTCTGTTTTGTGGACAAGAAGAAAATCTATCTTGTACCCTTATGAAACCATTTTGCAAACCCACTGTTCGGAAAGCAGGGAAGTCCACCGAGCAGCAAACTCGCAAAGTCAGGCAGGGGCAGTCCTACATGCAGTCAGATTTGTTCTTAGGCCGTCTGGCTTGCGAACCCAGGGACACTTTTATCCCCTCAGCTGGCCCCTTGTCGGCCTGGAAACGCTCACCTGCGGGTCCGGCAGAAAGAAAAAAAAAAATGCTTGTGAGCGGAAAAAAAAGGAGGGCCCTAGCCTACGGTGTGGCTCCATACCCTTTCTGGATTGTGGGAGCACCGTGCCCCCACCCCAAATGACATTTTCAATAATTTTATCCAGTGAGGCTCCAAAAGCCCCCAAACCTGGAAGACCAAATCCGCCAGAGTCTTCTAGGACGTCTGGTCCGCAGACCAGCATATCAGGCAAATAATGCGGCGTAACTCCACCGCAGATACTGAACATTCTGGACAGCCAGGGAGCTGCATCCAAGGCCGCATTGCAGACATACTTGAGGCCATGCACCAACTGGTCCGCTATCATGCAAACCGGGGAAGCCTGTTGCTATTCAAAGCATGGTGCAGCAATCTTGCCCATTCAAGGAAGCGTCAGTGACAGGCACGAAGTCTTACCCTTGCCAGGCTGTATAGAATGGGGCTGTCCCCCTCTGCTGAATGTTTTAGAGGATGTGGTCAAATTGCTGTCTTCCTACACGGTTTCTGGACCTGTTCAGTGGTTCAAAACTTTCATTGTGGATATAAGTTCCTTTATTTGTTCTGCATTAGGTCTCCTAAACATCTTACACCTCAAGAATTGCCTCCTCGGCATCTTTGGTGATCTGTCTATACCCTCTTATGCTAAGAGACTACTCTATGTCTTGTACTTTAATGCAAAGAAGTCTATTTTATTATAGAGGAAAGGATCGCAGTCCCCATTGAGACCCCTCTGGTTGAAATTAACGACTCTCTACTGTTGTATAAACTCACATGAGACTCGGAAAAGAACCAAAACATTTAAAATTTGGGGCAGATGGATAGCTAGCCCTCTGACCCTTACCCAAATATAAGTACATATGCTAAAATTATTCATTGGTCGTGCCAAATACCCTATTGATTTCAATTACTACTTCACATATACGAATTTTAGTTATTTATACAATTTCTTGGAATTATGCATTTAATAACTACAAGAGATGTGTATAATGATATTTGTTTATTATTATTTACTGTTAATTATCTGTATGAGTATATTCACTGTCAATGCACTGCACTGGGTAACCAAAGTTTTTTTTTGTATGTTAGTTTGTCTTTAAACTCAATAAAAATATCTTAAGAAAAAGAAAAAAAGATATCTCAGTAGAAAAGGAGCAGTGAATCTGATCTAGGGTAATAATTATTAGAGGTAACTTTTTACCATGCAAAAGGTAGACTTTTTCCGGAGTGCCACTTTAAAATAACTCGCCAATCTTGGTGTATGGAGTCTAACATATGTATAAGAAAAGTCTGTTGTAGATGGGCTTTTTGTTAAGGCTCTTACCTCTGTAAATGGTCAGGGTTGAGGTTTGCAGTATTCAGTACGCATATATAGTGAGTGGGAACGCCACAACCTTGCCTGACATGATGTGAGAGCAAGTAGAAGTCCACCCTATGAGAGACAATAGAGAACAGTAAGGTGATATTCCATAGCTAAGCTACAGCATCTAACAAACATAGATAAAACGTAGAATAAAGGAGAGATGCTGACCAATCCCGACTGGTGACAGTGTGGTCCATGATGGTGCCTGGGGTAGGCGTGACAAATTCTCCAGAACTGGAGCAGTACATGTTGGTGCTAATCCTCTTCTGCACTACAATCACAGCCATACGGGGGGAATAATTCTCAAAAGCGCTGAAACAGGTCTGTAGCTGAGGAACCTCGTAATTTTGAACTGTGTTCAACTGTCCATCAGATACCCCATCCCGGTATACCACTATCTTCTCTGGCAGCACATGATTTTCCTGGATATTGGGTGGGGGAGACAGCCTTCAGCTTCATATAACAACACAATCACAGAGTATAGTCACAGAACGTATAAATTAATACTACATTAAAGACTAATTCTATGTAAACTTTTATGTTAACACACAAGAATCTTTGGAAATGTGGTAATTCAAGAACGTTACCACACTAGTAAAGAATCAATCTGACCCCAAGTTTAATTTAAAGCACCAGTACACTTTTGAGCACCTATTGTCCCTGCTTTCCCTGCTGAGTAACCATGTTTATTTCAATCCTTACTACTGGTGAGCTGAGCCATGGTTTCTGATGTTGCATCTATTTTCAATGGTGATGAACTTTGCATATCTGAGAAAGTACAATGCACTTTCGGAGAGACCGGTTTCTCTAGAGAAGTCTGTAGTACAGTGTCAAACAAAGCTCAACAGGACTAGGAGAGCAATTTTTAAGACTGGTTCACACTACAATGTGCGCGTTCCTGTTCCGTGTGGTTTTGACAGCTCCGTCATTTGAATGGGCTGCAAAACAGGATTTTTTTCAACTCACTGTAAAAAGTTAATTGAAGGACACAACCTGAAACTATTTTTGACCGTAGTGTTAGAGGGCCACTGGATAAGAAAACCCAAAACAAAAAACTGCTGCCTATGATGATCACTCCTAACTGGTAGTCAAACCACCCATCTGTGACAAGCAGCTCAGTCACAAAGCATTATAAATGAAACAAGATAAAGGGGTGGGTGCTGTGTCCTTCAATGAACTCAGGAAAAACTGAAAATTGTATACTTACCTTTCCGTAATTTTCCTTTCCTGGTGCCTACCATGGCAGCATACTAAGGGTTAATGGCTTCGCCCCAATTAACTCACAGGACCACGTAACTCTATAAAAGAAAGAGTTACTCCCCCCTCAGGTATTCTTGTAACTAGTCTTCAGAACTTTAAGGATTATAGAAGGGAGGGTGTATGCTGCCATGGTAGGCACCAGGAAAGGAAAATTACGGAAAGGTAAGTATACAATTTTCCGTTTTCCTGGTGCCTTCATGGCAGCATACTAAGGGTACCTAACTCGCTTACAGGGAGGGTACTGCAATAATACAATTAAATGAGTTTACAGAACTGATAGTTCCAAGAGACCTCCTCCCAAATATCAGGAGATAAGGATTGCCGCGCCTAGGGTATAGTGCGACATGAAGGTGATGAAGGATGACTAACTAGCCGCCCTGCAAATTGTCTCCAGAGAGACCCTAGCCCAAACGTTGCCGAGGCAGAGGACCTTCCCCGTGATGAGTGCGCATTCGGCGCACTTCGGACTGGGAGACCACTAGCCCGATACGTCCTTGGACTAGCTTGGAGGGCGTCATTGCTTTCTTTGCGCCCTTGGCAATAACGAATGAACATTGATCTTTGCGAAACTGTTGTGTTAGTTCTAAGTAACGCCTCAGGGATCTGGCTATATCCAAACCGTGTAGTTTGAGTTTGATCTTCTCCGAAAGTCAGGAGAAGCCATACCCGGCTGAGAATGTAGAGTGCAGACACTTTAGAGACATGCTGGTGAATAGGCTGTAGGGCTACCCTGCCTGGGAAAAAAGGTGATGTAGGGTTCCTGTGCCCCTAGAGGTTGTGTTTCTGACGCCTTACGACCTGATATGATGGCAATCAGCAAGGTAGGTTCCCAATGTAATGCCTCCCAACGCACACTCTTTAGTGGGTGCAAAGGAAGGGTCTGCTAAGACATCTGTCAGACACCCATATGGGGTATCAGTCTTCCCGGGAGGACATGGACTTTGACTGTTTTCAGGAAACGTTCTACGAGAAGATTCAGTGCCCAGCGTGCGCCCGTCAAAGCTGACAAGGCTACAGGCTGAACCTTCAGAGTGCTTTAGACTTCAGCCTAAGTCCAGACCAGTTAGTAGAAAGAGTAGAATCTTTGGAGCCCAGGGCCTAGTGGATTGAAATGGTTGGATTCTGCCAGTTCTGTGAAACCCCTTCGAAACCTAATATAAGATGGCATAGGTGGAGGACTCTCTTGGTTGTAATAATGTTTGGGTGACACCATGCGAGCACCCTAGGTCACCCAGTCTGCTCTGCTCAGCTTTCAGGGCTTCAAGTCCAGGATCCCCGGACGTGGGAGAAAGAAGTCGTCTTGATATAGGAGGTTGACCGTGTGTGGAAGCTGTACTGAGCTATTTGACTAATAGTGGAAACCGTGTGTGGAATCGGAAGTGGGCTGCACCGAACCATTTTGACTGAGAGTGGAAACCATTGTCCCCTTTCCCAGTATGGCATGGTTGCCAGGATAGTGACCTTCTCCGACAATAGAAGCTGGAGGAAACTCAGTATCAGTGTAATCTTGAGGGAATCTCATAAAAAGCAAAGGAGTTTCGCTTTTGAGTGGGAAGCTCAAAGCTCTCAATGGGGATTACCCCGCTGTTGGTATATCCACCGGACAATCCATGGGCCTAGTGACTATTCGTTGTTGCTGTTGAAAGACCTTGAAAGGTGATCGGTCAGCTGATTCTCAGGGGCTGGGATGTAGGCCGCCTGAAGATTGACCAAATTGTCCTCCGCCCACGAACTAATTGGGGCCACGTCGCTGGACAGAGACCTGCTGTGCGTCCCCGTCTAGGCTTTGAACATAGGCCACTGCCGCCTTGTCTGTCTGAACCAGTATGGACTTGCTCCCAAGAAGAGGGACTAGATGCGCCGTCCATGCCACTCTTAGCTCTAGGATATCGGAAATCATACTCTCCGAGTTGAAACACCATCTTCCTTGTACTAACTGGTTCTTTTGGTGATGTGTCACCCCCCAGTCCAGTTGACTTGCTTCAGATGCAAGAATGGGTCAAGGGAGCGGTGAACTAGGAGGTTGGGAGGCCGTGCCCACCCCCAAGGCTGGTTTCCACCGATAACTCTCATTTGTCTTCAGTGCCTCTTTCTTCGTTGTGCCAGAAAGTCCAAACAGAGATTGTAAACAACAAATGTTCACTTCCTCGACCTTCTGTACCAATTCAGGGATCCTCTGATGGAAGTGACACCGCCTTCACTGCGATGTTGACTAAAGTTTGCAGCTGCACCCGTAGGCGTCAATTGACTGAGCAGATAAGTCACTCAAATTGGAAGAAGTGCAGGACCCTGACCTCCTTTCCCAGAAGGAAGCCAGGGTGGTTGCTAAGACCTTGGTGAAGGTTTTGGGGATTGATGAAATCCCTAAGGGAAGATATTGTAAATGGAGGCGCAGATCGCCTACTTTCAACCCAGGAAAAAGATTGGAAAGATGGATGAGAATGTGAAGGGAAGAAATCCTGGAGACTTAGAGACCATCCAAATATCTGGCTGTACTGACAGAATTACGGTGTCTAGGGATACCGAATGACATGTTCTACCCGAACGTATCCGTCAACCTCTCTGGATCCAACACGAGTCTCCAGCCCCTGATTTCCTGGGAACTAAAAGAAAGGACTGGGGAGTAGAGCCCAGGGTGTTTCTCCAAGTTTGGTACTGGCAATACTGCCTGTTGGTGTAGAAGTATTTGAATACACTGTGTGACAGCAGGAAGGTAAAGTCACCTGTTTGCATCCAGGGGGGTAGGTATATTTCTCCCAGATTCAGGCTTTATGCCGACTTATACAACTAGGGAGAGAGTTGATGAAGCCCAGCTGAGGCTAGTGGGCTCATGGATGATTCATACCTCTAGGGAGAGTGCTGGGCGTCGTGCAGGCAGGGAGTTGATGAGACCAGCTGAAGCTTGTCAGCTCGTTTAAGGCCTCTATAAAAACTCCCAGCTTCATTAGGTGTTTGCTCATGCCTGGAACCAGACCTGTGTGGACTGTCTAGGGAGAGTGAACCCCTGTGCGGTGAGACAAAGCCTGTGTGGCTATTTGTTTGGACATTTACTAAACCAGGGACTTAGGGACTAGGACAGCACCAGGCTGATCCCAGTTGTTAGTTTAGGAAACCTGCATGTTTAGTCAGAGGTCAAGCTGACCAGGATTTGTTTTGTTTATGTTTCTTTTTGCTTTGCTGTGTTTTTTGTCACTGTAAATAGAGAAATAAACCGCACCTTTTGATCTTGAAAACCACGGGTCCGTTGGTCTGCGAGTGCACGCGGGTCCGTTGGTCTGCGAGTGCACGCGGGTCTGTTGGTCTGCGAGTGCACGCGGGTCCGTTGGTCTGCGAGTGCACGCGGGTCCGCGAGTGCACGCAGGTCCGTTGGTCTGCGAGTGCACGCTGGTCTGCGAGTGCACGCGGGTCCGTTGGTCTGTGGGTGCACGTGGGTCTGCGTGGTACCTGTGTATTGTCTTGTTGAGTACCTGTGTATTGTCTTGTTGAGTACCTGTGTATTGTCTTGTTGAGTACCTGTGTATTGTCTTGTTGAGTACCTGTGTAATGTCTTGTTGAGTACCTGTGTATTGTCTTGTTGAGTACCTGTGTATTGTCTTGTTGAGTACCTGTGTATTGTCTTGTTGAATAGTTGGGTCAGGAAGCTAGTGTTAGGTAATTTGGACAGGGTATAATCTCGAATCCTCATTAAATTAATAGGTACGATGCCCAGCGGGTGTGGCGAGGCGACTCGGTGTACATCTTGCAGCATGTATGCGTTCCTTGATCATCTGATCGAGGGCGATTACTGCTGTGCAAAATGTAAGCACATTGTTTCCCTGGAAGCCCAGGTTCTGAATCTAGGGAAGCAACTGTCAGCACTGGGAAGTCCCTCCACACTAAAGGAGAGCTGGATACGTACCCGGCAGGTGATGGCAGGGGCCAGCACAGAGGTGGGTGGAGTCAAAGAGGTGCAGGCACTAGAAAATAGTAGATGGGTGACAGTCAGGAAGGGTAGAGGGCGAAGTGCCAGGGAGGCCGATCCAGGGCTGGAGCATCCCAATAAGTATGCTCCATTGAGTGACATTGGTGAAACCAGTCCGGGACCAGCACTGCTGGAGCTGAGGGACTCTCCTAGCTGCCAGGGGAAGAACTCCTCCAGTGAGAGTGGGGAGGAAGCGAAGGGAAAGGAAAGACAGATTCTGGTGGTAGGGGACTCAATTCTTAGAAGGACAGAGAGGGCAATCTGTAACAAAGACCTGAAGCGCCGAACTGTATGTTGTCTACCGGGCGCTCGGGTTCGGCACATCACGGATCTGGTGGACAGATTACTGGGAGGGGCTGGGGAAGACCCAGCTGTCATGGTGCACGTTGGCACCAATGACAAAGTCAGATGGAGTGTCCTAAAGAACGATTTTAGGGACTTGGGAGCTAAATTGAGGAAAAGGACCTCCAAGGTAGTATTCTCGGGAATACTACCGGTACATCGAGCCACACCAGAAAGGCAGAGGGAGATTAGGGAAGTGAACAAGTGGCTGAAGAGCTGGTGTAGTAAGGAGGGGTTTGGGTTCCTGGAGGACTGGGCCGACTTCTCAGTCGATAACCAGTACTATAGAAGGGACGGACTGCACCTAAATGAGGAGGGTGCAGATCAGCTGGGAATAAGGATGGCCAAAAAGTTAGAGGGGTTTTTAAACTAGGTGACAGGGGGGAGGGTCCAGAGATAGTGAGAGTCAGCGGGGAACATATTCTAAAGGGTAGTATTAGGGGCATTAGTGGTAGGGTAACCAAAGAACATAAACCCAAGGTAAGTATAGTAGCAAGTCCTAGTTGCAATCTGGGAACACCCAAGAGGATAGTATGTGACCGGTCAAATAATATTAATGCATTAAAGTGTCTGTTCACCAACGCCAGAAGTCTGCCAAGCAAAATAGGTGAGTTGGAAGCTCTGGTGCATGAGGAGAGCTATGATGTAATCGGTATTGCTGAAACTTGGCTTCATTCCTCACACGACTGGGCTATTAATATTCCTGGCTATGCACTCTTTCGGAAAGACAGGGTAAAAAGGAAGGGTGGAGGGGTCTGTCTCTATGTGAGAAGTGATCTCAAAGCGAGTGTGAAAGAGGACCTGGTGGATGGAGAGTGTGATGAGTCAGAAGCATTATGGGTAGGACTGCATACAGATGTGCGTAGTTCAAAGCTAATCATTGGAGTTTGTTATAGACCACCCAATGTTAATGAGGAGTTAGAGACTCAGCTCCTTGCACAGATGGAAAGGGCTGCAAGGGCTGGGACGGTGATAATAATGGGGGATTTTAACTACCCAGAAATTGACTGGAGTAATGGAACTGCTGGGACAGTTAAAGGGCAAAAATTTATAAACCTATTGCAGGACAATTTTATGGTCCAGTTTATTGAGGCCCCAACTAGGAATGATGCTCTGTTGGACCTGGTAATCTCAAACCATGCAGAGCGTATTACTAATGTTCAGATAAAGGAACACCTGGGTAGCAGTGACCATAACATGATTTCATTTGATGTTAGTTGTAAGCAAAAATCACATACAGGAAAGATAAAAACACTTAATTTCAAGAGAGCAAATTTTCCAAGGATGAGTGCTGCTCTCCAGGACTTAGACTGGGAAGGAATATTGGCATCAATGGGCACAGAACAGAAATGGGAATTCTTCAAAAAGACTGTTTGGGAACTCACTGCAAAGTATATTCCCATGGGCAATAAGTTTAAAAGGCTAAAAATAAAACCTATGTGGCTCACTGACAAAGTTAAAAAAGCTATAAACTATAAGAAAAGAGCTTTTAAAAAATATAAAAATGAGGGAACACTAGTGTCATTTAAATGTTACAAAGAATATAACAGGATATGTAAAAAGGAAATCAAGGATGCAAAAATTCAAAATGAACGACAGATTGCAAAAGATAGTAGGACAAACCCCAAAAAATTATTCAAATATATTAATAGTAAAAAGGTCAAGTCTGAGCATGTAGGCCCTTTACAAAATAATCTAGAGTGGGTGACTGGGGACAAAGAGAAGGCTAATTTATTAAATACTTTCTTCAGTTCTGTGTATACAAAGGAGCATGGGGGAGCTCATGTCCAAAATGGGGGTGGTAGTGACACAGCCCCAAATCCACAATGGCTCAAAAGTGATATGGTCCAGAAATATTTAGATGGAATAAAGGTGGATAAAGCACCTGGACCAGATGGCATACACCCACGGATCCTAAAAGAATTGAGCTCTGTAATTTCAAAGCCATTGTATTTAATTTTTAGGGACTCATTAATGACAGGAATAGTACCACTGGATTGGCGCAGGGCCAATGTGGTGCCTATATTTAAAAAGGGAATTAAGTGTTTACCAAGTAACTATAGACCTGTTAGTTTAACTTCTATAGTTGGGAAAATACTGGAGAGATTAATAAAAGACCACATAGATGAGTTCTTGCTGGAAAAAAACTATTTAAGCAACAGACAGCATGGATTCATGAAAGACAGAAGTTGTCAAACAAACCTGATTTCTTTTTATGAAGAGGTAAGTAAGACCTTGGACAGAGGGGTGGCAGTGGACGTGGTATACTTGGATTTTGCAAAAGCGTTCGATACAGTTCCCCACACACGGCTCATGTGTAAGGTAAAGTCTACAGGATTGGAAATATCAGTTTGTAAATGGATAGAAAACTGGCTAAAAGACAGAATTCAGAGAGTAGTGGTTAATGATTCTTACTCTGAATGGTCCAAGGTTATCAGTGGTGTACCCCAAGGTTCAGTGCTGGGACCCTTACTTTTTAATATGTTTATAAATGATATTGGGTCTGAGATCAAATGTAACATTTCTGTCTTTGCAGATGACACCAAGCTATGCAGTGGAATAACGTCCTTACAGGATGTCGCCAATTTACAAGCCGACCTCAATGCTCTGTCTAATTGGGCGACTATGTGGCAGATGAGGTTTAATGTTGATAAATGTAAAGTTATGCACTTGGGGGCTAATAATATGAATGCATCATACATACTAGGGGGAGTACAACTGGGGGGATCCGTAGTGGAGAAGGATCTGGGGGTTTTGGTAGATCATAAGCTCAATAATGGCATGCAATGCCAAGCTGCGGTTTCCAAAGCGAGCAAAGTCCTTTCTTGTATTAAGAGAGGTATGGTCTCCAGAGAGAGAGATATCATTTTGCCCCTGTTCAAATCATTAGTAAGACCTCATCTGGAATACGCAGTTCAGTTTTGGGCCCCAGTTCTCAAAAAGGATATTGGGGAACTGGAGAAAGTGCAGAGAAGGGCAACCAAACTGATAAGAGGCATGGAGGAGCTCAGCTATGAGGAGAGATTAGAGGAACTGAATTTATTCTCTCTTGAGAAGAGGAGATTAAGGGGGGATATGATCAACATGTACAAATATATAAGGGGTCCATATAGTGAACTTGGTGTTCAGTTATTCACTTTACGGTCAACACAAAGGACAAGGGGGCACTCTTTGCGTCTAGAGGAAAAGAGATTTCACCTCCAAATACGGAAAGGTTTTTTCACAGTAAGAGCTGTGAAAATGTGGAATAGACTCCCTGCAGAGGTGGTTCTGGCCAGCTCAGTAGATTGCTTTAAGAAGGGCCTGGATTCTTTCTTAAATGTACATAATATAACTGGGTACTGACATTTATAGGCAAAGTTGATCCAGGGAATATCCGATTGCCTCTCGGGGGATCAGGAAGGAATTTTTTCCCCTGCTGTAGCAAATTGGATAATGCTCTTCTGGGTTTTTTGCCTTCCTCTGGATCAACTGTGGGTATAGAATTGGGTATATGGGATTGTACGATATATGTTTATTTTTATTTTTTTATTTTTATTTTTTACGGTTGAACTGGATGGACTTGTGTCTTTTTTCAACCTGACTAACTATGTAACTATGTAACAACCTCCGTCTGCTGGGCCTGTTTTTGTGTGGGGAGCCCATCCAGGGGGTCACACACACCCGCTACCGAGCTAACCCCCTCACAACTGAAAGAGAGCTTCCTTCTCGCCCTTGGAGATCAGAATTTGGTGGGTCGGAGAGAAGGGGGGTGGAGGATGGATTGAACTTCCAAAAAAGAATAAGCTCTTAAAGGATCGTGGAGGCTGCAAGGACCATTGCAGTTTTCCCACTCAAATCTAGATGAAAGGCCTGATGTTACTGCCAGACCTGTGGATCAGAAGGACTTCTGGCTCTCAACCGACAAAGACGCGGTCTTAAGAATTGTCCAATTTGGGAAAGGTGGCTCGTGAGCCTTCCCAGCCTCTTCTCTCTTGATCTTTGTTTGGTAACTGACCGTGAGGCAAAATCTCTTCTCCTATCTTAGGGAAAAAAAAATATATATATATTTTTTATATCGCCAAATTGGGCCTTCCATCATATGCGACATCAGGATTGCATTGCAGATGGGTCCACTGACCATGGCTTTAGCCGAAATGCCCTTCTGGTCGTGATGAAGTATAGCATGGCTCTGGGGGAGCACCCCAGGACATCGATGGCTGCATTCTTGGCTAGCCTCATGACCGACGCGCTCAAAGTCGGATCTGAATCAATGAGCTGCGCATCTGCTTCTGAGACATTGATTGTAGGCGATGTGCTTTCGCCCCTTGTTCTCCTGACCTCGTAAAGGTAACGGTCGAAGCTTTCTTTGTCAGGTGAGGGAAAAAACAATATATACTCCCGTTTGGACAGAGGATACCGGATCTTCCTCCCATGAATCGCATCTTTAAATGCAATAACATGATAACAATGTGATGCGATTTTACTAAACTGACATCAAAATGTTGATATGTTCTTTTTGGCTGCAATCGACTCGCCTTCTGAATCAGCTTCTGAACCAATCTGGAGAGAAAATAGCGCGTTTTATTGCTCTTTCCTCCTTAGGCGGACCTTGGCCATACGCCCATTTTCCCAGGAGGGCTTGTTCCCACAAACTCAGGCTTTTCCCCTGGACGTGCAAAATTGTGCTGGGAGTCATGCCTGGTTGGGGTATGCTGGGGTGACCTCCGTCACTGCGGGAGGTATTTCCCTCGAGAGAACCCTTGCGGGTGGCTCTCGGTGCGGGCTTGCGGAAATAAACAGAATATTTCCATATGCCCTGTGCTCTTTGAATGAAGGAACTTACCTGTTAGTTGCAGCCCTTACCTAGCGATATGTTGAGGATCTTTATTGATGCAGCATTGTAATATCAGAGCGGCTAGGGCTAAGATTAAATCTAAATACGTAAGGTATAGGAAGGGGATACTAATTAATACTACTATTAATTATTTACCAATATACCGATGTACCTACACATCGATATACGCATATACATGTGCGCGTGCGCATGCACACACACATATACATACACATGTACCATTAATACTACTGGTCAGGCTATATGAAAATGTAATGGAGGGAGCAGAGAATAGGAGATGTCTTATTTTTACTTTGGCGGGCTTTAAATTAGCCCAAAAAAAATAATCATACAATCTACAGGGTGTACCAAGATGGCCGCTGCTCGGTCTCAGAAGGCTACTGCGCATGCGCTGTGATGTTCCGCTGTGACTCCACCCCTGAGATGATGAGACTGTGCAAGGAGACGCGCGCGAAGCGCTCGCACCCACAGGGAGGGGGGGAGGGAATGGCGGCGCACCCGGCGGTATTATCAGGCCACTCACGGTTCCCACCAATGGAAGGAATCTTCAGGAGAGGACCGCACCTGGAGGCAGCGCCTGTGAGTATAGCGTATAGCGCCACAGCACCATGCACACCCAGGTACATATGGGAGGCAATGTTAGGCCAGAAATTCATGAGTGCAGAATTAGGTGCACATGGAGGCATCACCAAGTACACATGGACTCCGTTTTAGGTGCACATGGAGGCATCACCAGGTGCACATGTATGCAGTGTGAGGTGCACATGGAGGCAGCACTAGGTTCACATAGATGCAGTGTTAGGTGCACATAGAAGCTTCGGCAGGTGCACAAGTATGCAATGTTAGGTGCACATGGAGGCAGCGCTAGGTACACATGGCTGCAGTGTTTAGGTGCACATGGAGACAGTTGCACATGAATGCAGTGTCACGCATGAATGCAGTGTCAGGTACACGAGAAAAAAAAGAACGCCACTGAAGTGCTCTAAAAGGTACCATGTGCTGTCTTGCCCTGGAATAGTCAGCCAAAAGCCACAGAGGAGAAGGAGGTGCTCCTGGATGTTTTAGACAGGCCCCAAAAAGATCCACAGAAAAACAGGCTCCCATACTTATGTGATGCATTTAGCAATCCAAGTGATGGGACTCCATCCTGCAGGAGAGCATGAACCTGCAATGGTTACACCATATGACGGTGAGGTAGGGCTGATCTGTGATCCTGCAGTTTTGGATGAGGACAGGAAAAAGAAAATAGGGTTGGGGGTTAGGGTTAGAGTTGGGGTTAGGGTTTTCCCTTTAAGAAGGCTAGGACCCAGGCTCTTGAACAGGGACCTCCCCCAGAGGTCAAAGTTCAGAGGGCGGGTCCCCAGAGGTCAAAGGTCAGTGGGCGTAGATGACCCCCACCAAAGTGTACCGCCTACCCCAACTAAGTCGGGGAATGAACAAGTCGGGAAAGCGTAGTCGCGCCTTAACCTTTTTTTAATCAGGCTGCCGAGCGAAGCTCGGCAGGTAACGTAATGTCATTAAGTCATTAAGTAATGTCATTAAGGGACATGGCCCAAAATTATTTTTGACCGTAGGGACATCCCAAAGCAGTGCCTCATCAAGGAGTAGGCAACAGGAGAAAAAACAAAGAGCTTCAAAACGATACTTGCAAAACCTTGCGGTCAAAATGCGCATCCAAGGATGCCCAAACATCAACTTTGTAAAATTTTGTAATATGGACAGACAGCCAAGTATCCACCTTGCAAAATTTAAGACAGACGCCTGGTACCGAAAAAACCAAGAGGCACCAATTGCCCTGGTGGAGTGCACTGTGATGGGAAAAGGAAGAACCCGACCCTTAATTGCATAAACCTGGACCACATTCAGTCTATTCTAAAGGCAAAATAGTGTCAGAAAGCCATCAAACCTTTTCACGGAATGTCTGCAATCACAAAAAGGGAGTCCAACCTACAGAAGGAAGCAGCAGATAGATACCGAAACATGAAGTTCTGCCAACCAAAGAATGTGTGTGGCCTCCAGTACCGCCACCAAGCTTCACGTTTTGCCTTGGTGATAGACATAAGACACCCCTGTGGCTTTGTCTGGCTGGATCCTGGCCGGTCATCCACAAGATGCTCCTTCTAGTGAGCAAGAAAAAGTCTTATCTCACATAGCTCCAGGACATTGATGGGCAGCCAAACCTCCTCCATTGTCCAATGGCCCTATGCTGAAATCTGACCCATCACCCCTCCCAGCAGAAAGGGTGGTTTTCAGAGGAAGGAGGACTTGACCAATTACCCACGCAGATGCGTCTCTCCAAATAGGCATGAGACTTGTGCTATTTGGATAAGATTTTATTTCACAGCATCTGCGTGTGGAACTGAGCGCATGGGCAAGTTTTAAAAGGTGGAGACCATGAGACTCAGGACATGCATGCAGAAATGCAGAGGACCATCAGTGAGAAAGCAGCAACTGAACGGCAGTACAGAATTTCCAAAGTTTGTCCAGAGGAAAAAAGCCCCTGCCTCACACTAAGTCCAGCATCAGACCCGTGCATGCCAGTTGCCTGGTCTAAACCAGAGTGGACTTCACAAAGTTCTGACTCAGGCATAACTCCTGCAGCATGCGAATAGTGATCGCTATGTTGTCCAACAGGAATGAGTGATATTCTGCCCCAAGGAAGAGATCGTCCAGGTAGTCAACAGCAATCTCCCGTTGTGTCAGTAATGACAGGACCGGAGCCAGCACCTTGGTGAACACATGAGGGGGAAGAGGCTAGACCGAAGAGGAAAGAAACAAATTGGAAATGATCATCCCCTACTACAATGCGCAGAAAGCGCTGGTGTCGTCACAGATAGGAATGTGTAAATCCGCGTCCTTGATGTCTATGGAGGCCATGAAATCCCCCGGATGAAAAAAGGCCACCACAGACCGGACCGATTCTATGTTGAACTTTTGGCCCCATCCTTCTTCAGAATATAAACAAACTATAGTAAAATCTTTTTGGGGAAGAGACTGGGGCTATCACCCCCTGAAGAAGCAGGCCCTGCACAGCCGTGTAAAGATCCTGTAGACAAGACAGGGAGAGAGAGATTGGAAGAAAACGTTTTTTTTTTTATAGCCTGACATGATCAGTTCGTGGACCCAGTTGTCAGAAAGCAGAAAACTTTACTGGCTTGTGAACCAACGAGGAAGACCCCTCTCTATCCACCCTGGTGTAAACAGTTGGGGGCAAACATTAATGCTGTGGAAGGTTTGTCTGTGGGCTTCGTGGACTTGTGTGGTCTTGAAGGACTTAGAGCCCTTGTCCGAGAAGTCTGAAGGGGGAAAAAAAGCCACTTAATTAAAAAAAAAAAAAAAAAAAACCTGCTTGTGCCAGGGATCTTTGCCTTTCCTAGACTGCCAAGGAAAAATAGGATTTTTTTTGTACTCACCGTAAAATCTTTTTCTCTTATCGTCCATGGACGGACACAGCTCCTTAAATCTTGACAAAGTGGGTTATGTTCCTGTTCATAGGAGAGGACTAGGCAGAACAACATGTTAGATAATTAAAAACACGTTACAATAATCAGAGATGAATAGCCCCACCCAGGGGGTGGTCCCTCCAGACATAACCCTCCGCCCTGCAGCCTCAGTTCGTAACAAGCAGTACAAACCTAAAAAAAGGAGGAGGGGTGGGTGCTGTGTCTGTCCATGGACGAACGAGAAAAGGATTTTACGGTGAGTACAAAAAAATCCTATTTTCTCTTATCATCCATGGACGGACACACCTCCTTAAATCTTGACAAAGTGGGACGTCCCCAAGCAGTGTCAGAAAAAATGAGGGGTGGGAACAGCAATCAAAATAAGACTTAACTTCACCCCAAACAAACAGAGCTCCTCACGGAGGAGTTGCAACCTCAAAATGCCGCTTGCTACAGACTCGCGGCCAAGGAAGCATCCGAAGATGCACACACATCAACCTTGTAAAACGTTGGGAAAAGTGTGAACAGACGACCAGGTCGCCGTCTCACACTTTGAAGACCGATGCTATATGTCGGAAAGCTCAGGAAGCACCAATTGCCCTGGTTGAATGCACAGTGACAGGAAATGGAGACGCCCGCCCCTAAAGGGCATAGGCTTGGATGACGATCAGCCTGATCCACCTCAAAAGGTGGCCGGACGAGACCGGCAGGCCCCTCTGTGGACCAGATACCGGCACGAACAGTGAGTCAGAACTCCGAAGCGGAGCAGTAGCAGACAGGTACACCTGTAGGGCACGTACCACGTCCAAGGTATGTAGCGCAGCCTCTGGAATGCGACGGCCGAGGACACAAGGACGGAAACACAATGTCCTCGTTTAGGTGAAAAGCCGAAAACACCTTAGGAAGGAATGAAGGTTACGGGCGAAGTACCGCTTATCCTTATGGAGGACCAAGTAAGGCGACTTGCAAGACAAGGCCGCCATTCCAGAAACACCTTCTGACCAAAGTAATGGCAACTAGAAAGGCAACTTTCTGAGAGAGTGGAAACTCCCTGATGTTCTCAAAGGGAGGTTCCTGAAGAACCGAGAGCACTAGAGACAAGTCCATGGAGGAAGCGGTGGTCCAATCGGGGGAACCACACATCGGACCCCCTGCACACACGTACTTACCAACCAGTGAGTGAGCCACCAGGGGCCATTGGAAGAAGACAGCCAAGGCTGAAATCTGCCCCTTAACAGTGCTCAAAGGCAAGGTTCAGATCCACTCCACACTGTAAAAACAGCAGGATCCAAGAAACCGGCCATTGAGTTGGAAGGATAGGAAAAATTCGAGGGAGAGGGAAAGACCTGTTTGGTGGACAAGAAGAGAGTCTATCTTGTACCCCAAAAGACCACCTCGCAGAGAAGCGGAGAGGTCCATCGAGCTGCAAACTCGCAAAATCATCCCTCCCACCCATGACTCGGGAGGGGACAAAATACCATGCGTAGCATGGAAAGTTAGCCGGCACATTCGTGCACGCACCCAGGGATGCTTCTGTCCTCCAGCTAGAGCCTTGTCAGCCTGGGAGGATCTACTGACGAAAATAGCGCTACTGCGTGGAATCGGAGGGCCCCGGCCAACGGCGCGGCTCCTTCCCCACAGAGAACTTTGAGAGAAGAGTGCTCTTACCTTCAGTGACATCTTAACAATGTCGTCCAGCGAGGTACCAAAAAACCTCAGAAAGGCAATCTGCCAGAGCTCACCCTGGGTGCTTAGCCAGCGGACCAGCATTCCAGCCAATCAGGCGGCGCAGCACCACCGCAGATACAGAGGTTCTGGAAATCATTTACATACACACACACACCGAGCATGTATTCGTTTACGGTTTAACCGTGGCGCTGAAGGCGCGCGTGTCCTTCGAGTGTGGGAGGAAACTGGATCACCCGGGGGAACCCCACAGACACAGGGAAAACATGCAAACCCCAAGCAAACCGCGACGGGGTCATTTTAAATACACACACTGTGTATGTATAAGTGTATATGTGTTTACCGTGGTGCAGAAGGCGCGCATGCCTTTGGGGTGTGGGAGGAAACCGGAGTACCCGGAGGAAACCCACGCAGACACAGGGAGAACAAGCAAACTCTCGCTGCCAGGTGAGGGAGTTAACCACCACACCACTGTGCTGCCCTACATGAAAAGTCGCAGCCATATATAGGTCACAACACTGACCCCAGCATCACTGCCTTGGACCTCCTATCAGAAGGGTCCTGTATGATAACGGACCGCCATGCGCTGGGGAACCACAAGGACCTCTGCGGCCGTTCCCATTCCTTATGTATGAACTATCAAAGAAAGTAACATAAGGAAAAAACGTCACAAAGCGGGCAGATTTGTGTGACCTAAGGGAGACAGGCTCCACTGCGGAAGTCCCAGCTGCATTCCCAGCTGGAGAGTGTCCCACACAGCATCAGAAGTGCACTCAGAAGTGCCCTGACAAACATTTCCCAGAAGATGGCGGGGGAGGGGGCACTTTCTTACCCCCCTTACCCCCGCAATCCATTTCTACCGTGGCAACAAAAGGTTCCAGGACTATCTATAATGTATCCAAGGACCATTTGCTGCCTCTGGCAATGTATGGGGAGGAAAGGTCACATACTGACTCGATAAAAAATGCCCACTGACAGCCCTCAGGGACCAAGTGAAACACACATAAGAGTCCTCCCTCCATGCTGACTGACCGGGGGGGTAACCCAGGGGACTCACCGCCCAGAAGGAGACCGCTCAGCACCGCTGCCCGCCTTGTACACACAGCGCGTGTGAAGAAGAAGCTGTGAGGAGAAGATACTGCGCTGTTCAGAAGCCAGTGCTAGAGGCCAAACCCACCCCAAAATGGCCGCCAGACGCCTCAGATGTAAAAGGGCGCGGACCACAAGAAAATGTCCGTCCGCAATACCGTCCTGCGCCACAGCGCGGCTACAAGAAAATGGCCACCAATGGAAGTGTAAATACAGGAAAAAAAACACAGAAAATGGCGGCAGCGCCGCAAAAAATGGCGCCCGAGGCCAGGGATGTGGATGAGAAGGCCTGCAGAGACTTCCCAGGAGACAGACCCCCCCTCACAGAAAGCGGACCCTGGCGCCCCACAGGTACACCCCGGATGCAGCGGGCCCTAGGGCAGGAGGGGAAAGGGGGACAGAGAGCAGGGAAAGGGAGGACAGGAGAACCCCTAAATCCCGGGAATGCCCAGCTGTTCCATCCTGCCGAGACAGGAGAAACCGTACTTACCCGTCCTTGCGAGGACAAGCTGGCGCGTCCCTGACAGACCCACAACCGATGGTACGGAGTAGCTGTCGGCCCGGTCCACTGTGAGCGAGGCACAAGCAGCCCAGTCATATGTGGACCCCGGAGCATGTGCTCACCGGCCACCCCTGGAGTATGTCGTGGTCAGAACCAAGCGCGAATCAAGGGACTGACACGCTCAATGGCCGGAACTGGGAAGACTACAAGGATCTATATATCCAGCCTGTCGCCCAGCCGGCAGTTGATAGAAGATATCCCAAAAAAATCTTCAGGACTCTGTACGTCGTGGCAGAAAACCAGCACAAAGCTAGGGACTGGCGTTCTCGCTGGCCGGAACTGGGAAGACTACAATGATCTATAATATCCAGCCTGTCGCCCAGCCGGCAGTTAATAGAAGATATCACAAAAAAAATAAAAAACATTTTTTTTCAGGAATCTGGGCCAAAAAGGGAGCCACGTCCTTCTCCTCTGATAGGCAGAAAAAAACTGAGGCTGCATGGCGGAGGGTTAGGTCTAGAGGGACCGCCCCCTGGGCGGGGCTGTTATCTCTGATTATTTTAACATGTGTTTTTAATTATCTAACATGTTCTGCCTAGTCCTCTCCTATGAACAGGAACATAACCCACTTGGTCAAGATTTAAGGAGCTGTGTCCGTCCATGGACGATAAGAGAAATTATTTTTACCTCATGCAAGGTTCTGAAAATTTTTGTCCAGCGTGGAACCAAAGAGCCACCCACCCTGGAAAGGCAACTCTGTTAGGGCCTTCTTAGAAGTCTGGTCCATTGACCAACACTTAGGCCAAAGGACTTGAAGGACCATGACCGAGACGGAGAGATACAAAAGTAACAGAGTCGCATCCAAGAGGGCATCAAACACCTACTTGAGGCCATGGACGAGTTGGTCCGCTAGCAGAAAATCCAGGGAAACCTGCTCATTATCCACACCTTAAGAGTAAGAGCCTAGCCCAATCATTTAGAGTCGGAGAAACGAAGGCCATAGCCAGAACAGGCCAAAGGGCCGACCCCGCAATCATGAACATTGAGTGTGCAATTAAAAGTCCTCCACTGGAATCATGGTTGCCTTGTTGAACCTAGAAACGGCAAGATTCATGACAGGGGGAGAGCCCTCTTCTTTAGAAGAGCCTCTTCAAAGGGATAACATACCCAAAAACATTTTGGACCTTCCCATTCATTATATATATATATATTTATCGAAGTAGGTAGGCTAAGGAAAGACCCTAGCGGAATGTGACAGCTTGCGAGTACCACAGGAGGCAGCCACCTCCTCGGCAGCTCCAGTGGCATCCTCAATTTTCTGGGTTTCACTCGCAGAGGTAATGAGTGTGGCCACCAGTGCTTTTTTCCTGCACAGCAAGTGGCAGAGTAATCATCATCTGAGGGTTCGGGGGGCCACGTCCTCCGGATCTGCAAAAAGCTGGACCGGCAGCAGCAGAGACAGTTTCTATCATTGAACTATCTGAAGAGGAAGGACTGGGCAGAGCAAGCTTTTTATTCGCCTTGCATTTGAGTGCTGCCTCATCCCCGGGAAACAAAGGACTGTACGGCCAAGGGTATAGAAGGGCCAGGAGTCCCTGCCAATTGCATATGCATGCATAACCCATGACCCAATCACTGCTCTGAGCTGCACTGTGTATATTCATGGAAGAGTTTTATAAATAGTGGTTGTTTTATGGTTTTTTTTATCTGGTTATGTCAATTGGGAATTTGAGTTTCTTTATAAGGACCCTTCTGTCATGGATATGCATTAATGTCTGTCTGCCATCTTACCTTCCTCCTCATGTGTTCATCTAGAGACCAGACCTCCTTCACCTGGCTTCCTTTATAATCTCCTCCCAGCCTGACTCCACCCCAGGCCCTATCACTGAACACTATATTAACCTGTGCACTGCAAGCCTGCTTTGCTGATCAACGTGTTTGTTAGGCATTGTGTGTTTGGGTTCCTGCCTGCCGTGTGCTACGTCTGTCTCTCTGTTACATTATTGGCTTGTCCCCGACCATCCCTGTCTGCTCGTGACCCTTGACCTTCGGCTCGTTCTTCGTTATCCTTGTCTGCTTGTGGCCCCTGACCTTCGGCTTGTTATTCGGTTCTCTCTATCGTGTGCTGCTGCTTCCCCTTATCCTACGGGGCGTGAGCTAGGAAACTCCAGGGGCCGCGACCTGGTCCCAGCCTGCAGCGTAACATCCTCACCACTAGAGGCCCTGGAGAAGACCAGCTGGGTCTTAGACTCCGCGCCCTGGGGAATCTTGGCTCTCGCTTCCGTTGGGATCCCGGTTGTGCTCCTCTGGTCCCGCTTTCCACAACCACCCAGTTTCCTATCCACAGAAGCCAGCCATAGGGTTCACTACCTCGCGGTGCACTCCTGTCCCCCTACGGTGTGCATCTGTCACCTGGCCACAGGTGACCCTGACACCTTCCATATTGATGTTTTAAAGACTTTGTAATAAATTAAATTTCTTGATAAATTTACAGTTGTATATGTATTTGGGTGGAGTGATTGCCTTTAAAGTCCCAACAGAGGGTTTTCTCTTGTATTTTCAGCTTGACTGTTGAGATCTTTTTGAGAAAAATACAAAGAAAAACAAAAAAAAAAAGAAGAGGAAAAGATTCTGGAACTAAGGAGTCCCAGCAGGGAAGCAATGCCCTCACTCCTACAATAGGCAGAAAAAAAACTGAGCGGCCATTGCAGATGAGGGATTTAACTACCAGTTAGGACTGCCCATAAGATTAGCTGTGTCTTTTTCTTCATAGTGTCCTATGCCTGAATTGGCTCCATAACCCTACGATCAAGAATAATACCGAGCTGTGTCCTTCAATAAACGCAAGAGAAAGTTGCGCAAGCACTTTTTCAGAACACACCGCACAAAACTGCATTCTTACTGTGGTACCATGTGACTTGCTGGCCACAAACGCACTATTTTTGCAAGATGCTTTGGGGTGCCACGAACAATTCATTGGCACCTGCATGTATCTCGCTAGGGCAGCGTGTTCACCTGTGGTGTGGAAAAAGAGCACAAAATGTGCCTTTCCTGCACTGTGTTTTGGTGTGAGCAGGCCCTTAATAAAGTTATGGCCCCATTAAGATCTGTGCAAGTTATGGCCCCATTAAGATCTGTGCAGTCTGGTGAGGTGCATTAATGCACAAGAGTTATGTAGCCTGTTAATGTGCTTTGCATTATATTAGTATTAAACCCCAAAATGTATATAGAGCAGCTTATCAAACCTTAGATGTGGTGGCTGCATTAGTAACATGTTCAGAACAATTTCCAAAAAAGGAGATACCCCTGTTGATATTCAATAGATATATTAGTTTGCAATTCATTATTTCACTTTTTTTTTTTAAAACAGAGATCAGCGACGATGGTTGCTCACCAACTCCATCAATAATGCAAATACACAAATATTGCTGTTCAAAGGAGAGGAGGATGTATATAGTGAATCTACTGACCCACGGTATTCGCCAAGGGGACGGTCAGAAGGACACTGATACGCCCGGGGGGAGGGGGGGCAAGCTCACCCAAGACACCTGAAACATCAATCCAAAAGTACAAAATTACAATCTGTTTACCATATACATCCTCCTCTCCTTTGAACCGCAATGTTTGTGTATTTGCTTTATTGATGGAGTTGGTGAGCATATCATCACTTATGAATTTGGTTTTAAAAAGCTTGTGAAATAATGAATTACGAACTAATATAGTTATTGAATATCAATGAATTCTAGACACATTTAGACATTCCCTGCAGAAGAGCTCTGCGAAACGCGTTGGAACACAATGTGCTATGGAAACAAGCTGTAAAAACATTGTTTGTAAATGCTGTTTTTGGGTCTAAGGCCAGTCACTGTTGTAGCTGAGTATACGTTCATGTCTTTTATCAAATAACATGGTTATGATGACCCATATATGGATTTTAAATGTCTATGTATAAATTTAAAAAAATAGTTTTAAATCAACTGTGTGTTTACCTCAGTGACAACCTCACATCCATTAAAGTCCTGCTGCCCCACAGGAGTATCTCTTTTAGAAATTGTACTCTGCTTAAATATGATGTGGATGTGATCAATTGTCTCTAGAACTGGCAAATTCTCGAATTCACTATATAACATGTTCAGAAAGGTGGACTTTTTTTCCTAACGAAAAATCCCCAATGCTTTCCCATGCAAGTGTGTACGTGGTCCAACCTAATAAACGTTTGTGTGGCCGAGGCCAAATTACAAAATATACGGTCAAAATCAGTATACATTACCTTTAGGGTGTATGAAATTATTATAATTATCAGTGATGAGTGCTGAAAAAATATACTGTACATATACATGGGTTAGCCTGCTAAGTATTCAGGCCTCATGCACACAACATAAACGCACCTTTATGTTAGCCTACAGTGGATATAAAAAGTCTACACACCCCTGTAAAAATGTCAGGTGTTCTTTCTGACGTAAAAAAAATGAGACAAAGATAAATCATTTCATAACTTTTTCCACCTTTAATGTGACCTATAAACTGTACAACTCAGTTGAACAACACATTTAAATCTTTAAGGTGGAGGGAAGTAAAAATAAACTAAAATAATATTACTGCATATACGTGCACACTCTTAAACTAATACTTTGTTGAAGCACCTTTTGATTTTATTACAGCACTCAGTCTTTTTGGGTATGAGTATCAGCATGGCACATCTTGACTTGGCAATATTTGCCCACTCTTCTTTACAAAAAAATAAAAACCTCCAAATCTGTCAGATTGCGGGGGCATCTCCTGTGCACAGCCCTCTTCAGATGTCCACACAGATTTTCAATCGGATTCAGGTCTGGGCTCTGTCTGAGCCATTCAAAAACTTTAATCCTCTTCTGGTGAAGCCATTCCTTTGTTGAGTTGGATGTATGCTTTGGATCATTGTCATGCTGAAAGACAAAGTTCCTCTTCATGTTCAGCTTTCTAGCAGAAGCCTGAATATTTGTGCCAATATTGACTGGTATTTGGAACTGTTCAGAATTCCCTTTACCTTGAATAAGGCCCCTGTTCCAGCTGAAGAAAAACAGCCCCAAAGCACGATGCTGCCCCCACCATGCTTCACTGTGGGTATGGTGTTTTTTTGGTGCCAAATATATCTTTTGGAATTAAGGCCAAAAAGTTCAACCTCGGTTCATCAAACTATAACACATTTTCCCCACATGCCTTTGGGAAACCTGAGATGTATTATGCAAAATTTAGCCAGGCTTGGATGTTTTTTTTTAGTAAGAAAAGGCTTCCTCCGGTCTTGCCATTCTACCCCATAGCCCAGACATATGAAGAATACGGGAGAATGTTGTCGCATGTACCAGACATTGAAAATTATATAATATATATATATATGATAGAATATATAGTATATAAAAAGATCTATAGTGACTGCACCTCCAATTGCACAGTAGATTTGCCTTTAGTAAATAACCCCCATAGTCATATTAGAAGAGAATTCAGAGGCTGGAAAAAAATGCACCATCGGTGTGTTCAGGAGACAAGCTTTTGGGCAGAGAAACTACTGAACAAGTCTAAATGCATTTGGTACTTGATTCATTCCAATGGCCAGAATACATTTATATTCTGGTCAACAGAATCAATACGCCTAAAAGCGTGCGCAAAACGCAGCTTTAGGTGGATTTTTTAACCAGTTTTCTTCCTGCTAGAATTCTGTAATTTCTAAAACAGTTTATACAAATGTGTGTGTGTGTGTGTGATTCTGTAATTACAAATAGTGAGTGTTATTCGATGACAGATCAATCTACACTGATTTAGCAGCAATGTATATCTACCTTAAATTAGTTGCTGGCAGAATGAATCACCTTTAAACATACAACCAAATACTCCCCAAATGTAAAAAAAAATTATAAAAATAGTGTCTCACAAGCAACAGTCTCCCACCTCATGGTACTTTTGCAGGGCAGCAACCAAGCACAACTTTAAGCCATCTACAATCTCCTGATGTGGAAGTTGGAAGACTACACGGGAGTACCAGCGCGTCAGGCAACTGAAAATAAAGGGAGAAGAGCACAGGCTTATACATTAAGTCGCAGCTTGGATCTCTACAATTAACAGCCATCATATAACTACCCTCCCCATGTATGAAAAGAAAAGGCAGGAGCTATAAATGCCAAACTCCTCATAATATTTACAATCAGAAATCAGTTTTGCAGTCAAGTTGGGCTGCAAAATAAAAAAGGATCAACATTCACAAACTTTCAAGATGACTAAGCAACTAATTAACTTCCAATCCCATATATTACTGTGGAAGGATTTCTCTTCTCCAAGAATCCAGGAACAGCAATTTCAGATGCATTTTGTAGTGCCAACATGGAACTACGATTCAGATATAATTTCGATTTTTTTTCTATTAGTAGCTTAATCATAAGATACCATTACTCCAATAAACTATGCAATCAGCAAGATAAAGGCTGCTGCAAAATAGGGCCCTCTGTCAGTCGAACCCGAGGTAAAATAATTTTTTGTAGGTACCACATGGAGGGATTAGACCTTTTGTGGGGTCTTTATGCCTATATTCCTTTTGGGAAAATTTCCATGAGGTCTAATTCCCCCTGAAATATATTTAAAAATTTTCCCTATAGAGAACCTTCTAGGATAGCCTCTGATGCTGTCACCAACTTCTAGTAGATTCAAGAAAATAATGAAAGGTCAATTAGAGTTGAAAAATAGGAATCTTATACTCACCGTAAAATCCTTTTCTCTGAGTTCATGGACGGACACAGCCTTAATCTTGACAAAGTTGGTATTAGCCTTCATTCAGGAGTGACTAGGCAGAATGTGTTAAAAACTTCAAAGCTGAACAGCCCCGCCCAGGGGGCGGTCCTACTGGCTATATCCCCTCAGCCTGCACTAAGCAGCTCAGTTCGTCAAAAGCAGTACAAACTTAAAAAGGAGGGATGGGTGCTGTGTCCGTCCATGAACTCAGAGAAAAGGATTTTACGGTGAGTATAAAAAATCCTATTTTCTCTTTAGTTCATGGACGGACACAGCCTTAATCTTGACAAATTGGGACGTCCCAAAGCAGTCTCAAAAACGAGGGGTGGGAACAGCATTAAAACAACTTCACCCCAAAACAAAACAGACAAACGGAGGAGTTGCAACTCTAAACCGCCGCCTGCAACACCTTGCGGCCGAAAGAAGCAGCCGAACATGCACTCACATCAACTTGTAAAGTTTAGTGAAAGTGTGAACGGACGACCAGGTCGCCGCCTTACACACCTGGGAAACAGACGCTTGATGTCAGGAAGCCCAAGAGGCACCTCTTGCCCTGGTCGAATGCGCCGGGAAAGGGAGGCGCCTGACCCTTTATGGCGTAAGCCTGATCACGATCTGTCGGATCTACCTCGGAATGGTGGCCGACGAGACAGCTGGGCCCTTCTTGGGACCAGCCACCGAAACAAACAGTGAGTCTGAACTCCAGAACGGAGCAGTAACAGACAAGTATATTCTTAGAGCTCGGACAACGTCCAAGGAATGCAACGGTGTCTCCTTAGGATTCGACAAAAGAGGACACAAGGATGGCAGTACAATGTCTTCCTTGAGATGGAAGGTCGAAACGACCTTAGGAAGAAAAGAAGGCTGTGGACGCAGCACCACCTTATCCTTGTGGAAGATTGTATAGGGAGCCTTGCATGACAAGGCTGCCAGCTCAGAAACCCGTCTTAACTGACATAACCAGCCACCAAAAGGACCACTTTCTGAGAAAGTGTCAACAAGGGAATCTCCCTGATGTTCTCAAACGGTGGTTTCTGAAGCACCGAGAGGCCATGCCGTTAAAGCCAGTGACTGTAAGCAGGATGGCGCATGGGACCTTGCGACAGCAGGTCCACTCGTAGCGGTAGATGCCAAGGGACGTCTGCTATACAAGCCCCACGGAGGTACTGGAGGGTGGACCAGAGGGGCCGCATGCCGAACCCCATGTACAAACGTTCTCACTAGAGAGTGAGCCACCAGGGGTCGTTGAAAAAAAGACAGCCAGGGCAGATATCTGCCCCTTTATTGTACTTAAAGCAACATTTTTGGTCCGCCCCACGCTGTAAGAACAGCAGGACTCTGGAACCAAATAAGTACGCGGATGCCACCTCATTTCCTCACAAATGGATATGTAGGTCTTCCAAGTGCGATGGTAAATCTTCCTAGAGGGTGATTTCCGAGCACTCCTCATGGTAGAGATCACCGAGTCTGACAGACTCTGGTCTCTTAGCACCTGGCTCTCAATAGCCATGCCGTTAAGCCAGTGACTGTAAAACAGGATGGCGTATGGGACCTTGCGACAGCAGGTCTTTTCTTAGCGGTAGACGCCAAGAGGCGTCTGCTATCAGATGCACTAGATCGGCGTACCAAGGACGCCAAGGCCAATCCGGAGCAATTAGGACCATTGGAATCCCCTCTGCGAAGCAGATGAGTTAGGAGCTTTAGAGGAGGGAAGGCATAGATTAGCCGGTACTGACTCCACGGTGCCACCAACGCATCTGTCGCGTCTGCCCATGGGTCTCTTGACCTGGCCACAAACCTCAATACCTTCTGATTGAGTTGAGAAGACAGGGGATCTACGTCTGGCGTGCCGCCTCTTTGGCAAAGGAGCTGAAACACCTCCGGGTGTAGAGGCCATTCTCCTTGGTCTAGCATCTGGCGACTTTGCCTGCAAGTCTTCTACGCCCAGAATGTATACGGCCGACAGGGCCAGTACGCTCCTTTCTGTCCACCTTAGGATGTGAGGGACCTCCGATGCTGCACTGAGATTCTTGTTCCTCCTTGATGGGTGACATACGCCACCGCCGTGGCGTTGTCCGACTGGATCCTGACTGGACACTCCTGTAGCCTCTGAGACCATGTGGAGAGGCACAGCCTGATCGCACAGAGTTTCAGGACATTGATCGGCAAGTGGGATTCCTCCGGAGTCCAGCGACCCTGGGTCGACTGAAGCCCCCAGACTCCCCCAACCGGTAAGGCTGGCGTCCGTCGTGACCACCATCCAGTAAAAAGGAAGGAACGACTTCCCGGACAGAAGTGCCGGTGACGTCAGCCACCAAACTAGGGAGGTCCTAACTAGGTGGCTCACCCGGATTTGACAATCCAGGGATGATGGGCACTTGTCCCTTCTGGACAGAATAACCTTCTCTAACACTCGCGTGTGAAAATGCGCATACGGTATCGCCTCAAAGGAGGCTACCATGAGGCCCAGAACTCGCATGCAAAAGCGGCATGACAACTGTCCTTGGGATGTCAACTGCCGCACCACAGCCCGAAGGGTCAGCAACTTTCCCATAGGGAGAAAAACTTCCGCCTCTGAGGAGTTCAGAATCAACCCCAGCTACACTAGGAGTTGAGTCGGTACCAATACTGACTTCTGAGTGTTCAGCACCCAACCAAAGTATCGGAGGGTCTGACAGGTTATAGACACGCTCACCTCTAATTCTGAGCTTGAAGTGGCCCTCAGAAGAAGATCGTCCAAGTAGCCCACGATAGCGATACCACGCTGTCTTAATAGGGCCAGAATCGGGGCGAGCACCTTGGTGCCGATGCCAGGCCAAAGGGGAGAGCCACAAATTGGTAGTGGTCTTCCCCGGCCGCAAAGCGCAGACATCTCTGATGCCTGGTGCATATGGGGACATGCAAGTATGCGTCCTTGATGTCCAAGGATGCCAGAAAATCCCTGGATGGAGGGCAGCGATAACAGAGCGAACCGACTCCCTCCGGAATCTTTGTACCTCCACAAAACAATTGAGGGCCCTGAGATCCAAGATTGGACGAACCCCCTCCTTCTTTGGTACTACGAACAGATTTGACTAAAACCCCTGAATCTGTTCCTGTACTGAAACAGGAATGATCACCCTGCGTATAAGCAGGTCTTGAACCGCCCCATATAGTGCTTCCCGACGAGTCGGCTGAAGCTGGCGGTTTAGAGGGGAAAAAATAAAAATAAAATCTTTTCGGTGGGCAAGAGAAACTATCTTGTACCCTGAGGAAACTACTTCGCAAACCCACCGGTCGGATATCTGAGATGTCCACCAGGTCGCGAAATCGCAAAGATGTCCCCCCTACCCGAGAGATGGGTGGGGACAGACCTTCATGCGAACATAGATTTGTTCGCAGGCTTGTTGGGCTTGCGAAACCAGGGACGCGTCTGTCCCTCAGCAGGCACTTTATCGGCCTGGGTTCGTTTATTTGCCACACTAGGCAGACGGAAAAACCGATTGTGTGCGGTGAAGGAGGGCCCTTGCCAACGGCTTGGCTCCTTACCCTTTTTGGATTGTGGGAGCAGCGTGCTCTTACCTCCTGTGGCATCTTTAATAATCCAGGGATATCCAAAAAGTCTGACAGAAAATTTTTATAAAAGAATCCCAGAATCCTCACTCCCCCTAGAAAAAAATCTAATTGATTAATGTGCCGGCCGATTCGTCAAAAAAAAAATGAGACGGGATACCTGCCTGTGGTAGCGAAAAGAGCTATGGGGAAAATTGAGGTGGGGGGACAAGAGAGTCACCAGAACGCAAATAAAGGCAGATCAACAACGGCATCTGATACCAAAATATACAAGGCTTTATTAGGGGTGGGGAAACATATACATTAAATTCAAGGCATATGTGAGTATTACAGTGTGTCAGAATCGACACAGTGTAGCTCACTATACCTGACCATCTAAATAAAAAATGTGCTGCAGAAAATGTAGTTTAAAAATGCAGAGCGCTCTGACAGGCACCAAAAATTACAGGCTCCATCTTATCCAGAAACCAGAGAATGGCACATCAAAAACAGTCCAAAGAAAAAGCTGTAAAGTAAAAGTGAGGTCTGGTACTATTGTTGTTGAAGCTGGGCAAAAATGCACATCCACCGTTTTTGTATTGTACACTGGTGGAGTTACCCCATAGAGGACTAAGTTGCATAAAGAGTCTATGAAGCAATGGAAGTCCGCAATATAATCACACAGACCATTAAAGGGGTTGTAAAGGTTCGTTTTTTATTTTCTAAATAGGTTCCTTTAAGCTAGTGCATTGTTGGTTCACTTACCTTTTCCTTTGATTTACCTTCTAAATGTTTTTTTTCTTTGTCTGAATTTCTCACTTCCTGTTCTTCTCACTAAACTTCACACCATCATCCGAGTGGTGTGGAGTCACCCAGAACAGCTTACTGAACAGCTTACTGAGGAGGAACAGGAAGTGAGAAATTCAGACAAAGAAAACAAAGAAAAAAAATATTTAGAAGGGAAATCTAAGGAAAAGGTAAGTTAACCAACAATGCACTAGCTTAAAGGAACCTATTTAGAAAATAAAAAATGAACCTTTACAACCCCTTTAATGGTCTGTGTGATGATTATATTGCGAACTTCCATTGCTTCATAGACTCTTTATGCAACTTAGTCCTCTATGGGGTAACTCCACCAGTGTACAATACAAAAACGGTGGATGTGCATTTTTGCCCAGCTTCAACAACCTTTACAACCCCTTTAAATCACATTATATTCTTAGCAGCGTTTTTATACTTCAGCAGACACAGCCACATAAATGCAGTGCTTAAAAGTTCCTGACACTGGGTGTGTGTCCCTATAGACACTTGTTGATGATCACTGACAGTCTAGCAAGGACAGGGGCACATGCATTGATATCACCTGATGGGGGTGCTTAATAGCACCAAACAGTCCAAAGGAAAAGCCGTAAAGTGAAAGTGAGGTCTGATAGTGTTGTTGTTAGATTTTCAAAGACAGTCAGTGCAGAATAAAAAAAAAAAAAAAATCTGAATTACACCCCCCCGCCGCTCCTACTAGCTTAGGGGAGTGTATTTTTTTTCATTATCTGAGCCCCTTTCTGATGATCATGTGCTGGTCGGAGCGGAGGGAATATTTCTTCAGTTTTAGGTGCATGCCCATTCAGCTCCGCTCGCATGTTTTTCTGCCTTGGCTCAAGTCCCGCCCAGCCGCCTGCCTATCTCCTTGCCTTCCCTGGCAGGGGGATCTTCTTCTGCTCCCCACCCAGTAGTATCCGGGGGCCCGGAGAGTTAAGCCGTGTACACACGATCGGTTTTACCGATGAAAACAGTCTGATGGACTGTTTTCATCGGACGAACCGATCGTGTATGGGCCCCATCGGTCTTTTTTCCATCGTGTGAAAAAATAGAACATGTTTTACATTTATCCGATGGGAAAAAAACGATAGCAAAATCCGATCGTCTGTGTGGAACTCCATCGGAGAAAAAAACCACGCATGCTCAGAATCAAGTCGACACATGCTCAGAAGCATTGAACTTCATTTTTCTCGGCACGTCTGAGTGTTTTACGTCACGGCGTTTGGGACGGTCGGATTTTTGACTGATGGTGTGTAGGCAAGACTGATGGAAGTCAGCTTCATCGGATTTCCGATGGAAAAATCCATCGGATTAGAATCCATAGGAAATCCGACCGTGTGTACAGGGCTTAAGGCTTGAGAGGCTGTGAGGCAGGCGGCGACGGGCAGAGAGTCGCTGATTCCCGCCATTACTAGTAAAATAATAAATAAAATATGTCCCCAGATTTCATTTAAAAAATCTGGTCACCTTACTATAAACACTTTATGAAAAATATCACTGACAGTCTGATATAGACAAGGGCACATGCATTGATATCACCTGATAGTGGTGCTTCAACCTTCCATCAAATTTCCATTGTATATGGAGCAGCAAGCCGGCATTTGAGACTGGGATAATACAAAGGAATTTTGCGATAGCCTCTCATCAGATCCGTCGCAAGTAAAGCTTATTCTCGGAGGACCATATCAATCCGGTCTCAGCACGGCTATGTAGCAGTTCCAGGCGCTTTGCAGAGCGGCAGCATGCCGCTGGGTTCTCCAGTGAGTGCCCTGGAGAGGAAGTCCCACGTGGTGTATGGTCACATGACCAGTCAGGTGTCTGAATAGGGAATCTAGAACACAGTGCTGATGCTGTGAGGGCGGAAGTAGACTGTGGATGACAGTGCCCAAAATAATCTCAGTTAAAGAAATTAATCTTTTGCATTGCTGGATTGGAGATCATGATCAGAGCCTGTCATGGAGCTCCACACTGGCTAGGTTAACGTTTCGTGAATATCGATACACTTCTTCAGAACTGATGTGCCATTCTCTGGTATCTGGATAAGATGGAGCCTGTAATTTTCGATGCCTGTCAGAGCGCTCTGCATTTTTAAACTACATTTGCTGCAGCACACTTTTTACTTAGATGGTCAGGTATAGTCGATTCTGACACACTGTAATTATCACATATGCCTTAAATTTAATGTATATGTTTCCCCACTTCTAATAAAGCCTTGTATATTTTTGTATCAGATGCCGTTGTTGACCTGCCTTTATTTGCATTCTGGGGACTCTCTTGTCCCCCCACCTCAATTTTCCCCATATCCAAAAAGTCTGTCACACTTAAAGGGGAAATCCATCAGGGCCTTCTTGGAAGATTGGTCCGCCGACCAACCTTTTAGCCAGAGCAGACGGCGTAACACCACCTCATAGCTTGAGGCTCTGGACAGCAGAGGACCAGTGTCCAAGGCTGATTCACAGACAAATTTAAGGCCCTGTATCAACTGGTCGGCCATAGCCACCTCGTCCGAGGAAGCCTCATGTGCTTTAAACCCATGGAGCAGCATTTTTGCACCTTCAGTGAGTGTCTGAGACACCAGGGCCCCAACCACCGTGTATAGGTAGCGGGTGACCACAGCCTTCCTGTCCGCAAGGTTCTTGAAAGCAGGAGCTCTTTCCACCAGAATTGTGGTTACCCTGTTTAATCTGGACACTTAAGAGTCCACTATCGGAGGAGAGGTCCATTTTTTCAGGAAACTCTCCTAAAAAGGGTAACGCACCGCCAAACTTTTTTGGGGACCAAAAACCTTCTGTGGTTTGTCCCACTTCTTGTATAAAAGCTTGTCTAGATAAGACACACAAGGAAACACCTTAGCAGTGCGGGCCGGCTTTAGGGAACCCGAAGGGGACCGACGCCTCTGGCATTTCTGCAGGCTCCTCTATCTTTAGAGTATCCCGCACTGCGGTGAGGTCACCTATCAGAGACTTCTTGCGCGCTGACCCAGACCCGGAGTCATCCTCACTGTCCACCGACCACGGTCCGCATCCTCTGATACGTCAGAACCAGGGCCATGAGCCGTAGCTGGGCCCGGCTCCGCATCAGAGTTGTCCCCAGAAGATAGGGGGAGGGCGCACCTTTTACCCCCGTGTTCCCACGCGCCGCTTTCACCTTGGCAACAAACCATGACGCCGACATAGCGTCTACTGACACAGCGGGTGCAGGAGCACCAGATGCCAATTCAGGTGTATCAGGGGGAGAAGCGTCTGCTTCTGATGCCATGCTGACCCACGCACCTGGCACAAGGACTCCAGTCAAGGTACCAACAGCCCACCCTCCTAGCTGTCACAGAGACGAGGGGTTTCCCCTCAGAGGACTCACCACCCTTGAACAGTTGTACGGCTGCCGTCCGCTTCCTAGTAGAGCTGATTCCTTGTCAGCTATGTCAGTCTGACCACTCTGCAGCGTGTCGGTAAACTTGCGTTTAAATGCTGTTTGATCAGCGTGAACCGTGAGAAAATGGCCGCCGTGCGGCAGCTAGAGGTCAAAAACGCAGCGGGCCACAAGAATATGGCCGATGAGCGGCAGATAGAGGCCAACACAGCGTGAATCACAAAAACATGGCCGCTGAGCGCAGCTAGAGGCCAAACACAGCGTGGGTCACAGGCAAAAATGGCTGCCGAGCGGCAGATAGAGGCCAAACAGCGCGGACCACAAAAACATGGCCGCCAGCGCAGATAGAGGCCAAACACCGCATGGATCACAAGCAAAATGGCCGCCGACAGCATGGAGCAGAACACACAGGTAAGCAAACTATTCATGGCAGCTCATAACATTTGTTTAGCGGACATACATGCACAGTTCCCACACAGGTGGAGCCCCCCCCAGGTGAACCCCCGGCCCCACCAGCCAGCCTAGCTCAGAGAGCCTAGGGAGGAGGGAAGGAAGGGAGGGAGGAAGGGAAGGATAGAACCCCTTACTCACCTCTCCAGGCATGCCCAGCTATGTCTTCCTGCCGAAGCAGGGGATTACTACTTACCCTTCCTGCGTGGATTGTGCTGGAAGCATCCCAGACAGACCATCTTCCGCATGGTGACAGAGGTGACTGTCGGCCCGGCTACTGCGACTCGGCGCTATAGACCGGTCATATGCATGCCCTCGAGCGTATAGCTTACCGGCCACCCGTAGAGTGACGGGCATGTCGTGGACGACCCCGCGCGTAGCTACAGTCGGCACACGCTCGATGGCCGAAACTGGGGAGACTACAAGGATCTGGGATCCAGCCTGTCGCCCAGTTGGCAGTTGATCGAAGATCACAGGAACAACAAAAGAAAAGGAAAATAAAAATAAAATTTCAATTTGAAATAAATCCAGGCATATGGGCCCGAAAGGAGCCATGTCTTCTCCTTAGCTAGGCAGAAAAAAACTGAGCTGCTTAGTGCAGGCAGAGGGGATATAGCCAGTAGGACCACCCCCTGGGCGGGGCTGTTCAGCTTTGAAGTTGTTAACACATTCTGCCTAGTCACTCCTGAATGAAGGCTAATACCCACTTTGTCAAGATTAAGGCTGTGTCCGTCCATGAACGAAAGAGAAAAGAAGTTCAGTTCAGAGAAATTGCCGGGGAAGAACTAGGATATAAAGAGACAGGAACCCATCCTCAATAGGGACACAGACTGCAATGAAACATATCCCTCTTTCCTACT
The DNA here is from genome assembly GCA_029206835.1 of Rana muscosa. Lineage (NCBI taxonomy): Eukaryota > Metazoa > Chordata > Amphibia > Anura > Ranidae > Rana > Rana muscosa. The sequence goes on along the minus strand of CM055118.1, from coordinate 257,689,962 downwards.
TAATCCAAAACAAAGTAATCATTTGAAAGGTAAAAAAGGCTAGAGCACCGTGTTAGGTTTTTATTTAAACAGTCATTCAAGTTCATGAAAATAAAACATGTTAGTCAATATAGTCCGCTTCAAACAGTTACTTCTGAAATAAATAATTCACTAGAGTGAAGAACTCACTTATTTGTGCTTGCCACAAAGCCCGTCACCGAGCGTAGACCTCGACTGGCATCATGGTAGACGTCCATCCCAACAACCATTAGATTTTTCTATTTGAAGAAGGATTCATAAAGGGAATTTATATGAACATATAACATAGCACAAGCAGCATTCATTCAGTAGAACCTGGTGCCTAGCACCATTCAAATGTTTCACATGCGCATTTTCCAATTTATGGTAAAGGAAAAATCAATCAGGAAACTACCTGAGCATTTCTTTTTTTTACAGCCAAATCAGAAGGTATCATGTTATATTAAGTTTTTTTAAACAGGACCTTTTCCCATTGTTTTTCAGCGTTTATACTGTAATTTACTTGTAATATAGACTTTGTAATCTAACTATAAAGGCTGCAGTGTGTTAGTGCATGAAGAAAAAACAATAACAATTCTAAGTGTCACTATGTCTGGTCAGATAATGTATAGCGATAAGCATGATAATGTCACACTGGAAAAATCTGTAGCATAATTACATAACTTCTCTATGAAATACTCCACACATAGGGCTGCACTTGGTCCAATGCACGAAAAAAAAAAAAAAAAAAAAGTGTAAGCCAGCCCAGGATAATTCCTTGTACTACCAGCATGCCTCAGTTTTGTAGTAAAGCAGGGCTGACAGCATGATCATAAAAAAAGAGGGACCCATGTCATTCAATAGGGTCCAAGAAAAGTATTTTACAGCGTGTACAAAAATGTACCATGCAGCACAATTGAAAAAAAAGAAAAAGAAAAAAGGGTAATGCACTGCTGTTTGTGTGTTCTGCAGCTCATCGAAATGGATGGGCTGCCCTAAACACCAAAAGTGTGCAAAAACACACACGCCATCGTTGCACCTGCATAGGTGTGAAAGGAGCTAAGACTATACACACTTAGATCGTTTTTATTAGCCATAACAGCTTCTTATATGTCACCTCTGAATTTGTTTCACTTTATCACTAAAGCTCGACTTTTCCCGACTTCATGGATAAACCCTAAAAACATGATAGAGATCAGATATCACTCACCAGTGGAATGTCCACCCCCCATAGCTCTCCCCCTAGCTTGCAGTTGATCTGCAGTAGGATTTTCTGTGCAATGCTCCTCAGTTTTGCTGGGTTAGAAATAGTTTTTGTGTTCACAACCTGTTAAGAAGAAATGCAAATTCAAAGAATTATTGTTTAAAATGAACCTGTTAGGTCAATACTTGTGCAGGGATCTGAACATTCTAAAATTACCATATATGGCGCATGCTTACTTATGAAAATAGGATTTTTTGTACTCACCGTAAAATCCTTTTCTCTGTCGTCCATGGAAAGACACAGCTCCTTAAATCTTGACAAAGTGGGTTATGTTCCGTCTATTAGGAGAGGACTAGGCAGAACATGTAACTTTATCAGAGTTGAACAGCCCCAGCCAGGGGGCGGTCCCTCCGGTCATAACCCCTCAACCCTGCAGCATAGTTCGTCAAAAAGCAGTACAAACTTAAAAAGGAGGGGTGGGTGTAGGACGACAGAGAAAAGGATTTTACGGTGAGTACAAAAAATTATATTTTCTCTTTTCGTCCATGGACTGACACAGCTCCTTAAATCTTGACAAAGTGGGACGTCCCCAAGCAGTGTCAGAAAAAACGAGGGGTGGGAACAGCAATCAGAAGAAGACTTAACTTCACTCCAAACAAACAGAGCTCCTCAACGGAGGAGTTGCAACCTCAAACAGCCACCTGCAAAACCTTGCGGCCAAAGGAAGCATCCGAAGATGCACTCACATCAACCTTGTAAAACTTTGAGAAAGTGTGTCGCCGCCCTACACACCTGTGAGACAGATGTCTGATGTTGTAAAGCCCAAGAGGCACCAATTGCCCTGGTCGAATGCGCCGTGACAGGAAAAAGAGGCGCCCGCCCCTTAAGGGCATAGGCCAGGATTACGGTCTGCCTGATCCACCTAGAAATGGTGGCCGACGAGACCGCCAGGCCCTTCTGTGGACCAGACACCGACACAAACAGTGAGTCAGACTTCCGGAACGGAGCCGTAGCAGACAGGTACCCCCGTAGGGCACGTACCACGTCTAAAGTATGTAGCGCAATCTCCTTGGGATGCGATGGCCGTGGACACAAAGGATGAAAGTACAATGTCCTCGTTTAGGTGAAAGGCCCGAAACCACCTTTGGAAGGAAGGAAGGCTGCGGGCGCAGCATGGCTTTATCCTTATGGAGGACCAAGTAAGATGACTTGCAAGACAAGGCCGTCAATTCAGAAACCCTTCTGACCGATGTAATGGCAACTAGAAAGGCAACTTTCTGAGAAAGCGTTGAGAGGAATCTCCCTGATGTTCTCAAAGGGAGGTTCCTGAAGTACTGAGAGCACTAAATTCAAGTCCCACGGAGGAAGCGGTGGTCTAATCGGGGGAACCACGTGTCGGACCCCCTGCACAAACCTACTTACCAGTGAGTGAGCCGCCAGGGGTCGTTGGAAAAAGACAGCCAAGGCTGAAATATGCCCTTAATAGTGCTTAAGGCAAGTTTCTGATCCACTCCGCACTGTAAAAACAGCAGGATCCGAGAAACTGAATATGCCCGCGGGCGCCAATCCATCTCTTCACACATAGAGATGTATGCCTTCCAAGTGCGATGGTAGATCTTCCGGGAAGATGATTTTCGAGCCCTCAACATGGTGGAGATTACTGAATCTGACAGACAGACCACGGTCCCTTAGTATCTGGCTTTCAATAGCCATGCCGTTAAAGCCAACGACTGTAAAACAGGATGAAGTATGGGACCTTGAGACAGAAGGTCCTCCCGCAATGGCAGATGCCAGGGAGCGTCTGCTACCAGTCTCACGGGGTCGGCGTACCTGGGACGCGGGGCCAGTCTGGGGCGATTAGAATCACCGGAATCCCCTCGGCCTCCACTCTGCTGAGCAGACGAGGAAGCAATTTCATTGGGGGAAAGGCATAAATTACCCGATACTGACCCCATGGGGCCACCAACGCGTCTGCCCAGGGATCCCTGGACCTGGCCACAAACCGACACCTTGCGATTGAGTCGAGAGGCCAGGAGATCCACATCTGGTGTGCCCCATTACTGACAAAGGATTTGAAACACCTCCGAGTGTAGCAACCATTCCCATAGGTCCAGCATCTGGCGACTCAGATAGTCCGCCTGCTAGTTTTCCATGCCTGGAATGTAAACTGCTGATAGAGCCGACACATCTTATGATGTGAGCGATCTCTGACGCTGCGGCCGAGCTCCTTGTTCCTCCCTGATGGTTGACATAAGCCACCGCAGTGGCGTTGTCTGACTGGATCCTGACCGGACACCCTTGAAGTCTCTTGTGACAACTTGGAAAGTCATAGCCTGATCGCTCGAAGTTCGAGGACATCGATCGGTAGGAGAGATTCTTCTGGAGTCCAGCGGCCCTGGGCCGACTGACCCCCCCCAGACTCCCCCCCAACCGGTCAGGCTGGCGTCCGTCGTGATAACCGTCCAGTAGAGGGGAAGGAAAGACTTCCCGGACTGAAGTGCCAGGGATGTCAGCCACCAAGTCAGAGAGGCCCTGACTAGGTGACTCACCTGAATCTGATGATCCTGGGACAATGGGGATTTGTTCCATTTGGACAGAATCTTCTTCTGCAGCACCCGAGTATGGGATTGGGCATACGGTACTGCCTCGAAGGAGGCTACCATGAGGCCCAGGACCCTCATACAGAAAGGGAGGGACGACCATTTGCGGGATATTAACAACCTCACTGCAGTCTGGAGCGTCTGCAACTTCTCTGGAGGTAGAAAATAGGATTTTTATAACAGCTTACCTGTAAAATCCTTTTCTTGGAGTACATCACGGGACACAGAGCGACATAGTCATTACTAATGGGTTATATAGATACCGTCAGGTGCTGGCACTGGCAACTTCCAAAACCGGAAGTACCCTCCCCTATATAAGCCCCTCCCATCCGGGAGCACCTCAGTTTTGTAGCAAAGCAATAAGTGTCCCCAAAGAGGGGCGGGAGCTCTGTGTCCCGTGATGTACTCCAAGAAAAGGATTTTACAGGTAAGCTGTTATAAAAATCCTATTTTCTTTCTCGTACATCACGGGACACAGAGCGACATAGTCATTACTAATGGGATGTCCTAAAGCAATGCCAAATGAGGGGGGGGGGGATACACCATATATAAGCTGAGCGCTATCAGACATGAGGATCTTTTGCGGCCTGCAACACACTGCGCCCAAAGGCGACATCCTCCTGACTTCTAACGTCCACCTGGTAGAACCTAGTAAACGTGTGAACTGAAGACCATGTTGCGGCCTTACAGATTTAAGCCAGGGAGGCCTGGTGATGCACTGCCCATGAAGTTCCAACTGCTCTCGTGGAGTGCGCTCTAACTTTGAACGGAGGCGGTCTCCTTCTCAAGCCATAGGCTTGTATTATGACCTGTCGAATCCACCTGGCTAAAGTAGATTTTGACGCTGCCTGACCCTTTCTGGGGCCTTCCGGCAGAATAAACAAAGTATCCGTTCTGCGAATCTGAGCAGTGGCTTTTAGATAAGCTTTAACTGCTCTTACTACATCCAAAGAATGCAATAACTTTTCCTCTACCGAAGTAGGTTTGGGGAAAAAAGAAGGAAGAACCACATCTTGGTTCAAATGAAACCTCGATACCACCTTAGGAAGAAAGGCTGGCTGAGGACGTAATACTACTCTGTCCTTATGGATAACCAGATATGGCTCTTTACAGGACATAGCTGCTAATTCCGACACTCTTTTAGCCGAACAAATGGCTACTAGAAAAATCAATTTCCTGGTGAGAAGCACCAAGGAAATATGCTGTAATGGTTCAAATGGTTGTTTCTGTAAAACCGACAGAACCAAGTTTAGATCCCATGGACATATGGGAATATTAACCGGAGGACTAATACGCATCACTCCTTGTATAAAGGCTTTGACTAGTGAATGCGAAGCCAAGGGCCTTTGAAAAAATATTGACAAGGCCGAAATCTGACCCTTGATAGTACTCAAGGCAAGCTTCCTATCTACAGCCCATTGTAGGAAGTCCAGAATCCTACCTATTACGTATTTACGTGGATGCCATTTCTTGGCCTCACACCAGGCGATGTACGCCTTCCAGATTCTATAGTAGATCTGCCTGGATACCGGCTTCCTGGCATTGATCATGGTAGATACCACAGCATTAGAGAGCCCTCTCTTTTTTAGAATGTGGGCTTCAATAGCCAGGCCGTCAAACCTAAGGCTGGTAAGGAAGGGTGGTATATCGGTCCTTGCGAAAGCAGGTCCGGACGATGTGGGAGGGTCCAAGGACTCCCCACAGACATTTTTACAATCTCCGCGTACCATGCTCTTCGGGGCCACGCTGGAGCCACCAGAATCACTGGTTTCTTTTCTACCCTGATTCTGCGGAGTAATCGAGGTTACAATTGTGGCGGTGGGAATGCATATATCAGCTTGAACTGATCCCAAGGGAACACTAGGGCATCCGAGCCGCAAGCTAGGGGATCCCTTGTCCAAGAGACAAACCTGTCCACTTTTGTGTTGAATCTGGATGCTAGCAGATCTACATCCGGTGTTCCCCACCGCTGACATATTGTCCGGAAAACCTCGGGATGAAGGGACCATTCCCCTGGGCATCATTGTTGGCGACTTAGAAAGTCCGCCTTCCAATTCTCCACTCCTGGAATGAATACCGCAGATATGGCTGGGACATATCTTTCTGCCCATCTCAGGATGTAATTTACTTCCCTTTGGGCTGCACGACTCCTGGTGCCCCCCTGACGATTGATATATGCCACTGCTGTGGCATTGTCTGATTGAATTCTGACAGGGGACCCTTGGAGTTTGGATGTCCATGCTACTAGGGCATACCGGGCTGCTCGTATCTCTAAGAGATTGATGGGCAGGGCCTTTTCCGCATCCGACCATCTGCCCTGGAGAGACCATTGCTCCAGTACTGCTCCCCAGCCTATAAGGCTGGCATCTGTAGTGACCACCTTCCAGGAAATCGGACTGAAGGATTTCCCTCTTTCCAGATTCTGGGGAACCAACCACCAGCGGAGGCTCTTGCGAACGGAAGGGGACAAGGACATTGGTAAGTCCAGAGCCTGAACTTTTTTGTTCCAGGCTGACAGTATGGCCCTTTGCAACTTCCTTGAATGGAATTGACCGTAGGGTACTGCTTCGAATGATGCCACCATTTTTCCCAGCAGCCTCATGCACAGGCGTATGGATGGCTGTCTTTTTGAACCCACTAAGTGGATCAAATCTCTCAAAGACGACCCCTTTTCTTGAGGCAAGAAAATTTTTCTCTGGTCTGAATCCAGCCTTAGCCCCAAGTATTCCAGACTTTTGACTGGTTTTAGGGCTGACTTGTCTCGGTTGATAATCCAACCGTGATATTCCAGATACTTGATTGTCTCGTGAACAACCACTTCTAGTTTTTCCACTGAGTGGTCTATCAGCAACAAGTCGTCTAGATATGCCATTATCGTTACACCTCGTGTTCTTAGATTGGCCAATAATGGGGCCAGAATTTTTGTGAACACTCTTGGTGCTGTGGCCAGACCGAAGGGTAAGGCTCTGAACTGAAAATGGCGCCCTTCTACCGCAAAGCGTAGAAATTTTTGGTGGGCTGGAAAGATGGGAATGTGCAAATAAGCATCTTTGATGTCGATCGAGGCTAACCATTCCTCCCCTTGTAGGGCAGTGGCTACCGATCGGATCGACTCCATCCGGAAAGTCCTGATATGTAGGAATTTGTTTAGCCCTTTTAGATTTAATATGGGCCTCACGTCCCCGTTTGGCTTCGGGACTGTAAAGAGGTTTGAGTAAAACCCGAACCCCCATTCTTCCAGGGGAACCTCTATAATTACTGCTTGGAGCAATAATTGTTCCAGTGCCAACAGGAGGGATCCTCTCTTCTGGGGATCCCTTGGCACGTTTGACCTTATAAAGCGGGAAGGAGGGGAGTTTTTTAACTCCAATTTGTATCCCAGATTTACTGCGGAGAGCACCCATCTGTCTCGGATCGTGTCCCGCCAGGTCTCTGTGAACAACTGAAGTCTTCCCCCCACCCGATTGGGTGGGGGCAACCCTTCATGCATTTGACTTTGGGGGAGGTTTTGTACCTCTCCTGCTCCAGGGCTTCTTGTTACCCTGCAATTGTCCCTGATTTTTACCTCCGGGATTTGACCGAGGAGGCCGTCGGAACTGTTTCACAGCCGATGTCCTAGGGACTGGAGAAGCAGGCCTCTTAAAAGAGGGACCTCCAACTCTATTTTTAACCGGCAAAAGTGTACTTTTACCGCTGGAAATTCTCTGGATATATTTGTCCAGGTCTTCCCCGAATAAGCGTTCACCATGAAATGGGAAGCTGACCAGCAATTTTTTACAGGGAGCTTCAGCAGACCAGTTTTTGAGCCATAGAAGCCTGCGCATATGTACTACAGACAGCGTAAGGCGGGAGGCCTGATGGATTGAACACTTTATAGCGTCCACCGCAAAGCATAAGGCTCTAGGTAGATCAGCTAGGGCAAGAGCCTGCTGATCTGGCAAGTCCCTTAAGACCTGTTTCAACTGATCCTTCACTGCTTGGCAGACCCCAATAGCTGCCACTGCTGGTTGTGTCACCAATCCTGCTGTAGAAAAAACAGATTTTAATAAGGACTCCAATTTTTTATCTATTGGGTCCTTGAACATTTGGACATTATCCACCGGACATGTCAGTGATTTATTCACACAAGAGATGGCTGCGTCCACTGTAGGGACCCTCCATTTTCTGATGAACTTATCCTCCATGGGATAGACCACCGGAAATCTCTTGGGGGGAGTAAATATTTTGTCAGGATGCTCCCAATCCTGGTAAATGAGCCCTTCCAGTAAAGGATGGATCGGAAAGGAACAAACAGTCTGGGGAGCTTTTAGCGACCCCAACGAGGAGACAGAAGTGGATGATGGCTCCGCAAGTGGCATTTTAAATGCTGATCGGACCATATTAGTCAGGGACTGAACCCATAACCTTTCAGCATGTGATGCTGAGAACGGCTCTTCCACTGTTGATTCCTCTACAACCGAATCGACCTCATCCTGATCCCCTTCAGGTAGGTCGATCCCTGTAAGGGACTGTTGCTCTGTTAACAGGCACTCTGAGGGAGGAGACGGAGATCGGGCGCTTTTCTCCTGTGACAGGGAAGCCGCGATCAATGCTGACAATCTCTCTTCCAGCCCTCCCAGAGCTGAGGAAAAAACCTCCTCTGTTACATACACAGGAGCAGGTGAACTGAGGACAGCCACAGTACCAGGTACTCCTGAGGGTGCTCTACGGTCACTAACCTCTGATTCTTCAGGGGAGACTGGTGCAGCCGAAGCATGCCCAAGATCCTCAGAGCCCGATGGAGACCCCCTATTCCTCCTGGAATTTCTAGTCCCGGAGTTTTTAGACGGCATATTCCTAAGCCACAAAGCTGAGGTATTCCAGCCGAAATACACCAGTTACTGACAATAGTCTAGCATAAATGCTGCTATAAGAAACAGTTGGTGTCTACTAATGTGCCTTTCTAGGGGATGCCTGTATCAACCGCTTGCTGTATGCCTTCTTTAAATGTTGCCAGCTCTGTCTCTGTACTTCATAGCCAGCTCACCACACAAAATTGTGGTTTTTAACATGCTGGGACGCCCGCACATGCGCAGAAGCGCTGCGGCGTGCACAGAGCGTCATCCCCCAGGCTCCGCCCCCTTTCCCGGCTCACCTCTATATATAGAGGCGCGTGCACGCGCGCGGCCACGTGCGCCTTCGGCGCTAATTTCGAAAATGGAAACCAGGGACAAGAGCCTGGGCCCCTTTGCCGCAGGCCGGGGGATGGACGAGCATTGCAACATGGCAGAAGAAGCAGTTTCCCATAAGAGAACTCACCATCTGCCTGGACTCGCTCTGATGAAAAAACTAGTCCACATGACAAGAAACGTTCCACAGCGGCCTCTAGTGGACAAACACAGGTACCGCAGTCTAATATATTAAATATATATAAAAAAATATTTTTTTTTTTTTTCTTGACCACCATTAAAAATTATTACATTTTTTTAGTAGTTACAGGCATGCACAGAATTTTGCGGGAATACCATTAGGTAACAGACAGAAAGATAAATTAGGCTTGGGGGTCCCCCAATAGAACCAAGTTCCTGGGGGCCCCCACTTACCTGTTCCCCGCTGCAGGACTTTGGTCCACAAAAGCCCAAACTTCACCTATCACGGCAGGCATTGTAATCAAACCTTCAGGGACCGGGTTCCCAAGGATTCCACTCCCCTGGACCTGTATAGCACCCTGCACAGAAAACATCTTGGTCGTGGGTATGACCAGAGCTCTGGATCCCAGGGTCCAGCTCTCCTAAGAGAAGCATTACAGGCAAAACCTTGCTCTTCTCTGCAAGACCCGGGTACCGACCGTTTAGCTATGAAGCTTTTTTGGTCGGATCCGGAATAGCTTACTGAGGCCCAAAAGAACCTGTACGCAAGCTCAGTGAAAAACACATGTTTCTTCTTGGCCAACACCTTAGACACTGGCAAAAAACTGAGGTGCTCCCGGATGGGAGGGGCTTATATAGGGGAGGGTACTTCCGGTTTTGGAAGTTGCCAGTGCCAGCACCTGACGGTATCTATATAACCCATTAGTAATGACTATGTCGCTCTGTGTCCCGTGATGTACGAGAAAGAAAAACTCTCGCCTTCGATGAGTCCAGAATCAGCCCCAGGTATTCTAGGCGCTAATACCGACTTCTGGAGGTTCAGTATCCATCCAATGTCTTGGAGAGTCTGACTGGCTATCGACACGTCGTCCTCTAATTCTGAGCTGGAAGCTCTCAGAAGAAGATCGTCTAAGTAACCTATGACGGCAATGCCTCGCTGGCTGAGCAAAGCTAGAATCGGGGCGAGCACCTTGGTGAAAACTCTTGGTGCTGACGCCAGGCCAAAGGGGAGAGTCATGAACTGATAGTGGTCCTCCCCGACCGCGAAACGCAGAAACCTCTGGTGCCAGTCGCAAATGGGGACATGCAAGTACGCGTCCTTGATGTCCAGGGATGCCAGAAAGTCCCCAGGATGGAGTGCAGCTACCACCAAGCGAATTGATTCCATCCTGAATTTCTGAACCTTCGCAAAGGCATTGTGGGCCTTGAGGTCTAGGATTGGACGAACTCCGTCCTTCTTTGGGACCACAAACAGATTTGAGTAGAATCCCTGAAACCTGTCCTGCCGCGGTATGGGTATGATTACCCCGCGCCTTAACAAGTCTTGAACTGCACCAGTCAGGGCAGCCCGCCGAGATGGTAGGAGAGGAATATTTGAGGGAAAGAATCTGTTTGGTGGACAAGAAAGAAACTCGATCTTGTACCCTGAAGAGATCACTTCGAAAACCCACTGGTCGGAAAGCAGGGAGGTCCAGTGAGCTGTGTACTTGCAAAGACGTCCCCCCACCCAAATATCGGGTGGGGGCAAGACCTCATGCAGAAGCGGACTTGTTTGTGGGCTTGGATTGCTTGGCTTGGCAGGGTCTGCTATGTTGTACCCGACTGACGAAAATAGCGCTTTTGCGTGAGGAAGGAAAGCCTGTTTACGGGGCGGCCCCTTACCCTTGGTGGACTGAGGTAGAAGAGTGCTCGTACCTCCAGTGACATCCTTAATAATGTCGTCCAGTGAGGCGCCAAAGAGCCTCCAACCTTTGAAAGGCAAATCTGTTAGAGCTTTCTTAGAAGCTTGGTCAGCGGACCAGCACTTCAGCCATATCAGGCGTTGTAAGACCACCACGGATACAGAGGCCCTGGAGATTAAGGGAGTCACATCCAGGATTGCATCACATACATACACCAGACCCTGCACCACACCAAAGTTGCAGCCACAAACGGCCGCAATGCTGACCCCAGCATGGCGAACACGGTCCGAATCACCGCTTCGGATCTCCTATCAGTAGGGTCCTTAAAGGCAGGGGTTGCCTCCACCACGACAGTGGTTACTTTGTTCAACCTCGATACCGGGGGGTCAACAACATTTTCTCTCTTCAAAAGGGTAACGGACCGCCATGCGCTGAGGGACCACAAAGGACCTCTGCGGCCGCGTTCCCATTCCTTATCTATGAATCTGTCAAAGAAATCAACATAAGGAAAAACCTTTACAGAGCGGGTCGTTTTGTGTGACCCAAAAGGGTTTGACACCCCAGTGGATGTCTCAGCAACATCTTCAAGCTTGTTAAGGGTGTCCCTTACTGCATTGATAAGTGCTCCCACAAGTGCTCTATCCTGCACTGTCCTCAGTGCCCGGACGGTCCTGGTCCATGTCCTCTGACGCCTCAGAACAGGGGTCCTGTGCTGCAGCCAGGCTCGAGTCAGAGCATTCCCCAGGAGATGGCGGGGGGATTTTTACCCCCCTTACGCCCGCATGCCACGTCCACCCTGGCAACAAATGACTCCAGGACTGCCGACAAATTGTCCACGGTAACCGCAGGGGCACCAGTTGCTGCCACCGGAATGTCTGGGGAAGAAATATCAGCTTCAGACTCCATTCTGACCCACTGACAGTCCTTAGGGACTAAGACAAGACACTTGTGACAAAAAAAGTCCACCCTCCTAGCTGCGCTGACCGGGGGGGGGGGGGGGGTTTACCCAGGGACTCACCACCCAGCCAGAGACTGTAAAGCGCCGCTGTCCGCCTGCCTCACACACTGCGTGTGACTGAGGTGTTCTGTGAGGTAAATAGCGCTATTCGCACAGTTCAGGGAGCCTCCAGCACTAGAGGCTAAGCCATACAGTGAAAACCACATCCAAAATGGCCACCGGACACCTCAGGGAAAAGGGGCGCGGGCTACAAGAAAACGGCCGCCCGCAATGAAGACCTGCGCCACAGCGCGGCCACAACAAAATGGCCGCCAATGGAATTTTTCAATGTTAAATGAAAACCAACAGAAAATGGCGCCGGCGCTACCAAAAATGGCGCCCGAGCATGAGGACGAGGAGAAGGCCGCTGGGACACCTAACGGAGGCCCCCCAGAAAGCATGGCACCCTCACAGAAGCAGACCCTGACAGCTTTACAGCCCCCAACCGGGATACAGAGCCCCCACAGGTACACCTCGTCGATGCAGTAGGCCCCGCACTGGAGAGGAGGAAAAAGGAGGGGGACAGGGAGGACAGGGGACTCTCTAATGACCCTCTAGGAAGCCCAGCTGTTCCAAACTGACACAAAACAGGAGGAACTGTACTTACTTGTCCACGCGTGGACATGCTGGTGCATTCCAGACAGACTCACCGCTGGACATACGAAGTGGCTGTCGGCCATGGCTCACTGTGACTGAACCCTGAGTAGGTCAGTCATATGTGGGCCCTGGAGCAAAAAACTCACTAGCCACCCCTGGAGCAACGGGGCATGTCGTGGCTGACCCAGCGCTCAGCTAAGGTCTGCTCACGCTCGATGGCCGGACTGGGGAGACTACCAGGATCTATAATATCCAGCTTGTCACCCAGCCGGCACTTGATAGAAGATCACAGGATTAAAAAATAAAATAAAAGTAAAAATGTCTGTAGGACTCTGGGCCCAAGGGGGAGCCAGGTCCTTCTCTACTAAGCAGAAAAAAACTGAGCTGCATGCTGCAGGGTGAGGGGTAATGACCGGAGGGTCCGCCCCCTGGGCGGGGCTGTTCAAGTTACATGTTTTAAGATAACTAACATGTTCTGCCTAGTCCTCTCCTAATAGACAGAACATAACCCACTTTGTCAAGATTTGAGGAGCTGTGTCCGTCCATGGACGAAAAGAGAATTTTTTTTTTCGTTTTATCTACTGAGAGATGTAGGAATTCTTTCAAGATTGGGTTATACTGCACTGGCAAAAGAAATTTGTTGGCTGAAGGAGAGGTATCTACACCCGAAGCTGTCTCAAGTACAAGATGCCAGATATCGACCTTCTGGCCTCCCAGGTTTATTAATCACTTCCATACCGGGCCATAGACAAATCACTCCGGCGAGGACATTTCCTCCCTCCGGGTGGACGTCATCCTATCCTCGCTGCAACGTGGCAATCGGGGATGAGGCGTGTCCCTCGGGACACAGCCCATCCTCGATGAGGGTAAAGAGCCAATAAATATGGCTCGGCTCTTTGCCACGTAACCGTCTGTGTCCAATCACAGCCGGTCAGGTGTTGTGCTCGTAATCGCCGCCCGTGTGCGCAGATGAGGCATATCCCTCGGACACAGCCCATCCCAGATCAGGGTAAAAAGCCAATTAAATTGACTATTTACCACGTGACTGGCTGTGTCCAATCAAAGCCATTCACAAATGACAAAAAAACAGCTGTAGTGCCGTTTGCGGGTTCTCCTCCTCAGTGTGCGAGGAGGAAACCTGGAAGAAAAATGTGCTGCTACTGCAGTGATGTGCCCCGGTTGCCCCACAAATAAAGAGTACCTGTCACAGCCCATCAGATGACCTGTAACAAGCCCCAGAGTATCTGCCACCATCCCATCAGAGTATCTGCCACCATCCCATCAGAGTATCTGCCACCAGCCCATCAGAGTATCTGCCACCAGCCCATCAGAGTATCTGCCACCAGCCCATCAGAGTATCTGCCACCAGCCCATCAGAGTATCTGCCACCAGCCCATCAGAGTATCTGCCACCAGCCCATCAGAGTATCTGCCACCAGCCCATCAGAGTATCTGCCACCAGCCCATCTGCCACCAGCCCATCAGAGTATCTGCCACCAGCCCATCAGAGTATCTGCCACCAGCCCATCAGAGTATCTGCCACCAGCCCATCAGAGTATCTGCCACCAGCCCATCAGCGTATCTGCCACCAGCTCATCAGCGTATCTGCCACCAGCCCATCAGAGTATCTGCCACCAGACCATCAAAGTATCTGCCACCAGACCATCAAAGTATCGGTCACGAGCCCATCAGAGTATGTCACCAGCTTATCACAGTACCCGAGTACCTGTCACCAGCCCATGCCTCAGAATATATGTTGGGGTGTTTGCTTTTCAAAATGGGGTCACTTTTTGGGCGTTTCCCTTGTCCTGGTGCTCCAGGACCTTCAAAAGTGTGATAGATTGTCAGGAAACAAAATGTGTAATTTATGCTCCTAGAACACCTGTCACGTATCAGATAAGACCAGAACTATGTGGACTGCAACAGAGGAAACCCAAACGTGTGTAAGTGAAATATAATGATTTATTAAAGATAAGTGAAATAATATAGATACAACCACCTCCAATACCACACAGTGCACAACAACCAATACCAAACAGAACACACAAATAATAACAGTAACAGACAAATATGTACAAGTAATGGGGAAAACCAGAATCATAAACAGGGCCAGGCCAGGGTCGTCAACAGGGGATCAGCAGCTGTGGAAAGGGAAAACAAACAGGACAAGGAGAGGATGGATGGATCACAGGAGGGATGGGTACAGGTACAAGGCTCAGGGTTCAGGTAAAAATACAGAGCTTCTCAGGATCAGGGCGCAAGGAGAGATAACCAAGGCAAAGTAAGAGTGTGTCTGCCAGGTATTTATACACATCTCCTGCAATCGGACTCAAGTGATGCCTAATTGCAGGAGATGATGTCGGCCCCACACTGCCAGGAACCACCCACTGGTGGATACCAGTACTGCGGCCCAAAGATCACATAATACCATCACCAGGGAAAAGCTCCCCTGGCAGTTCCAGAATGCCAGGAGACACCTGCTGGTGGACCACAGTACTACACGCCAAATATCAGGCAGTGTCACCAGTGGATGGTAACTTCCCTGACAACGCCTGATGGTGCTCCCTGAATGTTGGGGCTCTCTATGTGGCTAGGCTGTGTAAGTGTCTCACATATGTGGTATCACCATACTCAGGACGAGTAGCATAATATATTTTGGGGGTAATTTTTGCCATGTACAAGCTATGTGTTAGAAAAATCTTATAAATTAACAACTTTGTGTAAAAAATAAATAAATAAATAAATAAATAAATAGGATTTTTTGTACTTACTCTAAAATCCTTTTCTCGTTAGTCCATGGACGGACACAGCTCCTTAAATCTTGACAAAGTGAGTTATAGGGGAGGACTAGGCAGAACATGTTAGTTATCTTAAAACATGTAACTTTAACAGAGTTGAACAGCCCCACCCAGGGGGCGGTCCCTCCGTACATAACCCTCCTACCTGCAGTCAGCAGCTTCAGTTCGTAGTAAAGAAGTACAAAACCTAAAAAAAGGAGGGGTGGGTGCTGTACGGTGAGTAAAAAAAATCTTTTTTTTTTCTCGTCGATGGACGGACACAGCTCCTTAAATCTTGACAAAGTGGGACGTCCCCAAGCAGTGTCAGAAAAAACGAGGGGTGGGAACAGCAATCAAAAGAAGACTTAACTTCACCCCAAACAAACAGAGCTCCTCACAGAGGAGTTGCAACCTCAAACAGCTGCCTGCAACAAACTCGCAGTCAAGGAAGCATCCGAAGATGCACACACATCAACCTTGTAAAACGTTGGGAAAGTGTGAACAGACGACCAGGTCGCCGTCTCACACACTTTGAAGACAGATGCCATATGTCGGAAAGCCCAGGAAGCACCAATTGCCCTGGTTGAATGCGCCGTGACAGGAAAGGGAGGCGCCTGCCCCTAAAGGGCATAGGCTTGGATGACGATCAGCCTGATCCACCTCGAAAGGTGGCCGACGAGACCGGCAGAACCCTCTGTGGACCAGATACCGGCACGAACAGTGAGTCAGAACTACGAAACGGAGCAGTAGCAGACAGGTACACCCGTAGGGCACGTACCACGTCCAAGGTATGTAGCACAGCCTCCTGGGATGCGATGGCCGAGGGCACAAGGATGGAAACACAATGTCCTTGTTTAGGTGAAAAGCCGAAACCACCTTAGGAAGGAATGAAGGTTACGGGCGAAGCACCGCTTATCCATATGGAGGACCAAGTAAGGCGACTTGCAAGACCAGGCCGCCATTCCAGAAACCCTTCTGACCAAAGTAATAGCAACTAGAAAGGCAACTTTCTGAGAAAGAGTGGAAACTCCCTGATGTTCTCAAAGGGAGGTTCCTGAAGAACCGAGAGCACTAGAGACAAGTCCACAGAGGAAGCGGTGGTCCAATCGGGGGAACCACGCATCGGACCCCCTGCACACACGTACTTACCAGTGAGTGAGCCACCAGGGGCCGTTGGAAGAAGACAGCCAAGGCTGAAATCTGCCCCTTAACAGTACTCAAGGCAAGGTTCATATCCACTCCACACTGTAAGAACAGCAGGATCCAAGAAACCGGCCATGTCCGTGGGCGCCCGGCCATCACATCACATATAGAGATGTAGGCCTTCCAAGTGCAATAGTAGATCGGCCGGGAAGAAGATGAAGGGGATTACCGAATCTGCCAGACCACGGTCCCTTAGTACCTGGCTTTCAATAGTCAAGGCGTTAAAGCCAGCGACTGTAAAACAGGATGAAGCATGGGACCTTGAGACAGAGGGTCCTCCCGCATTGGCAGCCGCCGGGGAGCGCCAGCTACCAGTCTCCCGAGGTCGGCGTACCAGGGACGCTGGGACCAATCTGGGGCGATCAGAATCACCAGAATCCCCGCGGCCTCCACTCTGCGGAGCAGACGAGGAAGCAATTCCAGTAGGAGAAAGGCATAAATTCCCAATGGAGCCACAAATGCGTCCAACACGTCTGCCCAGGGAGCCTTGGACCTGGCCAAAAACCTCGGCACCTGCAATTGAGTCGAGAAACCAGGAGATCCACAACTGGTGTGGCCCAATTCCGACAAAGTAATTGAAAAAACTTCCGGGTGAAAAGACCATACTCTTTGGTCCAGCGACTCAGATAGTTTGTCTGCCAGGTCTCTATGCGGGGGTGTAAGCAACCGATAGAGCCGGCACGCTCCTTTCGGCCCCACTTGGGATGCAAGCGACTACCGACGCTGCGGCCATCCAACTGAAACCTGATCAGACGCCCCTGAAGTCTCTGCGACCACTTGGAGAGGCACAGTCTGATCGCTCGAATTTCAAGGATATCGATCGGCAGTCGAGATTCTTCCAGACCGTGAGGCTGGCGTCCGTCGTGATCACAGTCCTATGGAAAGGAAGCAACGACCTCCTGGACCCAACAATTTCACCGCCAACTGGAGCGTCTGCAACTGCTCCAAAGGAAGGAAGACCTTTGCCTCCAAAGAATTCAGGATCAAGTCTAGGGACTTCAGACACTGAGACAGGAACAACACCGACTTCTGTATGTTCAGTACCCAACCAAAGTCCCGGAGGGTCCGACTGGCTATAGACATGTCCTCCTAAGTCTGAGCCAGAAGCAGCTCTCAGAAGAAGAACGCCCAAGTAGCCCACGATACCAATGTCTCGCTGTCTCAGCAAAGCCCAGATCAGGGCGAGCACCTTGTGAACAACTCTGGGTGCCGACACTAAGTCAAATCACAAAGCGCAGAAAACTCAGATGGCTGTTGCAGATGGGGAGATGCAAGCATGCGACCCTGGTGTCGAGACGCCAGAATCCCCCAAAAACAATACATACACACTGTAAGGAAAGATTCCATCCGCTGGTAATATTTATCATCTGGCGTGCAGTACTGAGGTCCATCAGCAGGTGTCTCCTGGCAGTTTTGAACTGTCAGGAGAACTTCTCTCTATTGGTGTTATGTCATCCTTGGGCCGCAGTACTGGCGTCCACCAGCGGATGGATCCTGGCAGTGTGGTGCAGATGTTACTTCCTGCAATCAGGGGTCACCTGAGCCTGTATAATATAAATACCCGGCAAGTGCACACACACACTGCCCTGGTATCGTCCTCGTGCCCTGATCTGTACTTGCTGCTTGTTTACCTGAACCTGTTTCTGAATCTGCTACCTGAGTTCCTGATCCTGTTTCCCTGTCCTGACCCATCCATCTATCCTCTCCCTGTCCTGTGTTCCTTACCCCATCTGCTGATCTCCCTGTGTATGACCTTGGCCTGGCTAACGTTTATGCTTCTGGAATATCCCTTTGTCCATCTGCCTACCTGCTGTGTATGGCCCTGGCCTGGCTATTGTTTATGATTCTGGCATTTCCCATATTTGTCTGTTATTTGTGGGTCTCTGTCTGTTGGTTGGTTTGTTGCACTGTATCATATTGGGGGTGGTTATACTTATATTATTCCCTCACCTAAATAAATCTTTATATATTTCACTTATATGTGTTTGGTGTTCCTCTGTTGCTGGCCACACAGTTCTGGTCACACCCGGTACATGACACACACACTGTGTATGTGGTAATGCGTATGTTCATACTGTGGCGCCGAAGACGCGCATGTCTTAGGAGTGTGGGAGGAAACCGGAGTACCCGGAGGAACCCCACGCAGACACAGGGAGAACATGCAGATTCCAGGCAGACGGTGTCGGGGTCTGGGTTTGAACTGGCGACCCTCTGCTGCCAGGTGAGGGAGTTAATCACAACCCCACTGTGCTGCCCTACAAGGTAATGAGGGCCCTGAGGTCCAAGATTGGACGGACACCGTCCTTCCGTGGGACTACCAACAGATTTCGAATAGAATCCCTGAAACCCTTCCACCAGGGGCACAGATAAAAATATTCTGCACTAGAGCAAGTCATGTACTGTTCGCAACAAGGCAGACCGACGAGCCAGAAGGATAGGAAAAATTTGAGGGGCAGACCTGTTTGGTGGACAAGTAGAGGGTCTATCTTGTACCCCAAATTGACCACCTCACAGAGAAGCGGAGAGGTCCACCGAGCTGCAAACTCGCAAAATCATCCCCCCCACCCTTGAGTCGGGTGGGGACAAAATACCATGCGTAGCATGGAATGTCAGCTGGCACATTCGTGCACGCACCCTGGGACGCTTCTGTCCCCCAGCTAGAGCCTTGTCAGCTCGGGAGGATCTACTGACGAAAATACTGCTACTGTGCGAAATCGGAGGGCCCTGGCCAACGGCGCGGCTCCTTCCCCACAGAGGACTGAGAGAAGAGTGCTCTTACCTCCAGTGAAATCTTAATGTCGTCCAGTGAGGTACCAAAAAACCTCAGAATCTGCCAGAGCTCACTCGGGAGCTTAGCCAGCGGACCAGCATGCCAGCCAATCAGGCGGCGCAGCACCACCGCAGATACAGAGGTTCTGGAAATCATTTACATACACACACCGAGCGTGTATTAGTCTATACGGTTTTACCGTGGTGCCGAAGGCGCGCGTGTCCGAGTGTGGGAGGAAACCGGATCACCCGGAGGAAACCCACGCAGACACAGGGAAAACATGCAAACCCCAGCAAACTGCGACGGGGCAATTTTAAAAACACACACTGTGTATGTATATGTGTTTACCGTGGTGCAGAAGGAGCACATGCCTTTGGGGTGTGGGAGGAAACCGGTGTACCCGGAGGAAAACCACGCAGACACAGGGAGAACATGCAAACTCCAGGCAGAGGGTGTCGGGGTCCTGGTTCGAACCAGTGACCCCTTGCTGTCAGATGAGGGAGTTAACCACCACACCACTGTGCTGCCCCACATGGAAAATCGCAGTCATATATAGGTCGCAATACTGACCCCAGCATCACTGCCCTCCTATCAGAAGGGTCCTGTATTAAACCAGACCACCATGCGCTGGGGAACCACAAGGACCTCTGCGGCCGTTCCCATTCCTTATGTATGAACTATCAAAGAAAGTAACATAAGGAAAAAACGCCACAAAGCGGGCAGATTTGTGTGACCTAAGGGAGACAGACTCCTCTGCGTAAGTCCCACACAGCATCAGAAGTGCCCTGACAAACATTTCCCAGAAGATGGCAGGGGGAGGGGGCACTTTCTTAACCCCCCTTACGCCCGCAATCCGTTTCTACCTTGGCAACAAAAGGTTCCAGGACTATCTATAATGTATCCAAGGAAACCGCCGGTGCAGGGGCACCATTTGCTGCCTCTGGCAATGTATGGGGAAGAAAAGTCACATACTGACTCCATAAAAACGCCCACTGACAGCCCTCAGGGACCAAGTGAAACACACATAAGAGTCCACCCTCCATGCTGACTGACCGGGGGGGGGGGCAACCGAGGGGACTCACCGCCCAGGAGACCACTCAGCACCGCTGCCCGCCTTGTACACACAGCGTGTGTGTGATGAAGAAGCTGTGATGAGAAGATACTGCGCTGTTCAGAAGCCAGTGCTAGAGGCCAAACCCACCCCAAAATGTCCGCCAGACGCCTCAGATGTAAAAGGGCGCGGACCACAAGAAAATGGCCGCCCGCAATACAGCGCGGCTACAAGAAAATGGCCGCCAATGGAAGTGTAAATACAGCAAAAAACACACTGAAAATGGCGGCAGCGCCGCAAAAATGGCGCCCGAGGCCAGGGATGTGGATGAGAAGGCCTGCAGAGACTTCCCAGGAGACAGACCCCACTCACAGAAAGCGGACCCTGGCGCCCCACAGGGACTCTGAGCCCCCCCACAGGTACACCCCGGATGCAGCGGGCCCTAGGGCAGGAGGGGAAAGGGTGACAGAGCAGGGAAAGGGACAGGAGAACCCCTAAATCCCAGGAATGCCCAGCTGTTCCATCCTCCCGAGACAGGAGGAACCGTACTTACCCGTCCTTGTGAGGACAAGCTGGCGCGTAGCTGTCGGCCCGGTCCACTGTGAATGAGGCACAAGCAGCCCAGTCATATGTGGACCCCGGAGCATGTACTCACCGGCCACCCCTGGAGCCATGGGGTATGTCGTGGTCAGAACCAAGCACGAAGCAAGGGCCTGACACACTCGATGGCCGGAACTGGGAAGACTACAAGGATCTATAGTATCCAGCCTGTCGCCCAGCCGGCAGTTGATAGAAGATATCACAAAAAAATAAAAAATGTATTAAATAAAACAAGAATTTTCCTCAGGACTCTGGGCCCAAAGGGAGCCATGTCCTTCTCTGCTAGGCAGGAAAAAACTGAAGCTGCTGACTGCAGGTAGGAGGGTTATGTACAGAGGAACCGCCCCCTGGGCGGGGCTGTTCAACTCTGTTAAAGTTAAAAAAAGAGAAAAAAAGTTTTTATTTTATTTTCACGTTTTCCAAAAACTTTTGGAAAAAATGACACGTTGAAAAGACTCATTATGCCTCATAGTATATACGTTGGGGTGTTTGCTTTCCAAAATGGGGTCATTTTGTGGGTAATTCCACTGTTCTGGTGCTCTAGGACCTTCAAAAGGTGTGATAGGTCATCATGAAATATGTGTAATTTATGCTCCTAGAACACCTGATGGTGCTCCCTGCATGGGCCTCTGTATGTGGCCAGGCTGTGTAAAAGTCTCACATGTGGTATCGCCATACTCAGCAGGAGTAGCAGAATATATTTTGGGGTGTGTTAGAAAAATCGTATAAATTGACAACTTTGTGTAAGAAAAAATACAATTAAATTTTCTTTACTCATTTTCCCAAAATTTGTGGAAAAAGATGACATGTTCAAAAGACTCATAATAACCCACAGAATATATGTTGGGGTGTTTGCTTTCCAAAATGGGGTCATTTTGTGGGTAATTCCACTGTCCTGGTGCTCCAGGACCTTCAAAAGTTTGATAGGTAGTAATGAAATTAGATATGCTCCTAGAATGCCTGATGGTGCTCCCTGCATGTTGGGCCTATGTATGTGGCCAGGCTGTGAAAAAAGTCTCACATGTGGTATCGCCATACTCAGAAGGCATAGCAGAATGTATTTTGGGGCTTAATTGATAGTATTGCTTATGCTGTGTATGAGAAATAACTAACATTTGTATAAAAAAAAAAGTGAATTTCCTAATTTTCCCAGGAATTGTGGGAAAAAATTACAACTTCAAAAAACTCACCATAGCTCTTACTAAATAACTTAGACTGTTTACTTTCCAAAAAGGGGTAATTTGGGGGGTATTTGTACTTTCCTGACATTTTAGGGCTCAAGAAATTAGATAGGTCGCCAGTAGCTAGTAGACGCTATAACATTTCAAAAGATCAAATATACATTATTATTTTTTTTACCAAAGATATGCAGCAGTATAAATTGTGGCCCAAATTTATCAACAAATAGAAACTAATAAAAAGTTTATTTTTTATGTTTTTTTTTTCTTACCGTATATACTCTAGTATAAGCCAAATTTTTCAGCCATTTTTTTAGGGCTGAAAATACACCCCTCAACTAATACTCAAGTCAGTACCTGAAAATCTTCTTAGACTGCGGGCGGCGTCCATTGTTTAAATATCGCGGCTTTCTCCTGGTCCCGTTCCGTGATATGCGTTTCCAGCAAACACTGTGTTCCGTGATAGGCGGAACACTCAACACAGTGTTTGCTGGAAACGCCTATCATGGAACGGGACCAGGAGGAAGCCGCGATATTTAAACAATGGACGCTTGCAGTCCAAGAAGAATTTCAGGTACACCGACTCGGGCACAGGGAGGCTGCAATGGACACAGTGAGGTTGGGCACAGTAAGCTGGCAATGGGCACAGTAAGGTTGGGCACAGTGAGGTGGCAATGGGCATAGTAAGCTGGCAATGGGCACAGTAAGGTTGGGCACAGTGAGGTGGCAATGGGCAGTGAGGTGGAAATAGGCACAGTGAGGTGGGCAATAGGCACAGTGAGGTGGCAATAGGCACAGTGAGGTGGCAATAGGCACAGTGAGGTGGCAATAGGCACAGTGAGGCGTGAAAATGGGCATTGTTGACCCTCGTCTCCGCTTACAGTAGCGGCTGCATTTCCCCCCTCTAGGCTTATACTCGAGTCAATCAGTTTTCCCAGTTTATTGGGGTAATATTAGGTACCTCGGCTTATACTCGGATCGGCATATACTAGAGTATATACAGTATATCGCAAAAAAAAAAAAAAACCCAGTGGTGATTGAATACCACCAAAAAAAAAAAAAAAAAAAAAAAAAAAAAAAGCTCTATTTGTGTGAAATAATAACTTTTTTTGATATCCGCTGATGCAGAAAGTCTCACTGCTTGAGCGAGGCACCCCTTCATTTTGAAGAGAAATTATCTCCTGGCTTGGAGGGGTTTGCAGAACTGGGAGTGGGGTTTTGGCTTGAGTTCCAAAGCCTGAGATTGGCAGAAGGCATGCTTCTTGGAAGTAGGAGAGGCAGGTTTTTGAACCATAGGCTTAGCGATATACGTCGGCTGAATGGCAGCGGTAGGCAAATGGGCGTACAGGTACGTCCCCTTTAAGAAGCCGCACGCTGCCGGAGGCATACGCCCGCCGCACTCTCCATGACCCGAGAACTCGATGTTCGCCGGCAGCCCGCGATAGTGTCACGGAGAGGCAAAATGGGGGGATGATTGTGTAAACAAGGCATCTCCCTGTTCTGCCTAGTGACAGGACACTGATCGTCTGCTCCCCGTCATCGGGAGCAGCGATCAGTGTCGTGTCACAGTAAGCCCAGCCCACACAGTTAGAATCACTCCCTAGGACACACTTTACCCCTTCCCTGCCAGTGTCATTTACACAGTAATCAGTGCATTTTTATAGCACTGATCGCTGTACAAATGACAATGGTCCCAAAATAGCGTCAAGTGTGTCCGATGTGTCCGCCATGTCGCAGTCACGATAAAAATTGCAGATCGCCGCCATAACTAGTAAAAAAATGTTTTTTTATAAAAACGCCATAATTCTATCCCCTATTTTGTGAAATTGGGTGTAGCTGTAGGCAAAAATCAACCCTGGGATGGAAGGGCCCAGGCATAAACGTGGTAGGACAGAAGTCCTTTAGCAGGAAGATTCTAGACAGGCCATATTTAATGTCAGGCACAGGCAATATAATTAATGAGTTGGATCCAGCAACAACTTCCGATGATTATAGGATATGACTGAATCTCTGCAGAATCTGCACTGTTCGCTGGACATTGGCTGACATGGCGTTCATCCAGGTAACTTACAATGTATATCCTTTGGAAATCGATCAGAACCATGACTGGGGTAAGTACCTTGGTGAAAACCCAGGAGGCAGTAAAGAGGCGAAAGGGCAGGGCTACAAACTGGTAATTCCAATCGCCCGCTGTAAAATGCAGACAGCGTTGATAGGGAGGGAAGATGAGAATGTTTAAGTTAGCATACTGGATAACTACTGAAGGCAGAACATTGCTTGGAAGGAGGGAGGCAATGACTAACCTGGCAGAATCTACACATAACCTTTTTTAACCTGCAGGAACAAGATGAGAGCCTTAAGTTCCAGAGTAGGCTGAGCTGATCTGTTTGGCTTGGGAACTGAACAGGTTTGAGTAGAAAACCTGAAAGCGTTCCTTACTCTAAACTGGGGTGATGACTCCCACAAGAGAAACCTGTCTTTATGAGGGAGAGACGCAAATTATAGAGCATGAAGCGAGGAGACAGAGTCCAAAGCTCATGCTTGTAACCCTTGGAAATGATACTCTGGACACAAACATCTATAATTTTCTTTGACCAGAAGGTCAACAGGCTTTCCTCAACTTGACACCATCACTGAGAAGGCTTGAAGCCAGACGGCTTGTTTCAAGGTCCATGCCTTCTGAGAAAAGTTTGTTCAAGACTTGGAGCTGAAGGCCTGGGATGAACGAAAGTACCTTTTTCAAGTTTCAGGAATAGACTGTGCACCAAAAAGAAGTTCAAGCTTTCTTTTTCTTGGAGGTGGCGAGTACTCTTACAACCCAGGACCTCCTTGATGTATTTATCTGAGACACCAAACAGGCATTCGCCTGCAAAGGATAACTGCTCAAGGTGACTCTTCCATGGGAGCTCAACTGAAATTTAAGCCAAAAGATCTTGTGTATATGGTTGGAATGGAGACTGATCCGGAAAATTTAATGAAGTGTCTGCAAAGCCATTCCTGCAGTAGCGCAAGTCCATAGTTAAAAGGCCTTACTGAATGTGGACTGAGGCATCCGTTAGGAAGAACCAGCTTCAGAAGTAGGTCTACCCATGGAAATGTGAGCTTTCTTCCTGTGGTGGAGGAGAGTGATTTCCTTGATGTACTTATCCAAGGAAGGACCAAACAGATGTCTTCCCCCAAAGGAAACCTGTTCAAGGTGACCCAGTTAGGGGGACCCACAATGGTACAGAGCACTAACCTAAAAGCAGCTTTGTACATACCCATCTATTGGCCAATTTTCTAAAACTGCACTCTGTGGTAGAACTCCCGTATTCAACCTGTTTCGACTCTTTAGGTTAGGCTAAAAGTACATAGTTTTGAACAGCAAGTTGGATACAGCCAACTTTGGATAGTACCAGTGTTTGAATTTTGGTAAATCTTTAAGATGTCTGGTTTAGTTCAGTGCAAAACGTGTTAGGCATTTTTTTTTTCGTGGTACTTTTTGGAAGCTAGGATGCTGTCACATTTGTATGCATATTTCTAGTCTAGGCGATGACATTGCTTGTCTAAATTCCTTGGTTTGTGCCCTGTAGTCTGAGATCAGGAGGCTGTGTAATCCAATTTGTTCTGTTGGGCTGCCTTGCAAAAGAAAACCTTTTCCTCAAAGACTGCGCAGGAGAAGGGCAGTGTGGACAACTGTTGGGTCTGGAAGAGTGAGGCCGGTGGATCATAAACATGTAGCTTTTGGTGTGACACTGCATTACCTCTATAGTGTTCTTTCTGAGCTAGAAGCTAGAAGCAGATACAAATATTGCAAACATAGCTGCTTGTGAGATTGGCAACCCTTCTATGCACAGGAAGGAGGACCCTAAAAAAAAATGCAATGCCAAAAGTAACTGTTTTATCTGAGGTTGCAAAACAGGCAAGTGTTGTGGATAAGGGTCCTAAAGGGAAAAGTCTTCTTGTTGGTCATTAAATTGTAAGAGGTGTTTCTTTAGGAAAGTGGAAGTGTCAAAGGAAGCTAAGTGTTTGCCTGGTGCTACTGGAGAGATAAAAGGCACATTTCAAAAAAGCTAGTGGAAGAGTGCAATGTTGATGATGTTGTGCACCTTGGCACAAATGATTTGTTCCAGAACAGTGTGCATTCTGTACAGAAATGTTTTCAGAATTTGGGCCAGGATCTTCAACAGTTAGGGTGCACGGTTAAAAAAAATAAAACAAACATGTCATACTTGCCTCAACTGTGCAGTTCGTTTCGCACAGAGTGGCCCTGATCGTCTTCTTCTGGGGTCCCACGGCAGCTAACATGGCCCCTTACCGCAATAGATCCTGAGGGAGTTACCTTGCGGGCGCGCTCCCATGTCATACACTTGGCGTCCATAGCCGCCGAGTGTATGACTGCCTGTACCCCGGCAGCCGCGTCATTGGATTTGATTAACAGCAGCGGGAGCCAATGCCGCTGCTATGAATCTATCCAATGAAGAGCCGAGAAGCCATGAGGAGAGGGGGGGCAGGCACAGCAAGGTGTTTTTTCACCTTAATGCATAGGATGCATTAAGGTGAAAAAACAAGAGGGTTTACCACCCCTTTAAGCTGTACTAAAAGAGATGGTCTGCATCCCTCACATAAGGGCACTGAGCTTCTCTGTATGGAATTTAGAATTTTTTTGGACATGCATTTAAGTTGAGAAATGGGGGCAGAGATGCAATTGATGAGCATTTCTGTTCCCAGCAGGTTGAAACAAATGCAAAGGTTTGTGTTGCTAAGCACTTAGCTGATGGGGTGGTCACTTCAGTTGATGTTTCTGGTGGTAAAAATAAAGCAGTAGATCGTGTTCGTCATAGCATGTGCTCTAATGCTCATAGTTTAGTTAACAAGCTTTGTGAGCTGACAGATCTTATGTCTAGGGACAACTTGGACATTATTGCAAATACAGAGGCATGGCAATGAAGGGAGAGGTTTTGATTATGGGTGACTTCGCCTGCCATTAACTGGAATTATCAAACTGCTATTTACAAGCAGGAGCACTGTCTGGTGTTGAGATCGTAAAGAATTTGGGTTCTAGTAATCACCAATGTCTTTGGTTTGATATTAAAACAAAAACTGAAAAATCATCTACAAAAAAAAAAAAAGTTTTAGATTGCAAAAGGACAAATTTTGCTGATATGGGCAAATTTCTAAAAAATGAACTGAAAGATTGGAGTAAAATGACAGGAGTATGTAATCAGTGGGCACCTTTTAAAGTCTACCATCCTTAAGGCAACTACAGTCCCTGACAAAAGTCTTGTCGCTTCTCTATTTTGTAGAAACTCCTATTAACCTGACTTTTAATTAATCGGTGTTAGAAATAGCTCCTATGAAAAGCTAAAGCCCTCCCAAATGATGTTTAATGCACTGAAATAAATTAGTTTCACTGAAAAAAGATTTATCATTTAATCAAGACAGACAGGTCAAATTTTGGCAAGACAAAAGTTTTGTCGCCTATACAGAAATTGAACAACTTTACTGAAAATCCAAAAATATGCCAGAAAATTAGGTAGTGGTGCTGTGAGATCCAAATTTAATATCTTGTATGACTTCCATGAGCTTGAAGGACAGCATCCATGCGGTTTGGCAAGGATTCATACAATTTATTGATGAAGTCATCAGGAATAGCAAAGAAAACAGTCTTGCATGCCTCCCAGAGTTCATCAATATTTTTTGGTTTCGTCTTCCATGCTTCATCTTTCATCCTACACCACATATGCTCAATGATGTTCATGTATTGTGACTGGGCTGGCCAATCCTGGAGCATCTTGATTTTCTTTGCCTTAAGGAACTTTGATGTGGAGATGGAAGTATGCGATGGAGCACCATCCTGCTGCAAAATTTGGCCTTTTTTATGGTTGGGAATATAAGAGGTAGCTAAGATTTCTTGGTATTTTAGACTATTGATGTTGCCTCCACCCTGCAGATCCCTCGCACACCCCCATACTGGATGTAACCCCAGACCATGATTTTGCCTCCACCAAACTTCACAGTTTTCTAGGTAAATCTCGGCTCCATGCGGGTTCCAGTTGGTCTCCTGCAATATTTGCGGCGACTGTGGTGCAATTCAACAGAAGATTCAACTGAAAAATCCACCTTCTGCCACTTTTCCAGAGTCCATCCTTTTAGCAGGCTGTGGCCCTTGGCAAATGCCACACGGTTTTTCAATTGTCTTTTGTTTAGTGCTGGCTTATGGGCACTGATTCGACCATGGAGGCCATTTCGAGACAGAATCCGACAAACTGTTCTGGTTGACACAGGGACTTCAGGTGACCAGGTCTCGTGGAGCTCTGCTGCAGTGGAAAATGGGCTGGCCTTGGATTTTCAAGCCAACAAACGGTCCTCTCGAGCAGTTGTCTTGCGGGGTCGGCCTGACCTGGCCTTGTCCAAAACGTTTCCAGTCTCTTCAAATCTTTTTTTTTATCCTCTGAACTTGACGCTGAGACACATTGAAGGTGTCTGCCACATCAGCAGTGGATCTGGACTTCAGCCTCTTGATAATCAACACTTTAGTCTCCGGGTGAATCTTAGGCATGTTTGCAGAGGTCTAGTGACAGTTGAGGTGGTCTAGTGCAATGTTTCTCAACTCCAGTCCTCAAGGCACCCCAACAGGTCACATTTTCAGGCTTTCCATTATTTTGCACAGGTGATTTGATCAGTTTCACTGCCTTAGTAATTACCACAGCTATTTCATCTGAGGGGAATTCTGAAAACATGACCTGTTGGGGCGCCTTGAGGACTGGAGTTGAGAAACACTGGTCTAGTGTACTGGTGTTCTTTTTATACACACCTGAGACCTAATTGATCCATTATTAGTCACAGGTGAAGCTCATATAACAAGGCGACAACACTTGAGTCAAAAATATACTCAAGGGGCTTTACCAAGCTGTGAATATTAGAATACTTTGTCAGTTTCGTTTTGCACTGAAACATTATTACAAAAGCTGTTGGGATTAAAATGACCCATTTCTTGTAACAAAATCTTGATTAGAAATATATTTTAGCAGCACTTCAGGTCAATTTGTACACAAGCGACAAGACTTTTGTCAGGGACTGTATATTATATGTAAGGCAAGTTAGTATGAATAAACAGAAGAAAAAAAAAACAATATGGTTCACTAAAGAGGCAAGTAGGATAGTAAAGGGAAAATCAGCATATAGAAGATTCAAGGAAACAGGAGTTGTAGCTGACAGAAAAGAGTATAAAAATAAACAAAAGGAGGCCAAACACATTATCAGTGCTGTCAAAACACAGAATAAGGAGTAAATTCCTAAATCTATTAGGAAGGAGATAAAACCTTTCTTTTTTTTAAACACATTGGTGATAGAAGGAAAATACAATGGGATCACTAAAATGAAAACAGGGCACAACACTTATGTTGAGGGAGACCTGGATGTAGCAAATCATTTAAACAACTAGACCTGTTCAGTCTTCTCAGAAATAAATTGCACTAACAATAACAAGTTGGGGAATCATATTGGTTCTAGTAATGACTATTGATTTTTAGGATTTCTGAAGACAGGGGTAGCAGAGGAACTGGCTCGGTTACAGGTCAACCACTTTAGCCCCGGAAGATTTGGCTGCTCAATGACCAGGCCATTTTATGCGATACGGCACTGCGTCGCTTTAACTGACAATTGCGCAGTGGTGCGACGCTGTACCCAAACAAAATTGACGTTCTTTTTTCCCCACAAATAGAGCTTTCTTTTCGTGATTTTTGATCACCTCTGCGCTTTTTTTTTATAGCGCAAAAAATAAAAACAAGAGCGACAATTTTGAAAAAAATAAAAACACAATATCTTTTACTTTTTGCTATAATAAATATCCCACATTTAAAAAAAATAAACAAATTTTTTCTTCATTTTAGGCCGATATGTATTCTTCTACATATTTTTGGTAAAAAAAAAAATAATAAAAAAATCGCAATAAGCGTATATTGATTGGTTTGCACAAAAGTTATAGTGTCTTCAAAATAGGGGAGATTTGTCATTTTTACTTGTAATGGTGGCGATATGCTATTTTTATCGGGACTGCGGTATTGCGGCAGACAAATTGGACACTTTTGACACATTTTTGGGACCACTGACATTTATAGAGCGATCAGTACTATAAAAATGCACCCATTACTGTATAAATGTCACTGGTAGGGAAGGGGTTAACACTAGGGGCGATCAAGGGGTTAAATGTGTTCCCTAGTGTGTGTTCTAACTGAAGAGGGATGGGACTGTCTAGGAGGAGAGATAGATCGGTGTTCATACTTAGTATTAACGCACGATCTGCGACTACTCCCCTGAAAGAACCTGGATCTGAGTGTTTACACACACAGATCCCAGTTCTTGCTCTGTCACGAGCGATCGCGGGTGCCTGGCGGGCACTCGCATTGGCTCCGGGCACACGCCCCTAGTGGCCAAAAGAAAAAGCGACGTAAGGTAACGTCGATTTGCCCAGCCGAGCAAACCTGCCACAGTAAAACTGCGGCAGCTGGTCGGCAAGTAGTTAATAAAGCAATATGCCCTGATGGTATTCATCCCAGAGTTTTAAGAGAACTTTGAGGTATAGTTGTTGGGCCATTAACAGATCCTTTTAATCTCCTAAAAGGAGAAGTTCCCCATGATTAGAGGACAGCTAATATTGTACCTATCCACAAGAAGGGCAGCAAGGTAGAAGCTGGCAATTACAGGCACCAGTGAGTTTAACATCAGTTGCAGTCAAGTTAATGGCGTCACTCCTGAAAACAAGGAACGAGTCCAGAGACAGGAAACAAAAATGATGAAAGGTCTGGGGGATAAAACTCAGTGAAAGCAACTTCAGGAACTTAATATGTACAGCCTGGAGGAAAGAAGGAAGAGAGGAGACATGACTGAAACCTTTAAATACATCAAGGGAATGAACAAGGTGCAGGAGGGCAGTTTTTTCAATATGAAACCAAAATCAAGAACACGGGGACATGACCGCGAACTGGAGGAAAGTTCAAAACTAATCTTCGAAAGTATTATTTTACTAAAAGGGTAGTTGATGCTTGGAATAAACTTCCAGCAGAGGTAGTGAGACAGTCAACAGCAAATGGCTTCAAACATGATTGGGACACACATAGATCTATACTCAAAAGAACAAAAAAAACAAAAAAAGAGGATTTTTTGTACTCACCGTAAAATCATTTTCTCTGTCGTCCATGGACGGACATAGCTCCTTAATTCTTGACCATTGGGTTATGTTCCTGTTCATAGGAGAGTAGGCAGACATGTTAGATATTTCAGGGGGCGGTCCCTCCAGACATAACCCTCCGCCCTGCAGCATGCAGCCTCAGTTCGTAACAAGCAGTACAAACCTAAAAAGGAGGGGCGGGTGCTGTGTCCGTCCATGGACGACAGATTAAAGGATTTTACGGTAAGTACAAAAAATCCTATTTTCTCTTTTCTTGGACGGACACAGCTCCTTAATTCTTGACCATTGGGACATCCCAAAGCAGTGTTAATAAACGAGGGGTGGGAACAGTAATCAAAAAAACTAATTCACCCCAAGCAAGCAGAGCTCCTCAATGGAAGAGTTGCCACCTTAAACAGTCGCCTGCAAAACCTTTCGGCCGAAGGAAGCATCTCAAGATGCACTTGCATCATCCTCAAAACATTTTGGAGAAAGTGTGCACGGACGAGCAAGTCGCCCCCCTGTACACCTGTGAGAGAGAGAGGCGCTTGATGTCAGAAAGCCCAGGAAGCACCATTTGCCCTGGTTGGGAGCGCCGTGACCGGAAAGGAGGGCGCGCGCCTCATAAGGGCATAGGCCCGCACAACAGTCTACCTGATCCACCTAGAAAATGATGGCCGACGAGACCGCCAGGCCTTTTTGTGGACCAGACACCAACACAAACAGCGAGCCAGACTTCCGAAACGAAGCCGTAGCAGACAGGTACACCCGCAAGGCACGTACCACGTCTAAAGTGTGAAGCGCAGACTCCCTGGGATGTAATGACCGAGGACACAAGGATGGAAGTACAAATGTCCTCATTCAGGTGGAAAGCCGAAATCACCTTTGGAAGAAACGAAGGTCGCGGGCGTAGTACCGCTTATCCTTATGGAGGATCAAATATGGGGACTTGCAAGGCAAGGCTGCCAATACAGAAACCCTTCTGACAGAAGTAATGGCCACTAGAAAGGCCACCTTCTGAGATCACGTCAAGAGAAGAATCTCTCTGATGTTCTCAAAGGGAGGTTCCCGAAGAACCGAGAGCACCAGGTTCAAATCCCAAGGAGGGAGAGGTGGTCTAATTGGGGAAAGCCCCAGTCAAACCTCCTGTACAAAAGGTACCCACTAGGGAATGGGACGCCAAAGGCCATTGAAAGAAAACAGCCAAGGCTTAAACTGACCCTTAGTGGTGCTTAAAAAAAAACGTTTGATCCACTCCATGCTGCAAAAAACAGCAGGACCCCGGAAACCGAAAACGTCCGTGGACGGCACTCCATCTCTGCGCACAATTAGATGTAGGCCTTCCAAGTGCGATGGTAGATCTTCCAGGAGGAAGATTTTTGTGCCCTCAGCCTGATTGAGATGACCGAATCCAAAAGACTTCGGTCCCTTAGTACCTGGCTGTCAATAGCCATGCCGTACGGCCAGCGGCTGTAAGGCAGGATGAAGTATGGGACCTTGAGACAGAAGGTCCTCCCACATTGGCAGCCGCCAGAGTGTTCACCACCAGGCGCACCAAGGACGCTGGGGCCATCTAGAACGATTAGGATCACCGGGATCCCCTCGATCTGCTCAATGAGGAGCAGACGAGGAAGCAACATCAGTGGGGGATAGACATAAATCAGTGTGATTGAGTCGAGAAGCCAGTTGGTCCACGACCGACGTCCACCTCCGGCAAAAGGAGTAGACACCCCTCCGGATGGAATGAGCATTCCCCTTGGTTCAGCAACTGGCGACTTAAATAGTCCGCCAGTTAGAGTTCTACACCCTGAATGTAGACGGCCGACAGAGCCGGCGCGCTTCTTCCCGTCTACCGCAGGATGTCCAGATGGTTGACATAAGACACAGCCGTGGCATTGTCCGACTGGATCCTGATCGGGCGCCCCTGTAGTCTCCCCGACTACGAAGAGAGACATATCCTGATCGCCCGAAGTTCCAGAACATCGACTGGCAGACGGGATACATCCAGAGTCCAGCGACCTTGGATCGACTGGACCCCCCAATAGAAAAGAAGGAAAAACTTCCCGGACAGAAATGCCGGGAATGTCAGCCACCAAGTCAGAGAGGCCCTGACTAAGTGATTCACCTGAATCTGACGATCCAGAGACAATGGGAAGATGTGTTCCAATAGGACAGAATCTCCCCTCCAAATGTGGACCTGGGCAAACGGTACTGCCTCGAAGGAGGCCATCATGAGATCTAACTCACTGCAGCCTGGAGCATCCGCAACCTCTCTGGAGGGAGAAAACTCTCGCCTCTGATGAGCACAGGGCCAGCCCCAGGTATTCTAGGCGCTGAGTCTGAACTAGTACCGACAACTGGAGGTACAGCATCCACCCGAAGTCTTGGAGAGTCTGACAATAGACACGTCTTCCTCTAATTCTAACCTGGAAACAGGTTATAAAAGACCATGCAAAGAACCAACAATTACAATGCCGCGTCGACTCAGCAAGGCTAGAATCGGGGCGAGCGCCCTGGAAAACTCTTGGTGCTATCACTAGATCAAAAGGGAGTCATAAATTAATAGTGGTTCCCCCTGACAACTAAACGCAGGAACCTCTGCTGCCTGTCGCATATGGGGACCCAGCACGCTTCCCTGAAGTCCAGGGATGTCAGAACGTCCCCTGGATGGAGCGAACCGACTCCATCCTGAATTTCCAAATCCCCAACAAGTCTTGAACTGCCCCATCAGGGCAGTCCGATGAGGCGGAAGGGCAAAGAAACCATTCGGAGAACAAGAAAGAAAACATCGATCTTGTATGAAGAGCCACTTCGCAAACTCTGTGGCCGGAAAAACCAGAAGGCTACACAAAGGCATTAAGGGCCCGAGGCCTAAGATTGGACGACTCCGTCCTCTTCTGGGACCATGAATAGATTAGAGTAGAATCCCTGAAACCTGTCCTGCGACGGTATGGGTATGACAACCCTCAAAAACACTGCAATATATTGGGGAAGGAAGGTCCCGGCTTACGGGGCGCCCCTACTCTTAGCCTTTGAAAGGCAAATCTGTCAGAGCTTCCATAGAAACTCGGTCAGCGGACCAGTATATCAGCCCCCTCAGGTGGCGCACCTGCTGGTCGGCCAGTGTCACAACTGTCAGAGGAAGCTGAAGCTCCTCCACTGTCTGGTACAAAAGTAATGCCCATTCAGTGAGTGTCAGAGACACCAGAGACGCAGCCACTATTGGGCGCAACGCTGACCCCAGCGTGGCGAACATGGTCTTAGCCACTGCCCCTGATCACCTCCTAAAGGCAGGTGTCCCCCTATCGGGATAGTGGTACCCCTGATACCAGGGGGTTAACTTCATGGGAAAAAAAATATCTTTTTAAAAAATGCTCTACAAAGGAATAACGGACCGCTGTGCGCTGAGGGACCAAAAAGGACCTCTGCGGCAATCCCCAGTCCTTTGGATGTTCCAGCAGCCACTACATTGATAAGTGCTGATTGCACAAACACATAGTTTATACTGTGTATTGCGCCAAAGCGTGCAATTGGAGCGTGGGAGGAAACCTGAGTACCCGGAGGAAACCCACGCAGACACAGAGAGTATAGTACATACACATACCGTCTATGTATTTTAGTATGTGTGAATAAACATATTGAACATGTTTATACTGTGCAAAGCGCCGAAGGCACGCGCACACCATTGGGGTGTGGGAGGAAACCGGAGCACCCGGAGGAAACCCACGCAGACTGCATACACATACTGTGTAGGTATTTTAGTATGTGTGAATAAACATATTGAACATGTTCATGCTGTGATATCGCCCAAGGCGCGCATACCATTGGAACGTGGGAGGAAACCGAAGTACCCGGAGGAAACCCACGCAGACACGGAGAGTAATAATACATACACATACTGTGAATGTATTTAGTGTTGTGTATAAACATATTGTGTATGTTTATACTGTGTATGGCACCAAAGGCATGCACGTCATTGGAGCGTGGGCGGAAACCCACGCAAACACAGAGAGCAATACATACATACACTGTGAATGTATCCAGTGTTGTGTATAAACATATTGTGTATGTTTAAACTATTGCGCCAAGGGTGCTTAATCTTCTCTGTATCGTTTTAATCTGCGTATATGTGTTGCCGAAGCAAGCACCAAACTGCAGGTAAAAGGCAACCTCTGACACCTCAGACCGGTGGGCCTGTCAGAGTCAGAGCGTTCCCCAGGATATGGCGGGAAACCACAGGTGCAGGGGCTCTGCTGTTGCCTCTCAGATACTGACTTCATGTTACACAGAAAAGCTCTCAGGGACTAGACAGATAAATGAATAAAGTCCCCCCACCATGCTGCATCGACCGGGGGGGTCACCCAGGAGACTCACCAGCCCAGAATGAGACCGCTCAGTGCCACTGCCCGCCTCTATACATTAAGACTGTGTATCACTTTATTATCCATGCTGCTCTAAAAGCAGTGTGTGAGGAAACAGTGAGGAAGCTGTGAGGAGAATCATGCTGCGCCATCCAGGAGCCAGCACTAAAGGCCAAACCTCCACCAAAGATGGCCGCCGGACGCCTCAGGGAGAAGGAAAGGGCGCAACCACAAGAAAATGGCCATCCGCAATAACAATTGCGCCATAGCGTGGCCACGGCAAGATGGCCGCAAATGGGCAAATCAATGCAATAGAAAACACACCCTGAAAATGGAGGCGGCACCGCCAAAATGGCGCCCGAGCACCGCGATGTGGACGAGAGGGCCCAGCATGGTTACCCCGGACGAGAGTATCCCCCCACAGAGAAACGGGCCCTGACACCCCCGGACCCCCACCAGGACCTGGAGTCCCCACAGGTACGCCCCGGTCGCAGCCAACCCCGTTAGGACAGATGGAGTAAAAGGTGACAGAGAGCAGGGAAAGGGAGGACAGGAGAACCCCCTATTCCTAGGAAAACCCAGCTGGAACTGTACTTACCCGTCCTAACGAGGACCTGCTGGTGCGTTCCTGACAGGCCTACAACCGAGCAGTATGGAGTAGCTGTAGGCCCGGTCCACTTGGAGTGAGACAGCAAGCAGCCCATTCATATGTGGACCCTGGAGCAGAAGCTCACCGGCCACCCCTGGAGCCATGGGGTATGTCGTGGCCGACCCTGCACGTAGCTAAGGTCTGCTCACGCTCGATGGCCGGACTGGGGGGGGACTACAAGGATCTATATTATCCTGCCTGTCATGCCCAGCCGGCAGTTGATAGAAGAATCTCAAAAATAAAATTAAATAAAGCAAAAATTTTCCTCAGGACTCAAAATGGAGCCACGTCCATCTCCTCTGCTAGGCAGAAAAAAAACTGAGGCTGCATGCTGCAGGCGGAGGGTTATGTCTGGAGGGACCGCCCCCTGGGTAGGGCTGTTCAACTCTGTTAAAGTAACATGTATTGAAATATCTAACATGTCTGCCTACTCTCCTATGAACAGGAACATAACCCAATGGTCAAGAATTAACCACTTAACGACCGCTCACTGTATATATACGTCGGCAGAATGGCACCGACAGGCACAATCACGTAGAGTGTACGTGATTGCCTTTGTATAGTTGGGGGGTCCAATCGGACCCCCCTCCTATACAGCGAGCGGTGGCTAAGTGTCTGGGAGCGTTCCGGGATGAGGGGGCATTCGTTTCCGGCCACCCCCTCGCGATCGCTCCCGGCGAATGGAAATGCCCCCTCTGTCTGTGTCAGGCAGAGGAAGCAGGAGGAAGTGATGTCATCTCTGGTGCGGCGCTCACATATACCGAGCGCCGTACAAGAGAAGACATCAGGTCAGTGCACACAACACTACACTGACACCAGGACACATAGGGACATAAATCGCCCCCCCCAATCACCCCCCAGTCACAGTGTCACTGATTGCAGTGACCATTTATTTAGTGATCACTGCAATCAGTGACATTTGTGACTGTAAAAGTGTCAGTACATTCAGTTTTAGGTCCAGTGTAGCCCCCTAACCCCCCCTAATAAAGGTTTAACCCCCTGATCACCCCCAGATAACCCTTTCACCCCCTATCACCACTGTCGCTAAGCGATCATTTTTCTGATCGCTGTCTTAGCGTCAGTGTTGCCGATCGGCAGCCAGTAATTTTTTTTAGGTTCGCCGCATGTTTTTATAGCGTCAGGTACCCCAATATATTATCTAATAAAGGTTTAACCCCCTTGATCGCCCCCCAGGTAACCCTTTCACCCCCTATCACCACTGTCGCTAAGCGATCGTTTTTCTAAACGCTGTCTTAGTGTCGGTGATGCAGATCGGTAGCCGGTATTTTTTTTTAGGTTCGCCGCAGGTTTTTATAGCGTCAGGTACCCCAATATATTATCTAATAAAGGTTTAACCCCCTTGATCGCCCCCCAGGTAACCCTTTCACCCCTATCACCACTGTCACTAAGCGATCGTTTTTCTAAACGCGGTCTTAGTGTCGGTGATGCAGATCGGTAGCCAGTATTTTTTTTAGGTTCGCCGCAGGTTTTTATAGCGTCAGGTACCCCAATATATTATCTAATAAAGGTTTAACCCCCTTGATCGCCCCCAGGTAACCCTTTCACCCCCTATCACCACTGTCGCTAAGCGATCGTTTTTCTAAACGCTGTCTTAGTGTCGGTGATGCAGATCTGTAGCCAGTAATTTTTTTTAGGTTCGCCGCAGGTTTTTATAGCGTCAGGTACCCCCATATATATCTAATAAAGGTTTTAACCCCCTGATTGCCCCTAGTTAACCCTTTCACCAGTGATCACCATATAAGTGTTACGGGTGACGCTGGTTAGTTAGTTTGCTTTTTATAGTGTCAGGGCACCCGCCGTATATAACCCAATAAAGGTTTAACCCCCTGATCGCCCGGCGGGTGATATCAATTAGGTTTTAGCGTCAGAGAGGGTCTGCGTCACACCCCAGGCAGCGTCAGGTTAGTGCCAGTAACGCTAACACCCACGCGTGAAGCATACACCCCCCTTAGTGGTATAGTATCTGAACAGATCAATATCTGATCTGATCAGATCTATACTAGCGTCCCCAGCAGTTTAGGGTTCCCAAAAACGCAGTGTTAGCGGGATCAGCCCAGATACCTGCTGGCACCTGCGTTTTGCCCCTCCGTCCAGCCCAGGCCACCCAAGTGCAGTATCGATCGATCACTGTCACTTACAAAACAAAAACACACATAACTGCAGCGTTCGCAGAGACAGGCCTGATCCCTGTGACTCCAGTGCTGTAGGAGGTGATTTCACCACCACAGTTAAAAAAAAAAGCAAATATGCCGAAGCATTGGGGCAGCAGGAGCGGAGGAGCGATTTTGCTCCTAATGCCACGTACATACGGTCGAAATTCCGACTGAGGCTTGCCCGTGGAAAAGTCCGACCATGTGTGTGCGGCATAACTTTTTTGCGGGAGGATGCCCCCATGCTTCGGCATATATAAATGGTGCGTGTATGCCCATCATTGGAAGTGGGTGGATGAAGGGCGGTATTCTAATGGTGGGCATACCCACCGATCAATCTCTTTTTTCGTTCAGCCAACTGGCTGCATGAAAAAAAAAGATTACAATACATGTCCAACAAGGACCAGCAACGTACTGGTATGTTGCTGGACTTTGAATGTTTATACCAGAATGATGCCTGCAGGTTTAGGTATCATCTTGGTATCATTCTTTTCAGCCTGCCGCCGGCTTTCATGTAAAAGCAATCCTAGCGGCTAATTAGCCTCTGGACTGCTTTTACAAGCAGTGGGAGGGAATGCCCCCCCCCCGATATAAAAAGCGACATTGGGAAATTGGGAAAGCATTTTATCACACCGATCTTGGTGTGGTCAGATGCTTTGAGGGCAGAGGAAAAATCTAGGGTCTAGAAGACCCCAGTTTTTTCAAAAAAAGAGTACCTGTCACTACCTATTGCTATCATAGGGGATATTTACATTCCCTGAGATAACAATAAAAATGATAAAAAAAAAAAATACTTGGAAGGAACAATTTAAAAATAAAATAAAAAAGCAAAATTAATAATAAAAAAAAAAAAAAAAAAAAAGCACCCCTGTCCTGCCCTGCTCTTGCCTAATGGCAAACGCAAGCGTCGGTCTGGCGTCATATGTAAACAGCAATTGCACCATGCATGTGAGGTATCACTGCGAAGGTCAGATCGAGGGCAGTCATTTTAGCAGTAGACCTCCTCTGTAAATCTACTGGGGTAACCTGTAAAGGCTTTTAAAAACTGTATGTAGTTTGTCGCCAATGCGCGTTTGTGCGAAATTTTAAAGCATGTCGTGTTTGGTATCTATGTACTCGGCCTAAGATCATCTTTTTTATTTCATCAAACATTTGGGCAATATAGTGTGTTTTAGTGCATTAAAATTAAAAAAAGTGTATTTTTTAACCCAATAAATGCGTTTGAAAAATCGCTGCGCAAATACTGTGTAGAAAAAAAAAAAATGCAACACCCACCATTTTAATCTGTAGGGCCTTTGCTTTAAAAATATATATAATGTTTGGGGGTTCAACATAATTTTCTTGCAAAAAAAAAAATGTTTTCATGTAAACAAAAAGTGTCAAAAATAGGATTTTTATAACAGCTTACCTGTAAAATCCTTTTCTTGGAGTACATCACGGGACACAGAGCGACATAGTCATTACTAATGGGTTATATAGTTACCGTCAGGTGCTGGCACTGGCAACTTCCAAAACCGGAAGTACCCTCCCCTATATAAGCCCCTCCCATCCGGGAGCACCTCAGTTTTGTAGCAAAGCAATAAGTGTCCCCAAAGAGGGGCGGGAGCTCTGTGTCCCGTGATGTACTCCAAGAAAAGGATTTTACAGGTAAGCTGTTATAAAAATCCTATTTTCTTTCTCGTACATCACGGGACACAGAGCGACATAGTCATTACTAATGGGATGTCCTAAAGCAATGCCAAATGAGGGGGGGGATACACCATATATAAGCTGAGCGCTATCAGACATGAGGATCTTTTGCGGCCTGCAACACACTGCGCCCAAAGGCGACATCCTCCTGACTTCTAACGTCCACCTGGTAGAACCTAGTAAACGTGTGTACTGAAGACCATGTTGCGGCCTTACAGACTTGAGCCAGGGAGGCCTGGTGATGCACTGCCCATGAAGTTCCAACTGCTCTCGTGGAGTGCGCCCTAACTTTGAACGGAGGCGGTCTACTTCTCAAGCTATAGGCTTGTATTATGACCTGTCGAATCCACTTGGCTAAAGTAGATTTTGACGCTGCCTGACCCCTTCTGGGGCCTTCCGGCAGAATAAACAAAGTATCCGTTCTGCGAATCTGAGCAGTGGCTTTTAGATAAGCTTTAACTGCTCTTACTACATCCAAAGAATGCAATAACTTTTCCTCTACCGAAGTAGGCTTGGGGAAAAAAGAAGGAAGAACCACATCTTGGTTCAAATGAAACCTCGATACCACCTTAGGAAGAAAGGCTGGATGAGGACGTAACACTACTCTGTCCTTATGGATAACCAGATATGGCTCCTTACAGGACATAGCTGCTAATTCCGATACTCTTTTAGCCGAACAAATGGCTACTAGAAAAATCAATTTCCTGGTGAGAAGCACTAAGGAAATATGCTGTAATGGTTCAAATGGTTGTTTCTGTAGAACCGACAGAACCAAGTTTAGATCCCATGGACATATGGGAATATTAACCGGAGGACTAATACGCATCACTCCTTGTATAAAGGCTTTGACTAGTGAATGCGAAGCCAAGGGCCTTTGAAAAAATATTGACAAGGCCGAAATCTGACCCTTGATAGTACTCAAGGCAAGCTTCCTATCTACAGCCCATTGTAGGAAGTCCAGAATCCTACCTATTACGTACTTATGTGGATGCCATTTCTTGGCCTCACACCACGCGATGTACGCCTTCCAGATTCTATAGTAGATCTGCCTGGATACCGGCTTCCTGGCATTGATCATGGTAGATACCACAGCATTAGAGAGCCCTCTCTTTTTTAGAATGTGGGCTTCAATAGCCAGGCCGTCAAACCTAGGGCTGGTAAGGAAGGGTGGTATATCGGTCCTTGCGAAAGCCGGACGACGTGGGAGAGTCCAAGGACTCCCCACTGAAATTTTACAATCTCCGCGTACCACGCTCTTCGGGGCCACGCTGGAGCCACCGGAATCACTGGTTTCTTTTCTACCCTGATTCTGCGGAGTAATCGAGGTAACCATTGGCGGTGTGAATGCATATATCAGCTTGAACTGATCCCAAGGGAACACTAGGGCATCCGAGCCGCAAGCTAGGGGATCCCTTGTCCGAGAGACAAACCTGTCCCCCTTTGCGTTGAATCTGGATGGTAGAAGATCTACATCCGATGTTCCCCACCGCTGACATATTGTCCAGAAAACCTCGGGGTGAAGGGACCCTTCCTCTGGGCCTAATTGCTGGCGACTTAGAAAGTCCGCCTTCCAATTCTCCACTCCTGGAATGAATACCGCAGATATGGCTGGGACATATTTTTCTGCCCATTTCAGGATGTGATTTACTTCCCTCTGGGCTGCACGACTCCTGGTGCCCCCCTGATGATTGATATATGCCACTGCTGTGGCATTGTCTGATTGAATTCTGACAGGGGACCCTTGGAGTTTGGATGTCCATGCTACTAGGGCATACCGGGCTGCTCGTATCTCTAAGAGATTGATGGGCAGGGCCTTTTCTGCATCCGACCATCTGCCCTGGAGAGACTATTGCTCCAATACTGCTCCCCAGCCTATAAGGCTGGCATCTGTAGTGACCACCTTCCAAGAAATCGGACTGAAGGATTTCCTTTTTTCCAGATTCTGGGGAACCAACCACCAACGGAGGCTCTTGCGAACGGAAGGGGACAAGGACATTGTAAGTCTAGGGCCTGAACTTTTTTGTTCCAGGCTGACAGTATGGCCCCTTGCAAATTCCTTGAATGGAATTGACCGTAGGGTACTGCTTCGAATGATGCCACCATTTTTCCCAGCAGCCTCATATACAGGCGTATGGACGGCTGTCTTTTTTGTACCCACTAAGTGGATCAAATCTTTCAAAGACAACACCTTTCCTCGAGGCAAGAATATTTTTCTCTGGCCTGAATCCAACCTTAGCCCCAAGTATTCCAGACTTTTGACTGGTTTTTAGGGCTGACTTGTCTCGGTTGATAATCCAACCGTGAGATTCCAGATACTTGATCGTCTTGTGAACGACCACGTCTAGTTTTTTCACTGAGTGGTCTATCAGCAACAAGTCATCCAGATATGCCATTATCATTACACCTTGTGTTCTTAGATTGGCCAATAAAGGGCCAGAATTTTTGTAAACACTCGTGGTGCTGTGGCCAAACCGAAGGGTAAGGCTCTGAACTGAAAATGGCGCCCTTCTACTGCAAAGCGTAGAAATTTTTGGTGGACTGGAAAGATGGGAATGTGCAAATAAGCATCTTTGATGTCGATCGTGGCTAACCAATCCTCCCCTTGTAGGGCAGTGGCCACCGATCGGATCGACTCCATCGGAAAGTCCTGATATACAGGAATTTGTATAGCCCTTTTAGAATTAATATGGGCCTCCCGACCGCGTTTGCTTCGGGACTGT
Organism: Rana muscosa; assembly: GCA_029206835.1. Classification (NCBI taxonomy): domain Eukaryota; kingdom Metazoa; phylum Chordata; class Amphibia; order Anura; family Ranidae; genus Rana; species Rana muscosa. Next base: position 257,647,218 of record CM055118.1, on the reverse strand, counting down.
AAAGAGGTTTGAGTAAAACTCGAACCCTCATTCTTCCAGGGGAACCTCCATAATTACTCCTTGGAGCAATAGTTGTTCTAGTGCCAACAGGAGGGACTCTCTCTTCCGGGGATCCCTTGGCACGTTTGACCTCAAAAATGGGAAGGAGGAGAGTCTTTTAACTCCAAACTGTATCCCAAACCTACTGCGGAGAGCACCTATCTGTCTTGATCGTGTCCCGCCAGGTCTCTTGCGAACAACTGGAGTCCTCCCCCCACCCGACTGAGTGGGGGCTTCAATGAATTTCACTTTGGGGGAGGTTTTGTACCTCCCCTGACCCAGGGTTTCTTATTACCCTGCTACTGTCCCTGTTTTTTACCCCCGGGATTTGACCGAGGAGGCCGTCGGAACTGTTACACAGCCGATGCCCCAGGGACTGGAGAAGCAGGCCTCTTAAAGAGGCCTCTAACTCTGCTTTTAACCGGCAAGAGCGTATTTTTACCGCTGGAAATTTTCTGGATATATTTGTCCAGGTTTTCCCTGAATAAGCGTTCACCATGAAATGGGACGCTAACCAGCCATTCTTTACAGGGAGCTTCAGCAGACCAGTTTCTGAGCCATAGGAGCCTACGCATATGTACTATAGACAGCGTAAGGCGGGAGGCCTGATGGACTGAATCCTCTATGGCATCAACCGCAAAGCCTAAGGCTCTAGGTAGATCAGCTAGGGCAAAGCCTGCTGATCTGTCAAGTCCCTCAAGACCTGTTTCAACTGATCCTTCACTGCTTAGCAGACCCCAATAGCTGCTACTGCTGGTTGTATCACCAAGCAGATTTTCATAAGGACTCCAATCTTTTATCTATTGGGTTCTTGAACATTTGGACATTATCCACTGGACATGTCAGTGATTTATACATACAAGAGATGGCTGCGTCCACTGTAGGGACCTTCCATTTTTTTTTTTTTTTTTTTTTGATGAACTTATCCTCCATGGGATAGACCACCGGAAATCTCTTGGGGGAATACATATTTTCTCAGGACGTTCCCAATCCTGGTAAATGAGCCCTTTCAGTAAAGGGTGAAGTGGAAAAGAACAAACAGTCTGGGGGCTTCTAGCGACCCCAACGAGGATACAGTAGTGGTTGATGGTTCCGCAAGGTGCATTTTTAAATGCTGATCGGACCATGTTAGTCAGAGACTGAACCCATAATCTTTCAGCTTGAGATGCTGAGAAAAGGTTCCCCCACTGTTGATTCCTCTATAACAGAATCAACCTTATCCTGATCCCCTTCAGGCAGGTCGATCCCTGTATGGGACTGTTGCTCTGCTAACAGGCACTCTGAAGGAGGAGACGGAGATCGGGCGTGCTTTCCCTGACAGGGAGGCAGTGATAAATTTTGACAATCTCTCTCTAATCCTCCCAGAGCTGAGGAAAAAACCTCCTCTGTTACATACACAGGAGCAGGTGACTGAGGACAGCCACAGTACCAAGTACCCCTGCGGGGTCTCTACGGTCACTTACCTCTGAACTTCAGGGGAGACTGGTGCAGCAGGAGTATGCCCAAGATCCTCAGAGCCCGATGAGACCCCCTTCGCTTCCTGGAAGATTCAGTTCCGGAGCTACTGGACGGCATATTCCTAAGCCTAAAGCTGAGGTATTCCAGCCGTAATACACCACTTTTACTGAGAATAGTCTAGCACAATTGCTGCTATATCACAGTTGGTGTCTACTAATGTGCCTTTCTAGGGGATGCCTGTATCAACCGCTATGCTGTATGCCTTTAAATGTTGCCAGCTCTGTCTCTGTACTTCATAACCAGCTTATCTGCAATAATGTGGCTTTTTTAAAAACCTGCTGGGACGCCCGCACATGCGCAGAAGCGCTGCGGCGCGCACAGAGCGTCATCCCCCAGGCCCCGCCCCTTTTTCCGGCCACCTCTATATATAGAGGCGCGTGCACGCGCACGCGCGCGGCCACGTGCGCCTCGGCGCTAATTTTCAAACATGGAAACCAGGGACAGGAGCCAGGGCCCCCTTTGCCGCAGGCCGGGGGATAGACGAACACTGCAACATGGCAGAGGAAACAGTTTCCTGTAGGAGAACTCACCAGCTGCCTGGACTTTGCTCTCTGAGAAGAAACTAGTCCATATGACAAGAAAAACATTCCACAGCGGCCTCTAGTGGACAAACACAGGTACCGCAGTTTAATGTACTAAACATATATAAAAAACATTCTTTTTTTTTTTTTTTTTTCTTGACCACCATTAAAAATTATTACATTTTTTTTTAGTAGTTACAGGCATCACAGATATTAGCGGGAATACCGTTAGGTAACAGACAGAAAGACAAATTAGGCTTGGGGGTCCCCCAATAGAACCAAGTTCCTGGGGGCCCCCACTTACCTGTTCCCCGCCGCAGGACTTTGTTTGGTCCACAAAAGCCCAAACTTCACCTATCACGGCAGGCATTGTAATCAAACCTTCAGGGACCGGGTTCCCAAGGATTCCACTCCCCTGGACCTGTATAGCACCCTGCACAGAAAACATCTTGGTCGTGGGTATGACCAGAGCTCTGGATCCCAGGGTCCAGCTCTCCTAAGAGAAGCATTACAGGCAGAACCTTGCTCTTCTCTGCAAGGCCCGGGTACCGACCGTTTAGCTATGAAGCTTTTTTGGTCGGATCCGGAATAGCTTACTGAGGCCCAAAAGAACCTGTACGCAAGCTCAGTGAAAAACACATGTTTCTTCTTGGCCAACACCTTAGACACTGGCAAAAAACTGAGGTGCTCCCGGATGGGAGGGGCTTATATAGGGGAGGGTACTTCCGGTTTTGGAAGTTGCCAGTGCCAGCACCTGACGGTAACTATATAACCCATTAGTAATGACTATGTCGCTCTGTGTCCCGTGATGTACGAGAAAGAAAAGGGCTTTGTCTTCAAGTGGTTAGAAGAGTGGATGTAAGCTTCCTAATGTTGTGTATAAAATGCCAGAACAGTTCAAAACCCCCCCAAATGACCCCATTTTGGAAAGTAGACACCCCAAGCTATATACTGAGAGGCATGTCGAGTCCATGGAATATTTTATATGTTGACACAAGTTGCGGAAAAACGACAATTTTTTTTTTTTTGCACAAAGTTGTCACTAAATTATATATTGCTCAAACATGCCATGGGCATATGTGGAATTACACCCCAAAATACATTCTGTTGCTTCTCCTGAGTACGGGGATACCACATGTGTGAGACTTTTTGGGAGCCTAGCCATGTACGGGACCCCAAAAACCAAGCACCACCTTCAGGCTTTCTAAGGGTGTAAATTTTTGATTTCACTTCTCACTGCCTATCACAGTTTCGGAGGCCATGGAATGCCCAGATGGCACAAAACCCCCCCAAATGACCCCATTTTGGAAAGTAGACACCCCAAGCTATTTGCTGAGAGGTATTGTGAGTATTTTGCAGATCTCGCTTTTTGTCACAAAGTTTTGAAAATTGAAAATATATATATATATATATATATATATATATATATATTTTTTCTTTCATTTTCAAAAACAAATGAGAGCTGTAAAATACTCGCCATGCCTCTCAGCAAATAGCTTGGGGTGTCTATATTCCAAAATGGGGTCATTTGGGGGGGTTTTGTGCTATTTTGGCATTTTATGGCCTTCGAAACTGTGATAGGTAGTGAGGAGTGAAATCAAAAATTTGTGCCTAGAAATCCTGAAGGCGGTGCTTGGTTTTCGGGGTCCCGTACGCGGCTAGGCTCCTAAAAAGTCCCACACATGTGGTATCCCCGTACTCAGGAGAAGCTGAAAATTTTATTTTGGGGTGTAATTCCACATATAACCATGGCATGTGTGAGCAATATATCATTTAGTGACTTTTTGTAATTTTTTTTTTTTGTCATTATTCAATCACTTGGGACAAAAAAATATATATTCAATGGGCTCAACATGCCTCTCAGCAATTTCCTTGGGGTGTCTACTTTCCAAAATGGGGTCATTTGGGGGGGGGGGGGGTTTGTACTGCCCTGTCATTTTAGCACCTCAAGAAATGAGATAGGCAGTCATAAATTTAAAGCTGTGTAAATTTCAGAAAATGTACCCTAGTTTGTAAACTCTATAACTTTTGCGCAAACCAATAAATATACGCTTATTGACATTTATTTTACCAAAAACATGTGGCTGAATACATTTTGGCCTAAATGTATGACTAAAATTGAGTTTATTCGATTTTTCTTATAACAAAAACTAGAAAATATCATTTTTTTTCAAAATTTTCGGTCTTTTTCCGTTTATATCGCAAAAAATAAAAATCGCAGAGGCAATCAAATACCATTAAAAGAAAGCTCTATTTGTGGGAAGAAAAGGACGCAAATTTCGTTTGGGTACAACATTGCATGTCCGCACAATTTACAGTTAAAGCAGCGCAGTGCAAAATTCTGAATTCACCTCTGGTCCTTTAGCTACCAAATGGTCCGGGGCTTAAGTGGTTAAGGAGCTTTGTCTGTCCATGGACGAAAAGAGAAAAAATAGGATTTTTGTACTCACCGTAAAATCCATTTCTCTGACATCCATGGACCGACACGGCGGCTCTTAATCACTGAACGTGTGGGTATATGTCCCTGCTTGCAGGAGAAGACCTAGGCAGAATGTTAAATGTTAAAACATTCTAGAAAAAAACTGAGCTGAACAGCCCCGCCCAGGGCGGCGGTCCCTCCGGACATTACCCTCCCACCTGCAGCTAGCAGACCTCAGTTCGTAACAAAGCAGTACAAAAACTTAAAAGGAAGGGTGGGTGCCCTGTCGGTCAATGAATGTCAGAGAAATGGATTTTACGGTGAGTACAAAAATCCTATTTTCTCTTATCCTCTATGGACCGACACGGCGGCTCTTAATCACTGAACGTGTGGGATGTCCCAAAGCAGTGTCAAGAGGAATGGGAGCAGTATAAATGGAAAAACCCCCAAAAAACTTCACTCCAAACAAGGCAGAGCTCCTCAACGGAGGAGTTGCCACTTTAAACAGCGGCCTGCAATACCTTGCGGCCGTAGGAAGCATCCGGAGATGCAGCCGCATCAACCCTATAAAACGTAGAAAAGGTATGAACAGACGACCAGGTCGTCGCCTTGCACACTTGTGCAACCGACACTTGATGTCGGAAAACCCAGGAAGCACCAATTGCCCTGGTGGAATGCGCCGTAACCGGAAAGAGAGACGCCCGCCCCATGAGAGCATAGGCTTGAAAGACGGTTTGTCCGATCCACCTAGAAAATGGTGGCAGACGAAGCCGCTTGGCCCTGTTTCTGACCAGAGACAGTCAAACAGAGAGTCAGACTTCCTAATAGAAGCAGTAGCAGACAGGCACACCCGCAAGGCTCGTACCACATTCAAAGTGTGCCGCGCACACTCTCTGGGATGTGATTCGAGATCACCCTTGACAAAAGAGAAAGTCGCGGATGCAACACCGCCTTATCCTTAAGGATGACTAAATATGGCGACTTGCAGTACAAGGTCACCAACTCAGACACTCGTCTAACAGAAGTGATGCCACTAAAAGGGCCACCTTCTGAGACAAAGTCAAGAGGGGAATATCCCTAATATTCTCAAAAGGAGGTTCCTGGAGAACCGAGAGTACCAATTCCGATCCCACGGGGGGAGAGGAGACTTGACAGGAGGGAGCACATGGCGAACCCCCTGCACAAGGGTGCTAACCAAGGAATGACCCGCTAGTGGTTGCCGAAAGAAGACGGCCAAGGCCGAAATCTGACCCTTAATGATACTCAAAGCGAGCCTTTGGGACACTCCATGCTGCAGGAAACGCAGGATCCTAGGGACGGAATACGTCCGAGGACGTCAGTCCAGCTCTTCGCACATGGCGATGTAAGCTTTCCAGGTACGGAGATAGATCATTCTGGAGGAAGACCTCCGTGCCCTTAATATGGACGAAATGACCGAGTCCGAGAGACCTCGGTCTCTCAACACCTGGCTTTCAACAGCCATGCCGTTAAGGCCAGACTGTAAAGGCAGGATGAAATATAGGACTTTGAGCTTGAAAGTCCTCCCTTATTGGCAACCGCCAGGGAACGGCCGCGACGAGACGTACCAGATCGGCGTACCAGTGAAGCCGAAGCCAAACCGGAGCAATGAGGATCACCGGAATTCCCTCGGTCGCCACACTGCGCAGCAGGCGAGGGAGCAACTGCAGCGGAGGATAAACGTATATCAGGTAATAATGAAACCAAGGGCCATTAACGCCTCTGAGGCATCTGCCCAAGGATCCCTGGATCTGGCCACAAATCTCGACAACTTGCGATTGAGTCGAGAGGCCATCGGGTCCACCTCCGGCGTGCCCCACTGTCTGTGTGGCAAAAAAGTTGAAATACCTCCGGGTGCAAGGACCACTCTCCCTGGTCCAACGTCTGGTGACTCAAATAGTCCGCCAGTTCTATGCCCGGAATGTAAACGGCCGACAGAGCCGGCACGCTTCTTTTAGCCCACTTCAGGGTACGGGGGACCTCGGAAGCCGCAGCTGAGCTCCGAGTCCTCCCTTGATGGTCGACATACGCCACTTTTGTCCGACTGGATCCTAATGGAGCGATCCTGCCATCTCTCAGACCACGAGGAGAGGCACAGTCTGATGGCCCGTATTTCCAGAACATTGATCGGCAAACGGGCTTCGTCCAGAGTCCAAGCCCTTGGGCCAACAGGACTCCCCAGACTACACCCCAGCCCTTCAGGCTGGCGTCCGTAGTGAACACCGTCCATTGGACGAGGAGGAACGACTTCCCGGACCGAAGAGCCGGGGACCCAAACCACCATGTCAGGGACGCCCTGACCAGGTGACTCAAAGACAATGGGGATTTGTCCCAAGGGAACAAGATCTCCTTCTGCAATGCCCTGGTGTGTGATTGGGCATACGGAACGGCCTCGAAAGAGGTCACCATGAGTCCCAGGACTTCCATGCAAAAACGGATTGACTACCATTTTTTGGGATGTCAGCACCCGCACTGCAGACTGAAGTGTCAGTAGCTTCCCCGGAGGTAGGAATACCTTTGCCTCCAAGGAGTCCAGAATCAGACCGAGATACTCCAGATATTGAGTCGGGACCAGGACTGACTCCTGAATGTTTAGGAGCCACCCGAAGTCCCTGAGGATCTGACTGACGATAGTCACACGGTCTTCTAATTCTGAGCCATTTCCTGCTCTGAGAAGAAGATCGTCCAGATAGCCCACGACAGCAATGCCTCGCTGTCTCTGCAAGCTAAAACCGGCACAAGCACCTTGGTGAACACCCTCGGTGCCGAGGCTAGGCCGAAAGGAAGAGCCACAAATTGATACTTCTGGTGACTCACGCAGATCGGAACATGCAAGTAGGCGTCCTTGATGTCCAAGGTCGCCAGAAAATCCCCTTGACGGAGCGTACTGATCACCGTGCGAATGGATTCCGTGCGGAACTTTTGCACCTTCACAATGGCATTCAGGACCTGGAGGTCCAAGATAGGCCGAACCCCGTCCCTTTTTTGGGACGACAAACGAATTCGAGTAGAATCCCTGAAACCTCTCCTGTAACGGAACCGGCACAATCACTCTGGACCTGAGCAATCCTGAATAGGCCCCATAGGGCTGCTCGACGGGCAGGAAGGAGAGGAGGATTCGAGGGAAGAATCTGTCTGGGACCAGGAACGGAAACCTACCCTGTAACCTGAGGTGATCACCTCGCCCACCCACTGGTAGGAGATCTGGGAGGTCCACCGATCCGTGAACCTGCAAAGTTGTCCCCCCTACCCCAGAGTCGGGTGAGGGCAAGACTTCACGCGGAGGCAGGCTTGGGGAGCCGGCTTGTTTGGCTTACGCACCCAGGGGCGCTTGTGTCCACCAGCCGCACCGCTGTCAGTCTGGGAGGGCCTCCCCGTTGACTGACGAAAAAAAAACCCTTTTTTGCTGGAAAGGAAGGACCCGAAAATCCTACCACCTTTAAATGGTAGATCCGTCAGAGGCTTTTTAGAAGCTAGGTCAGCAGACCAGCATTTCAACCAGATCAGACAACGCAATACCACCGCCAAGACAGAGGCCCTGAGATATAAGGGGCCGCGTCTAACGTGGCGTCGCAACATAAACAAGGCCCTGCACCATTTGGTGGGCCAGAGCAATAGTGTCTGGAGGAAAGTTATGCTCCTGTACAGTTTGGTGCAAACTTTTTTGCCCAACCCGTAAGTGTCTGAGACACAAGGGTCGCCGCTACCACAGGCCGTAGGGTGGACCCCAACAAGGCAAACATGGCTCTGCTCACCACTTCTGACCTCCTGTCAGTGGGGTCCTTAAATGCAGGAGTCCCCTCCATCGGCAGAGTGGTGGCCTTGTTCAACCGGGCGACTGGAGAGTCGACCACTGGGGGAGAAGCCCACGTAGGGCATCTTCAAAGGGGTATCTGATAGGCAAACGCCGTGGGACCATAGAAGTCTTCTGCGGCTTTTTCCCCAGACCTCATCAATGAGCTGGTCAAAGAAAGGTACATATGGAAAAAACCTTTTTTAGAAGGCCCGACCATAAGGAACCAGAGGAGACTGTCCGCCTGAGGTTCTGCATCCGCAGCATTTAGCTTGCGAGTGTCCCTCACAGCAGCAATGAGTTCTTCAACAAGCGCCCTGTCATTTACTGACACAGAACTGGATTCTTTCTCGCAAGGAACGTCCTGTTCAAAACCATCAAAGATATTCAAAGCTAGGGTCCTGAGCGGTAGTGGCTAGGCCCATATCTGAATCAGCGCACACCCCCCTTTTTTTTTTTATAGAAATAAAGTGGGGAGAGGGGCTTTTTTGCTCCCTTGCGCTCACACACTGCTTCCCCCCTGGTCAGAATGATTCCAGGACTGCCGACAACTGGTCCATAAGGACCGCAGGTGCAGGAGCACTGCCAGTTGTCTCTAACAAGTGTGAAGAAACAGGTGAACCAGACTCCATGTTGCCACCCTCTGAGACCTTATTCACCATTACAGTGAATAATACAGCCCACCCACTGGCTGTGCTGGGGCTGAGGAGGGGATACCCGGAGTACTCACCACCCCTAGGGACCGCTCGGTACCGCTGTATAAGCCGCGCTGTAGCGTGAGCCTGAGGAGAGTGAAGAATCTGTGAGGAGATGTGGATTCCGCGCCATTCAGGCAGCGCCGCTAGAGGCCAAAAACGAAACTGAAAGCGACGCGGCTACAAGAAAATGGCCACCGGGCACCTATATAACTTTTTTGAGCCGCGGCAAAATGGCCGCTGATGGCGCACTTGTTAAATTTAAAACACCGCGCCAATGGCGCACGTAAAAAAACACACATTCCCCCAGAACACTTCCCAAGTGACTAACAGCCATGGAGCGCCCCCCCCCCCCAGGGCAGAGTGACCCCCCAAGTATCCCCACACAGCACAGCAGCAGAACAGGGTGCAGAGAGCAGCATAACAGGGGGGAGACAGGGAGAGCCCCCCACACACAGAAACACAGCCAGCATGTACTCACCTTGCAGCAGGAGAGACTACTTACCCGTCCCACAAGCACCTTGGAGAACACCCTCGGTGCCAAAAGAGGGACTCACTGGCTTGTTTTAGACAGACCCATCACAGAGTCGTACTGCGTAGCTGTCGGCCCGGTCAACCGCGAAAGATACAGTAGGTACTGTTAAATCTTGAGAGGACTGCGGGTGCATGAAAGCAACCCAGTCACCCCCGGAGCCATGGGGTATGTCATGAACTGAGTCTCACGCACACAAGGCGAGGATCAGCACGCTCGATGGTCGGACAGGGAAGACTACGAGGATACTAGTGTACCCAACCTGTTGCCCAGCCGACAGTTGATTGAAGGTCTCAAAAATAAAATAATAAAATTCCCAAAGGAATAAAATTTAAAAGTAAAATCTCCCAGGAGACTGGCTCCTGAGAGAGCCTTGTCTTCTTCTGCTAGGCAGAAAAAAACTGAGGTCTGCTAGCTGCAGGTGGGAGGGTAATGTCCGGAGGGACTGCCCCCTGGGCGGGGCTGTTCAGCTCTGGTTTGTTCTAGAATGTTTGAACATTTAACATTCTGCCTAGGTCTTCTCCTGCAAGCAGGGACATATACCCACACGTTCAGTGATTAAGAGCCGCCGTGTCGGTCCATGGATGATAAGAGAAATAGATTTTTCTATGTTTCGAATTGACAGATCCACATACTGGCCTACTGGCCACTGCGGTTCCTGCTGAACACTAGTAATTACAGACCCCAATACAGAAGGGTCAATGACATAGGTGTAAATGGAAGGAACTACAGTGGCCAACAGGGAGCACACTATTCCACACGCCTAGAAAAGAATCAGCCCTGGGAGCTCTGCTATAGAGCAAAATTTTAGCAAATGAGCTGATAAACAGGTATGTATAATGTGGTTTCCTTCTCAGGTAAGTAATTTTGTTGACCCCATTACAGACCTACAGTCACATAGGATCTTATCACTACCCTGCTGCCCGAAAGTAATAAAAGCATGCAGAAGTCCAGAGCCAAGAGCTGAGACAAAGCCCTTTAGCGCCTAAGGCAAAAAGGCCAAAGTGTGCTGCTCTCCACTATTTTAACTATATTTTTCTAAATAATTTGCAGCTCCTGCCCTTCTACCCCCCCTTTTTGCTGAGGTGCCCAAGGCAGCCACCTGTTCCACATACCCCTTGGTCCAGCCCTGGGATACTTACTTTCAGTGCAGAAACTGCTGCAGTCACATGATCTCTGCTGTAGCTCAACCTGTTGGTGCTTGAGCGCATGCAAATATGCGCCAGGCAGGTCACGCACAGAGTTTTCCGATCATGCGCTATTACACACAAATATGAGGGCGCTCAGTGCCAAGGCCCGGCCGGTGAGAAGCCGCATATTTGTGTGCACTCAGTGCCAACATGGCCATAAGAAGCTCCACCCCAACCCCCCGGCATTCTAAACCCCTGAAAGGGCCGGCGGGAGTTGGCGCCAAGGGGGTAAAGATCAGGGTTCTGAATGGATGATCTCTTTCAGCAAAAGTCACAATGTGTGATAGGCTGTTACAAGATTTAATTGCAGTGGTTTCTGCAGCAAAAATGTTTGCATAAAAAAACTCAAAGTAAACAAAACTAGCTCAGAATGAGGTTTGCACTATTTTAAATGGTACAGTAACAGCCTCTGCAAAATAAAGGACTGTGTGCTATAACACATGAAAGATGAACAGACTGTGTAATATCACACGGGTCATAGCTCCTGAGAGACTACAAAAACAGCCTGGACATGTGTAATTATATTTACATGCTTATCATATGGTGAGATTTCTTTTAACCACTTCAGCCCCGGAAGAATTGGCTGCTCAATGACCAGGCCATTATTTGCGATTCGGCACTGCATCGCTTTAACCGACAATTGTGCGACGTTGTACTCAAACAAAAGTTTTCCCACAAATAGAGCTTTATTTTGGTGGTATTTGATCATCTCTGCGGTTTTTATTTTTTGCGATATAAACAAAAAAAGGGAAAATTTTGAAAAAAAAAACAAAACACAATATTTTGTACTTTTTGCTGTAACAAATAGCCCCAATTTTTTTTAAAGAGCCGACGTACAGCTATGACGGCTTGCGAAGGGGAGCCAGCCTGCCGCAGTATAACTGCAGTGGGTGGTCCGGAAGCAGTCAAAATGGACATGCACATTTAATGAAGTGGAAAATTCCAGATAAGTTTGCTCTTAAAGTATTTATTATATATGTATGGTACCTGTGCTGGTACACCTCCTGATTTTTACGCTAACACATATTTACAGATAAATTGTGTTTTTGTTGAAATAAATATAAGTGTCTTTATGTGCTTTTAATATTGATGACAGGCACAATCATGTCAGGTTCTTTTTGAGGACATACGAGGCCCATTCCTCACCTGTGATGGAACCGGGGTCTGCACACAACACAGCTTCTTTATGGCACCATAGAGGTCATCTCTCATTCCAGATATAATCACCAAAAGCAGCTGCACCCTTGCCTGGAAAGACACAATATATATACACATACTATATACACACAATACAAAATAACACAGGATAGAAAGAGAAAACATAATGCCATTTTCCAATTCCAATAAACCACCAAAAAGGAATTTACTAAAATTGACACTACACACCAAATTCTCAGCCAACCGTGGAGTCACCTGTGGCTGAAAGAATCTTAAATACAAACATTTTTGTGAAAAAAATGAATAGAATAAAATGTAGTAATCCATTTAAATATACAATTATGTTACTTCAAACCAACCTAACCAATTAAAATTGTGTTCGCCTGTGCAGGTTTGTAAAATGAACCTCTTAACCTTTGCAAACATTAAAACTTGAGTTTTTCCAGTGCCTGCTATGACCTTTATTAACATGAACCCAATGTTCAATGCACCAATCTGCATTAAAGATTGTGTTCTATTTAAAAAAAAGCATGATTAATCGTTAAAAAAACTGCGATCTCGATTCATCCCCCCTCTCGATCTTAATCCAGCATTTTCACTATTCTATGTAACAAGTGCAGAGCCGTTCTCTGCTCACTCGCAGCTGTCAAAAAACAAAAGAAAAGCCAGCAAAGTTTATCACAACATTGCACAGTGCTGAGATAAAAGGAAACATTGTATAATTTGGTTCTTTTAGATCAAAGGGATGAACTTTGGTATGTAAGTGAGGGCAGTTTAACCATTTTAAGACTAAGGGTCCTTTCACACGGGGCGGATCCGTGCAGATCCGCCCCGTGAAGCTCCGCTTGCTCAGCGGGGATCGCTCCGTTGATCCCCGCTGAGCCGACGGATGACTGGGCGGTCCCCGCACACTGTGCAGGGACCGCCCTGTCAGAGCGCCGCTCTCCCCTATGGGGAATCGGATGACGACGGACCGTAGAGTCCGTTGTCATCCGATCCGCTCCGCCGACGGAAGGAAAAATAGGGTTTTCCTCCGTCACACTTTGGCGGAGCGGATGTCAGCGGACATGTCTCCGCTGACATCCGTGCCTCCATAGGGGTACATGGAGGATCCGTTTCAGGTCCGCCTAAAAAACTGACAGGCGGACCTGAACGGACCTACGTGTGAAAGAGCCCTAAGCCTTTTTCTGACACTTGTTGCTTACAAATTAAAATCAGTATTTTTGCTAGAAAATTACTTAGAACCCCCAAACATTATATATACACACACATATATATTATTTTTTAGCAGAGACCCTTGAGCACAAAATGACGGTCGTTGCAATATTTTATGTCACACTGTATTTGTGCAGCGGTCTTTCAAACACAATTTTTGGGAGAAAAAATACACTTCAATAAATAAACAGTAAAGATAGCCCAATTTGTTTGTATACTGTGAAAGATGATGAATCATGGTCTTTATTCTAAGCAAAGAAATTGCGATTCTCATTTTAAACCAGAATTGTGCAGCTCTAGTTCTATTCCAATAATCAACAAGGGCATACTCAACGGACCGTGGAATAGCAGGTTAGTAGGTTATTTGGCATTAAATCAGAGAGGTCAAGGCCTTTCATGATAAAATGGATCCCAGCGCTTGCCTACCGGGGCATTTTTAAAAAGATTTAAAAATACGTAAAAATCTGCATTTTTGGCTAGAAAATTGCTCAGAACTCCCGAACCTATATTTTCTGGAGAATACAATGGTGGTTGCTGTAATTTTATGTCAAATGATATTTGTGCAGCTGTTTATTAAACACAAATACTCAGGAAAATACACACTTAAATGCCTTTATGGTATAGTGCGCACAAACACAATACATGCCCAATATTTTAGTAAAATATAAATACGTATGCTGTACCGAGTAAAAGAGTACCAAACATGTTGAGATTTAAAATTTCACAGGCCCAGGAAATGGCAACAAACTATGGTACCTAAAAATCTCAGTAAGCGATAATGTAAAAGCCTTTACAGGTTACCAGCTTAGAGTTAAACGTGAGCTGTGACCAGGCCCGGACTGGGACCAATAATAGGCCCGAGTATTTTAGATTGAGCAGCCCATATCAGGACTGACAACTCATGGGGCCCCGGGACAATAGGAGATCGAGGGGCCCCCTGTGTCCCCGCCCACACTCAAGCCACAGCTACACAAACTCCACCTACATATTGTAGATAAGCTGTATAGAGCGGACATTTAAATATTAACTGCAGCATAGTCTGCTGAAAGTTTCCGGCTTTTTTCCATAGAAGCTGTTGGGCACTTCCAGGTTCATGACCAGGCTATTTTTTGCTATATGGCACTGCGTTATTTTAACTGACAATTGCGAGGTAATGCAATGCTGTACCCACAAATAGAGCTTTTTTTTGTGGTATTTGATCACCTCTGTGTTTTTACATTTTTTTGGGCTATAAACAAAGACTGACAATTGTGAAAAAAATATATATAAAAATTTAACTTTCTGCTATAAAAAATATGTAAAAAATTAAAACGTTTTTGGTAAAAAAATTCTCAATAAGTGTATATTGATCGGTTTGCGTAAAAGTTATAATGTCAACAAACTATGGGATATATACTGGAATTTTTATTTATTTTTACTAGTAACGACTGCGATCAGAGACTGATTTTGCACTGGACAATAAAACTCTGACACTTTGTGGGAACCAGTGACACTAATACAGTGATCAGTGCTAAAAAATAGGATTTTTGTACTCACCGTAAAATCCTTTTCTCTGTCGTCCATGGACGGACACAGCTCCTTAATTCTTGACAGTTGGGTTATGTTCCTGTTCATAGGAGAGGACTAGGCAGAACATGTTAGTTATCTTAAAACATGTAACTTTAAATGAGTTGAACAGCCCCGTCCAGGGGGCGGTCCCTCTGTACATAACCCTCCTACCTGCAGTCAGCAGCCTCAGTTCGTTGTAAAGCAGTACAAACTAAAAAAGGAGGGGTGGGTGCTGTGTCCGTCCATGGAGAAAAGGATTTTACGGTGAGTACAAAAATCCTATTTTCTCTTTTCGTCCATGGACGGACACAGCTCCTTAATTCTTGACAGTTGGAACGTCCCAAAGCAGTGTCAAATAAACGAGGGGTGGGCACAGCATCAAAAAAACATTTCCACCCCAAACAAGCAGAGCTCTTCAACAGAGGAGTTGCAACCTCAAAACAGCCGCCTGCAAAACTTTGCGGCCGCAACTAGCATCCGAAGATGCACTCACATCAATCTTGTAAAATTTGGAAAAAGCGTAAACGGATGACCAGGTCGCCGCCTTATACACTTGTGATACAGATGATTGAAGTCGGAAAGCCCAAGAGGCACCAAAAGCCCTGGTCGAATGCGCCGTAACGGGAAAGAGAGGCGCCCGCCCCTAAGGGTGAGTCAGACCTCCGAAACTGAGACGTAACAGACAGGTACACCCGCAAGGCCCGTACCACGTCCAAAGTGTGGAGCGCAGACTCTCTGGGATGCGATGACCGAGGACACAAGGATGGAAGTACAATGTCCTCTATCAGGTGAAAATCTGAAATCACCTGTGGAAGAAACTAAGGTCGCGGGCGTAGTACCGCTAAATCCTTATGGAGAATCAACATGGGGACTTGCAAGGCAAGGCCGCCAATTCATAAACCCTTCTGACAGAAGTAATGGCCACTAGAAAGGCCACCTTCTGAGATCACGTCAGGAGAGGAATCTCACTGGTGTTCTCAAAAGTAGGTTCCTGAAGAACCGAGAGCACCAGGTTCAAATCCCGAGGAGGGAGAAGTGGTCTAATTGGAGGGAAGCCCCCATCAAAACTCCTGTACAAAAGGTACCCACCAGGGAATAGACGCCAACGGCCATAGAAAGAAAACAGCCAAGGCCGAGACTGACCCTTGTTGGTGCTCAAAACACGTTTTTTAAAACCACTCCATGCTGTAAAAACAGCAGGACCCTGGGAACCGAACACGTCCGTGGACGGCACTTCATCTCCACGCACATGAAGATGTAGGCCTTCCAGGTGCAATGGTAGATCTTGCAGGATGACAAATTCAGTGCCCTCAGCATGGTCAAGATGACCGAATCCAAAAGACCTCGGTCCCTTAGTACCTGGATGACGATAACCATGCCATACGGCCAGCAGCTGTAAGGCAGGATGAAGTGTGGGACATTGAGATAGAAGGTCCTCCCGCATTGGCATGCGCCAGCGCGTCCGCCACCAGGTGTACGAAGTCGGCGTACCAAGGACGCCGGGGCCAATCCAGAGCGATTAGGATCACCGGGAATCCCCTCGATCAGCACATTGAGGAGCAGCCGAGGTAGCCACAACAGTGGAAGATAGGCATAAACTAGCCTCCACGCGTCTGCCCAGGGATCACTGGACCAGACCACGAATCTCAGCATCATGCAAACGAGTCGCGAAGCCAGGAGGTCCATGTCTGATGTCTACCTCCGGCAAAGGGAGTAGAAATCCCTCCGGGTGCAAGAGCATTCCCCTTGTTCAACAACTGGCGACTCAAATAGTCCGCCAGTTAGAGTTCCACACCGAGAATGTAGACAGCTGACAGAGCCGGCACGCTTCTTCCCGTCCACCGCAGGATAACCAGAAGGTTGACATAAGCCACAGCGGTGGCATTGTCCGACTGCAACCTGATCGGGTGGCCTTGTAGTCTCCAGGACTTCCTGATCGTCCGAAGTTCCAGAACATTGACCCGCAGACGTGATTCGTCCAGAGTCGAGCGACCTGGACCGACTGGACCCCCAACCTCCCTTCAATAGAAAAGAAGGGAAAAACTTCCCGGACAGAAGTGCCGGAATGTCAGCCATCAAGTCAGAGAGGCCCTGACTAGGCGATTCATCTGAATCTGATGATCCAGAGACAATGGGGATGTGTTCCATAGGACCGAATCCCCCCTCCGAGTGTGGACTCGGACAAAACGGTGCTGCCTCGAAGGAGGCCACCATGAGACCCATTTCAATGTCCCCTGGAGCATCTGCAACTTTTCTGGAGGAAGAAAAATTCTCGCCTCTGATGAGCACAGAACCAGCCCCAGGATGGTGACTGACTATAGACACATCTTCTTTTAATTATAAACTGAAAACAGGTTATAAAAGAAGACCATGCAGAGACCAATGATGACAATGCCATGTTGACTCAGCAAGGCTAGAATCGAAGCAAGCACCCTGGTGAAAACTCCCAGTGCTGCTAGGTCAAAAAGGAGTCATAAATGAATAGTGGTTCTCTCCCTGACCGCTAATCACAGGAACCTCTGGTGCCTGTCGCATCTGGGGACATGCCAGCTCGTGTCCCTGAAGTCCAGGGACG
Organism: Rana muscosa; assembly: GCA_029206835.1. Taxonomy (NCBI): domain Eukaryota; kingdom Metazoa; phylum Chordata; class Amphibia; order Anura; family Ranidae; genus Rana; species Rana muscosa. Next base: position 257,629,997 of record CM055118.1, on the reverse strand, counting down.
TCCCTGGATGGAGCGAACCGACTCCATCCTGAATTTCCAAATCCCCACCCAGTCTTGAACTGCCCCATCAGGGCAGTCTGACGAGAGTGTAGGACAAAGAAACCATCCGGTGAATAATAAAGAAAACATTGATCTTTTAAGAAGTGACCACTTCACAAACTTCATGGTCGGAAAAACCGGACAGCTACACAAAGGCATTTAGGGCCTGGAGGCCTAAGAGCCATGAACAGATCTGAATCTGTCCTGCAGCGGTATGGGTATGACAACCCCCAAGAAACACTGCAATATATTGGAGAAGGAAGGTCCCAGCTTACGGGGCGCCTCTACTGTTAGCCAAAGAAAGGCAAATCTGTCAGAGCTTCCCTAGAATCTCGGTCAGCGGACAAGTATATCAGCCTTTTCAGGTGGCGCAAAACCACCCCGGACACAGAGGCCCTAGAGGCTAAATCAGTCGCAGTGCACCTGCTGGTCGACTTATAAAGGAAGCTGATGCTCCTCCATTGCCTGGTACAAAAGCTTTGCCCAGTCATTGAGTGTCAGAGACACCAGAGACGCAGCCACTAATGGGCGTAACGCTGACCTCAGCATGGCGAACACAGTCCTTCTGATCACCTCCGAAAAGGCAGATGACCCCCTTGCCGGGAAAGTGGTACCCCTTATACCAGGGGTCAACTTCATAGGAAAAAACATATCCTTATGAAAATGCTCTACATGGGATAACGTGCGTTGAGGGACCAAAAAGGACCGCTGCGACAAACGCAGTCCCCATCTATGAAGAGTCGTCTTCAATATAGAGTGGGTCAAGTGCGACCCAAAAAAGGGACTGACACTTTCCAGCAGCTACTTCATTGATAAGTGTTGATTGTACAAAACACATAGTTTATACTGTGTATTGTGCCAAAACGCGCAATTGGAGCATGGGAGGAAACCCACTCAGCCACAGAGAGCATAGTAATGTATTTTAGTATGTGTGAATAAACATATTGAACATGTTTATGCTGTGCATAGCACAGAAGGCGCACATACCATTGGAGCGTGGGAGTAAACCGGAGGAAACCCACACAGACACAGAGAGCAATAATACATACATTCAGTGTTGTGTATAAACATATTGCTTATGTTAAAACTTAGTATTGCGCCGAAGGCGCGCATGACATTGAGTGTGGGAGAAAACCGGAGCACCCGGAGGAAACCCACGCAGACACAGAGAATAACCATACAGACATACGCTGTGAATGTATTTAGTGTCGTATATAAACATATTGCTTATGTTCATAATGTGCATTGCGCCGAAGGCGCGAATGTCATAGGAGCGTGGGAGGAAACCGGAGCACCCGGAGGAAACCCACACAGATACAGAGTAAACATACAGACACATACTGTGAATGTATTTAGTGTCGTATATAAACATATTGTTTATGTTTATAATATGAGCGTGGGAGGAAACCGGAGCACCCAGAGGAAACCCACGCAGACACTATAAACATAATTGTGTATGTTTAAACTATGGCGCCAAGGGCGCTTAATGCTCTCTGAATCCAATCTGAGTATAAGTGCTGCCGAAGCAAGCACCAAACTGCACACAAAAAAACTATCTCTGACCCTCAGAACAGTGGTCCTGTCAGAGTCAGAGCATCCCTCAGCACTGGCTGTTGCCTCTCAGATACTGACTCCATGTCACACACAAAGCTCTCAGGACTAGTCAAACTAATGACCAATGTCCCCCCCCCCCTCCATGCTGCACCGACCGAGGGGTCACCCAGGGAACACACCTGCCCAGAATGAGACCGCTCAGCGCCATTGCCCGCCTCTATACACTAAGACGGTGTATCACTGTAATATCCATGCTGTTCTATAAGCAGTGTGTGTGGAAACAGTGATGGAAGTTGTGAGGAGAATCGTGCTTGCCATCCAGGAGCCAGTACTATAGGCACACACTGTGCCAAAGATGGCCGCCGGACGCCTCAGGAAAGGGCGTGACCACAAGAAAATCGCTGTCCGCAATAGCAACTGCGCCAGAGCGCGGCCACGGCAGGATGCCCGCCAATGGGAAAAAGCAATGCAATAGAATACACCTTGAAAATGGCGCCAGCGCTGTCAAAATGGCGCCCGAGCACTGCGATGTGGATGAGAAGGCCAGGCATGGGCTTCCACGGAGTAGAGCACCCCCCACAGAGGAACGAGCTACAACACCACACGGACCCCCACAGGTACGCCCCGGTCGCAGCCAGCCCCGCTGGGGCAGAAGTGATAAAGGTGACAGAAAACAGGGAAGGGGAGGACAGGGGAACCCCCTTTCCCAGGAATGCCCAGCTGTTCGCACCCGCCGAGGCAGGGGGAACTGTACTTACCCATCCAAACGAGGACCTGCTGGTGCGTTCCTGACAGGCCTACAAACGAGCTGTACGGAGTAGCTATCGGCCCGGTCCACTGTGAGTGAGACAGGCCACCCCTGGAGTCATGGAGTATGTCGTGACAGACCCGACGCCTATTTGCAAGGGACTGTAACACGCTTGATGGCCGGACTGGGGGGACTACAAGGATCTTTAATATCCTGCCTGTCATGCCAGGCCGGCAGTTGAGAGAAGATCTTAAAAATAAGATAAAATAAAAATTTCTTCAGGACGTCCATCTCCTCGCTGTTCAACTCTGTTAAAGTTACATGTTTTAAGATAACTAACATGTCCTCTCCTATGAACTGGAACATAACCCAACTGTCAAGAATTAAGGAGCTGTGTCCGTCCATGGACGAAAAGAGAAATACATTTATGTTTTGGTTGTAACATGACAAAATGTGGAACATTTCAAGGGGTATGAATACTTTATCAAGGCACTGTAAATGTCAACACTGCAGAAAAACGCTACATTCAATGTGGAGCTTGTGATGCTGCTGTGTACCTCCAGAAAATTATTTGAAATAGCAGCACTGCCAATTAAGCCAACATTAAATTTTACATTTGAACAATACTGGACGCCGACACAACTGCTATTGTAATCAGTGAACTGTTGCATGCCAAATCACTCTTTTGGCGCAGAGATCCTTTCATTATCCACTGATAATGAGAGGGCATGAGACACCTTTAATCAGAGGCTGTGCTACCATGCTTAGTTCTACCTTACAATCTGAATATCATTACAGCTACAAAGGTCATTATGCTATAGATAATGAGGCATATGGGGGTATAAATAAGCCCAATTATTCAGGGTAAGCAGCACATTCCTGAAAAAAGGCAGATTAGTTTAGAGTATAGACTGCATTGTATGTTCCCAGTAGTCACAAGGCCATATGCACGGACCCATAACATATTTTACAGGCAACTGTTCTACCACACTGGAAGAACTTTCATGAGCCCAATACATTAGGACTCTAGGGTCCCTTGTGTTGTTAAATGGGTTACTGAGTTAATTGGCATTAACTGGATGGAAGAAATGGTAATCACAGATAATCAGGAAAACAAACAGGGTACATATTTTATGGCAATAACTAAATTTGATTTATAAAATGTATTTCTGTCGTATATTCGATTTTTGTTAAAGCAGAACTATGAGTTCAATAAGCTGCTGTATTCTCTCAAACCTAATAAACTAAACTTATAAATCATTATATAGTAGGGCAGAAAAAAATCTCTTGGCTCCCTCTGGTGCAAAGACCAAATACCATATCACCTGACAGGAACTTACAATTTGGCAGGGCCAGGCCAACAGCAGATCTGCATTTTACTGTATTACCCATAGAGTGCACAACTCAAATTCAATTGATTGTATAGCAGTGCAAACAACGGACAACCTGAATTACAGCCAGATCCTGTTCCTGACATGACAATCGCACAGACAGAATATATTTCTCTTTCAGATCGATTGCCAGTTCAAAATAATCGGCATATGGGTTGACATCCCAGGGGCTCCTCATCTCAGCTCCACTTCTGCAGGTACTTGATGGTGTTATTGCTGTATTGGGTTCTGAGACCAGTTCACATTATCTTTCATTGCACTTCGGCTGAATTGATATAGCACTTCGCTCCCTGGAGGGTGACACTGTGTCCCCCCCCCCCCCCGAACCAGATGTGAGCACTGAGGTGTTTGGGCACTGTGAAGACGGTGGTCTTTTAACTGGGACACCATGAGTACAGAGGTATTATAACTAGGGCACTGTGAGCACTGAGGTAATACTATAATTGAGGCATAGTGGGTACTGAGGTATTGTAACTGATGCACTGAGGGTTGTGGTATTATAATGAGGGCACTATAAGTACTGTGATAACAGGGGCTGTGTGATAAGAGGACCAGAGCTTCAAGAGACACACCAAGGGCCGCATAAGCAGGAGGAGAGGACGCCAACAGCCACGTGATCAGTAAGGCCCCTTTCACACTGGGGCGTTTTTCATGCGGTTTAGCGCTAATAATAGCGCTGTTATACCGCATGAAAAAATCCTGCCCTGTGCCTTCAATGTGAAAGCCCGAAGGCTTTCACACTGAAGCGGTGCGCTAGCAGGACCGCTCCAAAAGTCCTGCTAGCCGCTTCTTTACAGCGGTAAAGTAGCGGTGTGTTCACCGCTCCTTTACCGCGGTCTCCCATTGCAATCAATGGGACACCGCGGTAATACCGCCCGCAAACCGCGGCAATAGCCGCGGTTTGCGGGCGGTATTAACCCTTTTTCGGCCGCTAGCGGGGGTTAATTTAACCCCCCTAGCGACCGCATACCGCGGTAAGAACGACGGTATAGCAGCGCTGAAAATCGCGCTGCTATACCGCCACCGGTCCTGCCCGCCCCAGTGTGAAAGGGGCCTAAGAGAGAGCAGAAGCAGAGGACACCGGGGGGCTGTGTAATCAGTGTCTAGCAGTACCAAATGGTTTAGGAAACAACTAGTGCTTAGGGTAAGGTAAGAAGGTAGTCCAACATCAGTTTATATAAAATAATTCTTGTTTTTTGTTATCTTGTGAACCTGTGCACATCTTGCTCCATGTATTTGTTCCTTGAAGAGCCGTTCGAGAGTAATTACTGCTGTGCAAGATGTGAGCTGGAAGCCCAGATAATGGATCTAAAGAATCAGTTGGCAACACTGTGGAGGTTCAGCAACCTGGAAATTACTTTGCACATTACCTACAGGTGCTGGCTAGGGCCAGTACAGAGGTAGGTAGCTAAATTACAGTTGGGGGGGGGGGGGTATATTCCAATAAATACGCCAAGTTGCATGGTGTTGGGGATGTCAGGAGTGGCATTGCTGGAGCGGACTACCTCCACTAAATGGAAGACAGCAAAATCTCCCCCAGTCCAGCAGTGGAAAACTGTGGGGAATCAAGTGCTCCCGTTATACAAATTGATCTATATGGGTCGAAACTGTCCGAAAAAGGTTCCAGAAAATTTGGGGTCCATGGGTGGAAGCTAGAGGGCTATCCTTGTAAGTACAATCTGGGTACTCCCTCTTCTTTGACATTGATTGATGTACAGAATCAGTGGGGTTTATTGTTTCTTGCTTATCAAGTGTACAGTCTCAATTCCTGTCCCCCTCCTTGCTACTTCCCACTCCCCTTTCCCCTGGTCCCTGCTTCCTCTCATTCTCGTCCTCCCCTTTGGTTTTTACCCCCCATAACATTTCTGGGAATTTTTTTGGTAGTTAAAATCATGCTGAAGTCTTTTGTCTGTGTTGATCAAGCAAATTATCTTTGTTTATGGCTGGCCTTACTCTACGCAGTGTTTTGGTTATTTGCCTGTGGAGAAATAATACCTCGAACTTCCAGGCATCCTTTATAGTCCTTTGTGTGCCTGTACTGAATTTTTTTGATGCACCCGACTCTTTCTGTGCCTTATGGAACTATGTTTTGTAATGTCATTTATTTTTCATATATATATATATATATAAAAAAAATTAACTCTACCCCCTCACTACTTTCAAATCAGCCCAAGGACAGTTACCTTTGCAGAATTCCCTGAACCACCTCTTTTCCCAGGAAGTAATTGTGCCAGTACCCCAACAGGACAGGTTCAAAGGATTCTATTCAAACATGTTCACAGTACCAAAGTCCAATGGGCGTCATATCCTGGACCTTTAGGCCCTTAACAAATACCTTCAAGTTACAAAGTTCTGCATTGAAGGTCTGTTATTACCTTTCTGAGACAAGGGGAATACTTTGCATCCGTAGAACTTCTAATATGCCTATCTCCATGCACTTTCGATGCTATGCAGTAAGATGCAATCATTTCCAGTTTTTCACACTGCCACATTTGGCCTATCCTCTGCTCCCAGGGTATTCAATTAGTCATTGCACCTATTCTTGCCTAAAACATCTCAGATTTGGCCTGCTGGGAAGTGGCCAAGGTTCCTATATAACCCAGGGTCTATGAATACTGAGCCTGCGTCCCGTGCTGTAAAATTAAGTGTAGTGGGGTGTTCAATTTAGGGGAAGTGTCTGAGTGGTAATCAGGCTCAGACACGTTGAATTGTTAGGAGTTATGGACCATTTTTGCCCTCAGGGATTAATGCTGGTGATGTGTTCCCTGTGGCTGGTGGGTGGCGCTGCCATTCTGGGCCAGGGTTGACCCGCGAGCGCAGTGCTGTGCCTTTTGGGACCCCTCTTGGCAGCTGTACAGTGGGGCGGGGAACCTGCTGTGCATGCCGGGAGGGGATATAAAAGGGCAGACATCTATTGAAGGGGGTTCGTCCACACCCAGGCACCTTCAGCCTGGGTGTGTGTGTGTGGTTCGTCCACACCCAGGCACCTTCAGCCTGGGTGTGTATGTGTGTGTGTGTCATCTTCGGGTGCCCTAGGCCCGGAGGCCGTGTTCCGGTTCCACCTCAGGCACCTTTAGCCTGGGGTGAGGTACTACCTCACCGTTCCTGTCCGCCTGGGTATGGAGACCCAGGAGCTGCAGCAGCCTGGGGCCCAGCAACCTTCGGCTGGGGTCCACTAGGGATTGAGGAGTCCAGGGTGCCGCCTTGCGAGGGGACCCGCACCTTAAGAGAAGGGAGGATCTGTTCCGAGGGACTGGTGCTGTGTTCACGGTGAAGGAAGGGTCTGTTGACTCTCTGGGGGGGGGGGGATGTCTACTCCCTGAAAGGGGCCATGTCCTAGGAAGAAACCAAGGTTCTCCAGGTCAGTGGCAGTGACCTTATTCACAAGGTCTGTGGCAGAGACCAACCTCATGGTCTGTGGCAGAGACCGTGCGCCAAAACTGTTTGAGAAACCTGAACAGTCAGAAGAGTTTGAGCTACGTTTGTGCCTGGACCTCCTCCACACCTTAAGCTGTCCTGTGTCTTTGCTCCAACCTTTCTTCTATCCAAGAGACTATGTGTTGTGCAAGTGAAAATAAATATTGATTTGGACTTTCAGCTGGTGTGGACATTTATGTCCCTGGGGAAGTCAAGGACTTGCATCTACACACTGTAGAGGTGAGAATCAAGCCTCATGCCCACGGACGTTTTTACAGCCGCGTTTTTTACAGCTTAAAAACGCCTGTCCATGTTAGTCTATAGCTTCATGCCCACCTAGACGTTTTTGAGCTGCAAATAGCATAGACGTTTTTAAGCTGTAAAAAAAACCCAGGACCAGTGCGTTCCTCAGCGTCAGAATTAGGCAGAAAAAAAACGCGCACTAACGCGCAAAAACGCGCGGTCGCGTTTTTAGCTCCGACGTTTTTTTTTTTTCAAAAAAAAAATACAAATATTTACAATAACATGGACAGGCGTTTTTAAGCTGCAAAAAACGCAGCTGTAAAAACGCCAGTGGGCATGAGGCCTTATACTCAGGAGGACTTTGGCTGCAGACAAGGCCCAAAAACAACACCGCCTAACCTCTTAACACAGGAGGGTACGGGCTTGTGGTGCGGTGTGCCTGTCTCCCCCCTGCGAGGAGCCGAGTTTAATGCAGGAGTGGGATAGGTGGGTGCGCTACATAAGATATGCTTATTCATTCTGATAGAAATCCAGTATCATTGTAACTTTCTGTGTACTTAAAATAAATCTTAAACAATGTTACTAGCATTACAAGCCATCTCCTGCAAACTGTGCAACCCCTCCTACCTATGTAATGTAGATATAAAGAGGGTGGTATTTTAAGTCCAAATCATTAGAGCAGCCTTGGGTGGCAACTCTGCTCCTCCATAGATACAGAATTGTGGGTAAATACTAGGAGAAGAAGCGTATTACAGGCAAAATAACCAGTTATCAAATGTAAGGACTGGTAAGCTGAAATCTATTACATTCTTGGATCTGGACTACTGACACTGTAAACAAGACAACATAAAATAACCATAAAAAAAAATATATATATATATATATATATATACACACACATATATATATACATACACATCCTAAACAATGTATTTAAGAATTAATCTACATAGTGGAAGTGTGTCACAGTTTTATCGGTTTAGATAAGCAATAACTAAAGTTCAACCCAAGCCCACACTATCTGTCTAGGTGTGATGTAAAAAAAGGAGCAAATTAACCACTTCAGCCCGGACCATTTTGGCTGGTTAAAGACCAGGCCACTTTTTGCGATTCGGCACTGCGTCGCTTTAACTGACAATTGCGCGGTCGTGCGACGTGGTTCCCAAACAAAATTTACGTCCTTTTTTTCCCACAAATAGAGCTTTCTTCTTGTGGTATTTGATCACCACTGCGGTTTTTATTTTTTGCGCTATAAACAAAAATATAGCGAAAATTTTGAAAAAAATTCTATATTTTTTACTATAATAAATATCCCCAAAAAATATATGAAATTATTTTTTTTCCCTCAGTTTAGACCAGTGTTTTTCAACCAAGGCACCCTAAAATCTTTTAGAACCTCGAGGCACACCAAACCAAAAATGTGGGGAAAGAAATTATGCCACATGGTATTTGTACAGTGGGTTTGCAAACACATTTATTTTTTGTAAAAAATTCACTTCAATTAATTAAAACAAAACACAATATATACCCCAATTTTTTGGTATAGTGTGAAAGATGATGTTATGGTGGGTAAATAGATACCTAACATGTCATACTTTAAAATTGCGCACACTCTTGGAATGATGACAAACTTTGGTACTTAAAAAACATGCCTTGTAATAGATATAAGAATGACAGGTCCTCTTTATGGAGAGATCTGGGGTCAAAAAGACCTCAAATCTCTTTTACCTTTAAAAGCAAAAAGATAAAAAAAAAAAAAATTTGATCTTTTACTTTAAAAAAATAAATAAAAATAGTTTACTTCCAGCCTGGACTGGAAGTCATGGCGTCGCTCTGGTCCTTCAAGGGGATCTACTCTTTCATCGCCTCTGGGACTAGCCGGCCACTCCATTGGATTGTTTCTCAGGCGAGACGGTGGAAGGGGGGACATCCCCTTCCCCCGCTTTTGAAAGCGTTCCAGTGGCTCAAGAGCCGCTCGGAATGCTTTCATGAGAAAGACAGTCACTGGCTGTAAAAAAACAATACCAAGGTTATGGCTGATATCTTTAGCCATAACCCCTGCAAACCATTCCAAATCTGTAACTACGAATTGTGGTCTTGTGTGAAAAAAAAAAAACCTACAAAACACTTGTTACCATTAGGGCACTTTCACATTGACTCATTCCATTGCAGGCACAGTGATTTTTTTTTATTTTTATATAATATACATGGGCTATGTGGGTTATTATTGATAATGATAACTGTATGCTTCAATACTGCAGTTTGGCCGCAGCGCAGTGTACCTGCGGTTTGCGTGTGGTTTCTCATAAACTTCTATTATGTAGTACATTTTTGGTACATTTTCTGAAAGCACACTAAAAATGAGGGACATACTAGAAGTCTAGGAGAAACCACATGAAAACCGCAAGTACACTGCGCTACACCTGCGCTGCAGCCAAACTGCAGTATTGAAGTATACAGTTATCATTATCAATAATAACCCACATAGCCCATGTATATTATATTACATTTAAAAAATTTTTTTGCCATGCCTGCAATGAAAAGTGAGGCAATGAAAGTGCCAAGTGTTATGTAGTTTTTTTTTTTTTTTTTTATCAAAACCATGCCTGCAATAAAACTATCATACATTGAAAATGACAGGTACAAGTACTGTACACCTGTGTCTCCTGTTTTGTTTCCTCACTGTTCTTTCACCTCTACTCGTGGTGTTGTTCTTCTCCTCCCCTCAGGAAAACGCGCGCCAGCCAGCATCTACTCTGGCACCCGCGGCTTACACGTCACAGATAGCAGGGCGTGCGCCCGACACTCCCATAGCAACCGATGACGTAATCGGTTGGCAAGACGCGATCGGGAGGCCTGCACAGCTTCCCGAGTGCCTGTGGCAGCGGGAAGTGAGCTTTACACTGCGGACTGGCACCGCTGTAATAACAAATATTAACCAAGTGGCCAGCAGTAGTTTAAAACATCAGATAGCTGCCTAAATTGTGGGTCATTTTGCCGCGGCACACCCGGAGACTCTTCACGGCACACCAGTGTGCCGCGGCACACTGGTTGAGAAACGTTGGTTTAGACCAATACGTATTCTTCTACATATTTTTGGTAAAAAAATAAATAAAATAAAAAATCGCAATAAGCGTTTATTGATTGGTTTGCGCAAAAGTTATAGCTTCTACAAAATAGGGGACTGTTTTATTGCATTTTTATTAATATTTTTTTTACTAGGTATGGCGGCGATCAGCGATTTTTATTGTGACTGCGACATTATGGCGGACACATCGGACACTTTTGACACCATTGTCATTTTTACAGCGATTAGTGCTATAAAAATGCACTGATTACTGTGAAAATGACACCGGCAGTGAAGGGGTTAACCTGGAGGAGGTACTGAAGGGGTTAAGTGTGACCTAATGAGTGATTCTTACTGTGTGGGGGTGTGGCTTGGCGTGTGACTTCACTGATCGTCGTTCCCTATGACAGGGAACAGACGATCAGTGACACTCTCACTAGGAAGAACGGGGAAAGGTTTGTTTACACTTACCTCTCCCAGTTCTTCAGCTCTGTGACCCGATCGCGGGACACCGGCGGCGATCGGGTCGCGAGCGCGCTGCCGCCGGCGCGCGACCACACAGCGGCAAATTAAAGGGGACGTATATATACGCCCTTTTGCCTGTCCGTGCCATTCTGTCGACGTATATCTTGCGTGCGGCGGTCGGCAAGTGGTTAATCGACTGTTTACAATGAGATTGTTACTGCAAAATCATACTAAATCCAATTACACTTTAACTGTGCCAGTCTGCAGACATTCCGCACAATAGTTCTTGTGCAGTATGCAACAGCTATCATGTATTTTCGCATATGGCAGTTTAATAACAGAAATGTTACAATTGTTCTCGTATTTATGTGTAACGAGCCCCTTGCTCGCTCGGTTCCACTCTCCCGACACTCCTCTGCTACTATTGGATCATATTGCAGATCGCAACGTCTGATGGTTCGGTCATCCGATGCTCCAGGATTCAAACTACAGCTATGTGCCGTTCTAATCCATTTGTGATAGCTCAGAACAAACACCAGGCAGGCTGTATGTAAGTTCAAACAGGAATCTAATTTTATTGGATGCACACACACACTTTTATACAGCAGTTTGAACACCTTGCCCCCAACAACCACTTTCCTATTGGTCAATAGTAAAGTACATTGTAGTTCCCAATTAGGTTCTCTATGCCATGCAAATGAGGACTTGAAACAGGGTCGGCAGGGATTGGTCCGATAGCTTGAATAGGAGAACTGAGATGTGTATTGACACAGAAGCCCCAGGGGGTAATTAAAGTACATAAACAGTCAAACACAGAACAATGCTTTTCTTCCAGACCATGGAGTCGTCTGGGGGGGGGGGGGGGGGGGGGTTAGCCTTAAGACAGGGCAGAAATCCCACCACTGTGTAATAGATTCAAAGGAGAAATACTTCAGTATTCCAAGGTTCATGACAATACTCCCTCCTGGGAAATAGTCCAACAGCCACAGTGGGACCCCGAACGGGTCAACTCGAGGATGTTGGAAAAGTTGTCTTAAGGTTCCAGGTCTGTCTGCCGGGATAACCCATCCACATTCCTGTCTTGAGGCCCTGGCCCATAATCGGAAGGCAAAAGGCTAGCATTCAGTCCTCTTCAAAAGCCTCTGTCCCGGCTAGGTCTGTCACATTATGGATTCTACATTAAGCTGACAAACCAAAGACGCCGAGATGAAAGAAAAACTTATGCAACAAAGTAAAAAGGTACCCCACAGACATTAAATGACAGTTCCTTGACCTGTTCATTATCCTCTTAAAGTGGATTTTCACCCAAAAGTGGAAGCTCCGCTGATCTGCTTTCACATTTGACACCTTTCAGGGGGGAGGGGGAAGGGGTACCTGTTTTTGACAGGTACCCTTTCCCACACCTCCCAATTGCCCCGGATTCGCCGGGACCATCCCAGAAATCGATCTATATCCCAGCGAATCATAGCTATGTCCCGGAGCCAAGTTCCAGCATTTGGCTCCATTGAAATTACGGGCAGGTTCATGCTGGTGCAGGGTTTCTTTTCAGCCGGTGCTATGTGGGCCCAGGGACAGCCTGACCAATCGGGTGCTGCTCTGGGCGAGCATGCAGACTGTAGCAGCAGGTGCGGGGGAGTGGGACAGCACCCGGATGAGGGCTCCAGGAGGCGGCGGAGACGAAGAGCCACGAGGGTGGCTAGAACCGATTGCCCTGGAGCAGGGAGAAGTGCTCCGAAGACCTCCTAGCCCAGGACCAATGGACAGGCTGGCCGGAGAACGATGACTGGCAGGCAGCAGGTGGAGACAGCATCAAAGAGATTTGCAGCACCGTGACCTCCTGTCCTCACCTAGCTATGCGAACGGACCTGCCCACTGCATGGAAGGTACTGTGTGTCACACAAACACACACCTTCCCACAGGAGTGACTGCAGACAGTGCCAGGATCTCTCTCACTCTCCCACTCTCTCTCAACCTTGCACTCTGTACGTAGCGCACCCCTCAACCTTGCACCCTATGCAAACCCCTCAACCCTGCATGTAGCGCACCCCTCAACACCGCACTCTGTACGCAACGCACCCCTCAACCCTACACTCCATGTAACACACCCCTACACTCTGTACATATTGCAACCCTACACTCTTTATGCAGCTCACCCCGCAACCCTGCACTCAGGACGTAACGCACCCCTGCACTCTTTATGTAGTAAAAAATGCAAACTCCTGACCCCTGCATTCTGTGCATTACACACGCCTGACCCCTGCATTCTGTGCATTACATACTCCTGCATTCTGTGCATTATGTACTATGGGACCCTGCTCTGTGTGTCATGTGCTCCTAAACCCAGCACTGACTACAGCACTTTGTATGTTACACACTCCTGACCCCTGTGTTCTTTGCATTACACACCCACCCGACCCCTGCGTTCTGTGCATTACACACCCACCCGACCCCTGCGTTTTGTGCATTACACTATCCCGACCCCTGCATTCTGTGCATTACATCCTCCTGACCCCTGCATTGTGTGCATTACACACTTCTGACTCCTGCGTTGTGTGCATTACACCCTCCCAACCCCTGCGTTGTGTGCATTCCACCCTGACCCCTGCGTTCTGTGCATTACACCCTCTCGACCCCTGCGTTCTGTGCATTACACCCTCCCGACCCCTGCGTTCTGTGTATTACACCCTCCCGACCCCTGCGTTCTGTGCATTACACCCTCCCGACCCCTGTGTTTTGTGCATTACACCCTCCTGACTCCTGCATTCTGTGCATTACACCCTCCCAACCCCTGCATTCTGTGCATTACACCCTCCCGACCCCTGCATTGTGTGTATTACACACTCCTGACCCTTGCATTGTGTGCATCATGTTCTCCTGGATCGTGCTCTCTGTGTGTCATGTGCTCCTAGACCGTGATCTGTGTGTGTCATGTGCTCCTAAACCCAGCACTGACTACAGCACTTTGGATGTTACATACTCGTGATCCTAGAACATGTTACATTACACACCCTGGACCCCTGTAGACTGTGTTATGTATCCTAAACACAGACTGCAGCACATGGTGTGCATTAGACATCTGTCTCACACACTCCTGCACTATATACACAATACTGTACATTATATACTTCTTACCAAAGTATTCATTGTCTCAACAGTTTCTGGCTGCTATGAAGTCCCTGGCTATTTTAATGAAGTTCTTCTTTAAGATTTAAGACAAAGCGATGAAAGCATATTTTATACAAGGTTGACCACGCCACGTAAGCCCCTCCCACTGGTACGTTTGACCACACCCACATTTTGCAGCGGCACAGGTGGTCCCTTGCGTCAAGTGTCCCTCATTGAGGAATTCAAATGTTGGGAGGTATGCTTCCGGGAGACTGCCGCAGCGATGTCCCTCGGAAGTTCGGCCCCATTCTCTCCGCCACAGGGCCCGTTAGAAAGCACAGTGCGCTTCGTTCAGAAGGGAGCTGGCTGTGAAGCCAAAAGGCTTTACTGCCGGTTTCCCTTACCAGGAATAGGAACGAATGCTCTGTTCTATGTCTGCTCTAAATGGAGAGCAGTGACTTTAAGTCAGGCTGGAGAGGGGGAGGCAGAAACAGCTGGCTTCAGTTATCAGCTGGAGCCATCTGTCAATCAGGCAGCTGGGTGGATCCCAGCAATCTTGGTCACAAGAGAGCAAAAGTAAGTGCACTCCTGTGACCCAAAGGAGAAGTATGGCCAAAAAAGCTTTGGCTCAACTCCTTTTAATGTCCATGCTTCAGACACCCAGTGTCTGACTGTTGCGCTTTCTTTGTTTTTCTTAGAGACAAGTTTATGTCGGCTGCATCTGCTCATCTCTCCCTGCTTCCCAGAGCAGTAATGTGCCTGCAAGTTCAATCACCCCTTGTTTTGTCTATGTTCACCATAAGAAGAGGGGAGATCTGAATATTATGTCCGTATATAAAAGATCTATCCTGTCAAAAGCAAAAGCTGAGGCACATCTACAGTCTGTTTTCTTACATGCAGGATGAAACTTTGTACTGTGTATGGAGATTAATTCTGAACTCAGGCAAGGGTTCAGTCACAGCACGCACTGTACTTATTGCAGCTGGTATCACAATCAAGCAACTATTGCCTAAAGAAAGTGCATAACGGGCAAAAAAAATACACTCACATAAAAAAAAAGTGCAAAGAATAGCGTTTTCGTACTCGTAGTTCACTGAGGGAAACAAAGTATTTTGCCTTCAGGTTATACTGCCGCCGAAAGGACAACTGGGTACTAGCAAAAAAAAAAATTTGTAGACCAACCCAGGGCAACTACTATCAGCACAGCTTAGTTGGTACACAGGAAGTATTTAATCATTGAGGAATCTAAAAACAGTCCAACTGAGAGGTGAGCAACGCAGCAACAATCGCTAACAGGTCAAAGAAAAAAGGCAACAGAAAAACTGGATATTACCATATATACTCGAGTATAAGCCGACCCGAATATAAGCCGGAGCACCTAATTTTAGCACAAAAAAATTGGGAAAACGTATTGACTCGAGTATAAGCCTAGGGTGTCCATCTGCATGCCTCACTGTGTCAATGTGCATGCCTCAATGTGCCCCATCTCCCTACCTGATCTCCGGCGCTGTGTGACTAGACTGACTTTTAACATGGGAGTCTATGGAAGGGGTGTCCGGCTTTGAAAAATCACTGCTCCCCGGCCGTAGGTCCCGTGGACAACAAACTTCGCACACTTGTAGATGAAGAGTGGGGCTACATGTGTGCCAAGATTGTGGTCCAGGGGACCTAGGGCTGGCCGGTACCGGGTCCCTAAAATCACCAGAGAAGAGTGGGGCTACATGTGTGCCAAGTTTGGCCGGGATCAGGCGCACAAAGTTGAAGATGGACACAGACTTGAGTATAAGCCAAGGGGGGCATTTTCAGCACAAAAAAATGTGCTAAAAAACTTGGCTTATACTCGAGTATATACTGTACTTGCAGCTCAAAAAGTCACATGAAAAACATTACACCAGAAGCTGGCAAACCAGCAAACCTCACAGAGTTCTACCAGGTCGGCATATCACATCTGCCTGGGCCAGCCCTGAGCAATAAGGATCACAGGAATTCTCTCCATTTTTACCATGCAAACCAGATGACCAATACGTTTTAGGGAAGTAAAGGCAGAGAACAAAGTGTACTAATCCTAGGAAGCCAACAGAACACCAACTGTTTCCTCTAGAGCAGGGGTCTCCAAACTTTCTAAACAAAGGGCCGGTTTACTGTCCTTCAGACTTTAGGGGGGCCGTATCGAGTAGAAATTGTCCTGGCGCCAGTGGGAGAAAACAGTATTATAGTATTAGGGGGAGGAAAAGCATCCAGTCATTGGTGTCAGTGAGAGAAATAGCGCCCCCATCCTTTGGTATTAGTGGAAGGAATAGTAGCCACTCAATGTTATCAGTGGGAGGAATAGTGTCCCATCGTTGGCATCAGTGCAGGAAATAGTGTCTGATCATTGGTGGCAGTAGGAGAAATAGTGCCCCATCATTGGTATCAGTGGGAGGCAGTGGCAGTGCGTCCATAAAAGGCGTACAGGTGCCGCCCCCTCTCTCCTGCCACCGCTCTATCACCAATAGATAGATTAATTCATTGCATGAAGCTATGTTTGCCGCTGCCACCCCCTATTCAGGGGCCGGACCCCCTTTCGGGAGCCTGAATTACAGCGGCGTGGTATTTTTTTGAAGCACCTGATTAGAGCCGTAGGCTCTAATAGGCGTCAAAAAAGGTGAACAGCGAGCACCATGCTGGGCGCTCGCAGTTCACTTAGCTGTGTGTTAGGAAAGCGAATTAATATTTGCTTTCCTAACACTGAACTGCCTCTCCGCCAATCAGGTGCTCGGGTCTGTTACCTGATTGGCTGAAACGACAGGTGCTGTGATTGGACGCCTATCAGGTGTCCAATCATACCAGAGGACGGGAAGAGAGGACGGGAGAAGACATCGATGAGCGTGGAAGACACCGCCGCCATTACCCGCTGCCCCACTGAGACAGGTAAGTGCCGGGTGGGCGATGCACACTGGCAGAATTTGATGGGCACAGTAGTGGCAATTGATGGGCACACTGGCAGCAATTGTTGGGCACACTGGCAGCAATTGTTGGGCACAGTGGCAGAAATTGATTGGCACAGTGGCATAAATTGATGGGCACAGTGGCAGAAATTGATGGGCACAGTGGCTGCGCTTGATGGGCACAGTGGCTGCGCTTGATGGGTAGTTATTTTTTCAGTTTGTTTGCGCCCCCCTAAAAATGTTGAGCACCAGCCGCCACTGGTGGGAGGAATAGTGCCTTATCATTGGTATCAGTGGGAGGAATAGTGCCCCATCATTGGTATCAGTGGGAGGAATAGTGCCCCATCATTGGTATCAGTGGGAGGAATAATGCCCCATAATTGGTATCAATAGTGCCCCATCATTGGTATCAATGGGAGGAATAGTGTGCAATAATTGATATCAGTGAAAGGAATGTGGAGTGCCCCATTGTTGGTGTCAGTGGGAGAAATAGTACCCCATTATTGGTGTCACTCTTTTTCTTTGTATATTGGCTTTTCGCAACACGCTAGCTCGGTGGAGCATACTGACTTTTTTTTATTGGTAAGTGGGCAATCGGAATTCCTAGATGTGCAGCCATTTCTTTTCTTACAAGTTTGCCACGGAGGCCGGCCTGGGGCTGGCACTCTACGAGACATTTCACCTCAGGTTATCATCATACACCTGGAGCAGCGGCTTTTTTTCTTTGTATATTGGCTTCTCGCAACACGCTAGCTCGGTGAAGCATATTGACTTGTTTATTGGTGAGTGGGCAATCGGAATTGCTGGATGTGCAGCCATTTCTTTTCTTACTAATAACTATGCCAGGAATTATGCCCTATTGTTGGTGTCAGTGGGAGGAAAAGTACCCCCAAGGGCCAGATAAATGTGGGCAAAGTTTGGAGACCACTGCTCTAGTGGATCCCTGCACCAGGACAAAAACCTGTGCAGTTTGTTTTTGAACCCGATGAGCAGAATGTCCCCCTCCAGCATCCCCCACCTGCGACAAAGGTACTGAAACACTCTCTCTTTATTCTTTACGTTCATATCTACCCATATCTACATAATTCTTTACGTTCATATCTACCCACCACGGTCTGTGGGTATCGGAGCCCTGAGTGTTCGTTTTTAATTTAGGAAATAAAGGAGCATATTGCGCTGAGATGAACACAAAAAGGCAGCCGCCAACACTGCTGTAGATAAAGCAAGTAGAAAGTGTAAATATAAGTGTGGCGCTAATTTTTGTTTAGTTTAAGTGAAATAAATCGCACTTAAATATACGTGGTTAAATGTGTCACCAAAACAAAAACCCATGTACATATAAACGCAAAATTACTATAATAATTACTGATAATCATAAAAGCAATAAGTGTTTGACTATAAAAAACTAAATTTTCAAAATTGAATAGAAAAAAAGTCCAAGGAAAAATACACATTCATCTATTCAAGAGGTGAAGTAAAAATCAATCCCAAATAATAATGTTCATTAGTGATATAAACTTGAAATCCAAAAATGAAGTGCTGTGAGAACCGCCACCAAGAGTGAGTTGAAGGAGGCTTACCGGAACTCTCGGACCTAAAGAAGCATATGCCACTTAGGTCGAGAAAGGCATGGGGGTTTACAAACCCAATATAGATGGTCTGGAGTCTGAGGGGTTTCTTATTCCACTTCAATCTCATGGGACATCTAATATGTTGATCTCGTATTCATAAGCATGCACAAAGGGCTTGGTATCCGTATTTGGTGCATATGGAAGTAAAAAAACTCACATAGCATGATACCGTTTGGAAAGGTTTAATAGCAAAAAAAGAGTAACAATAAAACACTCACATTTGAGATGGTATAAGAGGCATAGATTCAGGTACAGGAGCGATACATGTAGACAGGTCCACCCGACTAGTTTCGACTAATAAGTCATCATCTGGGGTATGGACTCTGTCCTCCACGCATCGCACTAAATAGATAAAATGACCTCAGTGACCCCGGAAGTGAACCACCATTACATCACTTCCGGTTCTTTATTTTTAGAGGAATTAGTTGGTTACAATATGGTGACACCTGTGTGGCTACATCATGTAAGTTGGCATACTGTTTTAATGCCCAGAATGGTGTGTCATATATGGTGACACCACCGTATGAATAACCAAGCCTCTATCTCGGGACGCTGCGTCATTCCCACAGCAGCGTCCCATTGGTTTATAGGAGCCGCATCCAAGCCTCGCTATGAAAACAAGGCTTGGATCTCGTGCCGCAACGTCATATCCGCGTTCGTCATATGACGCTACCAGCCAGGCATGACACTGCCGTCCACGCCTCGTTCCGAAAACGAGGCGTGGATCCGACGTCCTGTGCAGCCACGCCTCCAGGACCTAATGCCGCAACGCCATATCCTAATAATTGACATGACGCTGCGGTGGAGCGCAACAGCACCATCCACGCCTCGCTCTGAAAACGAGGCGTGGATCCGATTTCTTACACAGCCGCTCCTCTAAATACAGAGAGACTGCGCCTGTGTGTGTACTATAGACACTGGTAAATGGAACCAATACGTCACCCTATTAACAGCATACCAGAATGCTAACAAGTATGCAGACCTGGCAACCATTAATACAATATAGCTGCCGGGGGGGGGTTTATGTACATCACACAAACATAAAGGTTTTCTATGGGATAAAAATTATACTGATACAGTATGTAAATCTAGTAAATAGATATAAAACAACATACCAATCTTTGTGTGTTGTGTATAATCACAATACAAAAAACGGAACCACACACGTGCATCATAGACAGTATAGTATACATGGTTCACACTCAGAATGTTAATCCATATTTTATACACAAACTCCATGGGAGTATAAATGCATACTATTATATAAATTCAATTTTAAAATATTTTAAATGACAATAAACATTAAAATGTGAAATTAAAAATGTAAAATAAGTACTGATTCGAGAGAAGTCGTATTTAGATTATATCAAGACATGTTAATAAAATAATTAATGTCCCACTCTACATTCATTCCTTGTGGGTGGTGGGTCTGGAGCTCATATATCCAGAATGTTTCCAATCTGGATACTCCCCTAGTAGCAGCTCCTCCCCTCCATGGAGCCACAAAGTGGTCAATGACCAAAAATTGAGTGCCACTAGGATTTTGAGCATGGTGTAATCGATAATGCCTAGGGACTGTGTGTTTTATACTGCCAAGTTTTATCTTACTAATGTGTTCAGATACCCTGGCAGTAAATGTTCTTATAGTTCTGCCCACATATTGTTTGCCGCATGGACACGTCAGCAAATATACGACATGAGTTGTGGCACATGTGCAAAACTGTTTGATAGGGTAAACCCTGTTAGTGACTGAGGATCTGAATTCCTTAGTAGGCTTTCTTCCACATGTGTTATGTTGACAGACAACACATTTTTTGCAGGGATAATAACCGGTCCAATTGTGAAAAAAAATAGGTTTGATAGGTGGGTTTATAATATTGGGTGCAATTTTATTTTGGAGAGATGGTACTCCTTTATAGATGTTCTTAGGTCTCTCAGGGATTAGTGCACCCAATATCCCCCAGTGTCTATCAAAAATGGCTTTAATTTGCCTATGCTGAGTGGAGAAAGTCGTGAGGAAGGACCATCTAAAAGAGTAATTTTCCTCTCTAGGGGGTCTATCCTCAAATAGTGTAGATCTTTCTATGTTCAACACTTTTTTTTAGGTCACTTTCAATTTCTTCCTGGTTATACCCCTTTTTTAGAAATCGTTTTTTCAATACATTTGCTTGTGCCACAAAAGTATCGGTTTCGGTACAATTCCTGCGAAGACGCAGAAATTTACTCTTAGGGACCGATTTGAGCCACACCTTATGGTGGCAACTATTCATGGGTATAAAGCCATTCCGGTCAGTGGGCTTAAAATAAGTACTGAACTTAAACTGTTGTCCTGATCTTTCAATCTGTAGATCCAAAAAATGTATAATAGACTGGCTGGAATCGTATGTAAGAGTAATACCTCTATCGTTGTCATTTAACACTGAGAAAAAGTCCTCTAGTGTTTGTGAAGTACCAGCCCATAGGAGGAGGATGTCGTCGATATACCTGGCCCAAAGCAAAAGCTGAGGGTCTTCCAGGGTATAGACGACATCCTCCTCCCACTTGGTCATGAACAAATTGGCCAAACTTGGCGCAAATTTGGCGCCCATTGCAACCCATTTCTGTTGAAGATAGTATTGTCCATCGAACCAGAAATAATTATGTTGAGTGGCGAATTCCAACAATTCCATAACAAAGCTCACTTGGGAAGCAGCTAGCGTAAGGTCTCTGTCCAAAAATTGTTGGGCAGCCTCCATACCCCTGTGATGTGGAATACAGGTGTACAGAGACACTACGTCCGCCGTAGCTATAATAAGTTCGCCCTCAAAGGATGTTGACTTAAGACATTCAATAACGTCCTTGGTATCCTTAAGATAGGAAGGCATGGTTCTGACAGAGGGTTGCAAGAAAAAATAGGATTTTTTACTCACCGTAAAATCCTTTTCTCTGAGTCCATGGACCGACAGCTTCTCTATTGACAAAGTGGTATTATCCGTTAATTAGGAGTGACTAGGCAGAAAAACTTGTAAAAAGTGTTGCACCACACCTTCCAGAGTACCGCCCAGGGGGCGGACCCTCTGGGTATACCCTCTCAGTCTGCATCTTCGCAGATCAGTTCGTCAAAAAGCAGTACAAACTTAAAAGGAGGGGTGGGTGCTGTGTCGGTCCATGGACTCAGAGAAAAGGATTTTACGGTGAGTAAAAAATCCTATTTACTCTTTCGTCCATGGACCGACACAGCTTCTCTATTGACAAAGTGGGACGTCCCAAAGCAGTGTCAGAGAAAAAACGAGGGGTGGTAACAGCATAAAAATAAACTTCACCCCAAACACAAAACAGCACTCCTCCAACGGAGGAGTTGCAACTCTAAACAGCCGCTTGCAAAACCTTGCGGCCAAAAGAGGCATCCGAAGATGCACCTACATCAATTTTGTAGAACTTTGTGAAAGTGTGTGCAGACGACCAAGTCGCCGCTTTACATAATTGGGAAACAGACGCTTGATGTCGGAAAGCCCAAGAGGCACCTATTGCCCTGGTCGAATGCGCCGTGACAGGAAAGGGGGGCGCCTGACCCTTTAAGGCGTAAGCCTGGATTACTATCTGTCGGATCCACCTAGAGATGGTGACCGATGAGACTGCTTGGCCCTTCTTGGGACCAGCCACCGAAACAAACAGTGAGTCTGACTTCCGGAACAGGGAAGTAGCAGATAGGTATACTCTCAAAGCTCGGACAACGTCCAAGGAATGCAACGCCGACTCCTTAGGATTCGACGGCTGAGGACACAAGGATGGAAGTACAATGTCTTCGTTGAGATGAAAAGCCGAAACGACCTTCGGAAGAAAGGAAGGCTGCGGCCGCAGCACCACCTTATCCTTGTGGAAAATCAAATAGGAAGCCTTGCAGGACAAGGCTGCCAGCTCAGAGACTCGTCTAACTGACGTAACAGCCACCAAAAGGACCACTTTCTGAGAAAGTGTCAACAGGGGAATATCTCTAATATTCTCAAACGGTGCCTTCTGAAGCACCGAGAGGACCAGGTTCAAGTCCCACGGAGGTAACGGGGGACGGACCGGAGGGGCCACATGTCGGACCCCCTGCACAAATGTACTCACGAGAGAGTGAGTCGCCAGGGGTCGCTGAAAAAAGACAGCCAGGGCAGATATCTGTCCCTTAAATCGTACTTAGGGCAAGCCCTTGGTCCACCCCATGCTGTAAAAACAGCAGGATTCTGGAAACCAAATAGGTACGCGGATGCCATTTCATTTCCTCACACATGGAGATGTAGGCCCTCCAAGTGCGGTGATAGACCTTCCTAGAGGACGGTTTTCGAGCACTTCTCATAGTAGAGATTACTGAGTCTGACAGGCCCCGGTCTCTCAGTACCTGGTTCTCAACAGCCATGCCGTTAAAGCCAATGACTGTAAAGCAGGATGGAATATGGGACCTTGCGATAGCAGGTCCTTCCGTAGTGGTAGGCGCCAGGGGACGTCTGCTACCAGACGTACTAGATCGGCGTACCAAGGACGCTGAGGCCAATCTGGAGCGATTAGGATCATTGGAATTCCCTCTGCCTCCACTCTGCGGAGCAGAAGAAGAAGAAGCCTTAAGGGAGGGAAGGCATAGATTAGCCGATACTGACCCCACGATGCTACCAACGCGTCAGTTGCGTCTGCCCATGGGTCTCTTGACCGGGCCACAAATCTCAATACCTTCCGATTGAGTCGGGAAGCCAGAAGATCTACGTCTGGTGTGCCCCATCTTTGGCAGAGGAGTTGGAACACCTCCGGGTGTAAGGACCCTTCTCCCTGGTCCAGCATCTGGCGGCTCAGGTAGTCCGCCTGCCAGTTTTCCACACCCGGAATGTACACGGCCGACAGTGCCGGTACGCTCCTCTCTGCCCACTTCAGGATGCGAGCGATCTCCGATGTTGCAGCCGAGCTTCTTGTTCCTCCTTGATGATTGACATATGCCACTGCTGTGGCGTTGTCTGACTGGATCCTGACTGGACGCCCTTGCAGCCTCTGAGACCATTTGAAGAGGCACAGCCTGATCGCCCGGATTACCAGGACATTGATCGGCAGGAGGGCTTCCTCTGGGGTCCAGCGACCTTGCGCCGACTGAACACCCCAGACTCCCCCCCCCCCCCCAACCTGTAAGGCTGGCGTCCGTCGTGATCACTATCCAGTAAACCGGAAGAAATGACTTCCCGGCCATTAGAGCCGGTGCTGTCAGCCACCATACCAGGGATCTCCTGACTATGTGGCTCACTCGGATTTGATAATCCAGAGATGATGGACATCTGTTCCATCTGGACAGAACTTCCTTCTGTAACACTCGAGTGTGGTATTGAGCATATGGAACCGCCTCGAAGGAGGCTACCCTGAGGCCCAACACTCGCATGCAAAAAACGGAGTGACGACCAATTCCTGGAAGTCAGCTGCCGTACTGCAGCCCGGAGGGTCTGCAACTTCTCCACAGGGAGGAATACCTTTGCCTCTGAAGAATCCAGAATCAACCCCAGGTACCCTAGGCGTTGAGTGGGCACCATACTGACTTTTGCGTGTTTAGTATCCAACCACAGTCTCGAAGAGTCTGACAGGTAATGGACACGCTTACCTCTAATTCTAAGCTTGAAGGGGCCTTCAGCAGAAGGTTGTATAAGTAGCCTGTGATAGCGATACCCCGCTGTCTTAGAAGTGCCAGAATCGGAGCGAGCACCTTGGTGAACGTCCTGGGTGCTGAGGCAAGGCCCAACGGGAGGGCCACAAACTGGTAGTGGTCCTTCCCGATAGCAAATCGCAGAAACCTCTGGTGTCTGGAGTATATGGGGACATGCAGGTATGCGTCCTTGATGTCTAAGGAGGCCAGAAAGTCCACCGGATGGAGAGCCGTGACTACAGATCGAACCGGCTCCATCCGAAAACTTTGTACCTTCACAAAGCAATTGAGGGCTCTGAGATCCAAGTTTGGACGAACCCCCTCCTTCTTCGGCACAATGAACAGATTTGAGTAAAAACCCCGTTCCAGTTCTGGAACTGGAATAACTACCCCGCGTTCCAGTAGACCCTGGACCGCCCCATACAGGGCCTCCCGACGGGTCGGTAGTAGCTGGAGATTGGAGGTGTTGAATCTGTCCGGTGGACAAGAGAGAAACTCTATCTTGTAGCCTGAGGAGAGTACTTCGCAAACCCACCTGTCGGAGATTAGTGCTGTCCACTGAGTCGCGAATTTGCGAAGACGTCTCCCCACCCGAGAGCTGGGTGGGGGTGGACCTTCATGCGGATGCAAATTTGTCCGCAGGCTTATTGGGTATGCGGGACCAGGGACGCTTTTGTCCTTGGGCAGGCGCTTTATCGGCCTGGGGTCTTTTCCCTGTCGCCCTAGGGGGACGAAAAAACCACTTGTGTGCAGTAAAGGAGGGCCCTTGCCCTTGGCGTGGCCCCTTATCCTTGCTAATTTGGGGAAGCAAAGTGCTTTTACTTCCTGTGACATCCTTGATGATGTCATCCAGAGAAGCCCCAAAAAGTCTGTCGCCCTTAAAAGGCAGATCCAACAGGGCTTTCTTGGAAGTCTGGTCCGCAGACCAGCCTTTTAGCCAGATCAGGCGGCGTATTGCTACTGCATAAACCGAAGTTTTAGACAGCAGGGGAATAGTATTCATGTCTGACTCGCAGACAAACCTAAGGCCCTGGACCAACAGGTCGGCCAATGTTATCTCATCAGGAGGAGCATCTCGCTCCTTAACCCCTGGAGTAGCAATCTTGCCCATTCAGTAAGTGTGTGAGACACTAGGGCCCCCGCCAATGCCGGGCGTACTGCCGAGCCTACCACTGAGTATAGGTAGCAAGCGAGTGCTTCAGCCTTCTTATCCACAGGGTCCTTGAAAACAGGAGCCCCTTCTACAGGAATTGTGGTGGCTCTATTAAGTCTGGACACCGGAGGGTCCACTATAGGGGGGAGAGGTCCATTTCTTCAGAAAACTCTCCTCAAAAGGGGTACCGTACCGCAAACCTCTTTGGGGCTGTAAAGACCCTCAGTGGGTTCTCCCATTCCTTGTATAAGAGTTTATCAAAAGACACAAGGGAACACCTTAGCAGTGCGGGCAGGTCTATGAAACCCAAGTGGACCGGAGTCTCTGCTGCTTCTGCAGTATTTTCCAATTTTAGCATATCCCGCACTGCAGTAATAAGGTCAGATACCAAAGCCGTCTCGCGTACTGACCTGGACTTTCAGTCATTCTCACTGTCCGGTCACGGTCTGCAGTCTCTGATGCGTCAGAATCTGGGCCCCGAGCCGTAGCTGGACCTGGTTCTGCACCAGAATTATCCCCAGAAGCTTGCAGGGGATGGGGCGTTTACTACCCCCTGTATTCCCGTGTGCTGCTTCCACCCTGGCAGCAAACGCCTCTAGGATTGCAGTCATAGCGTTCATAGACACCTCAGGGGCACCAGCTGCTAAATCTGGTGTTTCAGGGGAGAAGACATCTGGCTCAGATGCCATGCTGACCACACGCTGACACTCACAGGGCTCCAGGCAAGATATCAATAGGCCACCCTCCTGTGCTGCAGAGAGGCCGGGTCACCCAGAGGACTCACCACCCTGGATAGGTACTGCTATGCTGCGCCTGTGATGCTGTCCCCTGCTGCTGTGTCAGTCTGCTTCTTTTATCAGCACTTCCTGTGTGAATTTTCGCGCCAGTGTAATGCACCCTAGAGGCCGGAGGCTCTCGAAAAATGGTTGCCAAAAACGTCTGTATGGAAGATAATGTGGGCTCTAAGAAAATGGCCGCCGACAGAAGATAGAGGTCAAGCAGCCATAGCCCACAAAAAGATGGCCGCCGAACGGCAATATCTGCATACAGGGTGGACAAACATGGCCGCCGATCAGCTGATAGGGGCCAGTGGGTGTGGCCGAACCACAGGAAGATGGCCGCCGGGCAGTCACAAGAGGCCAAACTTAGCATGGACCACCTCAAAATGGCCGCCGACAGCATGGAGGAAGGACACAAACACAGGTAAGAAAAAATAACATTTCTTTTAAATGTTAGTTACAGCCAGCCCCGCTCCAGTGGGACCCCCTAGGTGACCCCCAGCACCCAGCAACCTTTAGCTAGAAGCCCAGGGAGGAGGGAAAGGCAGGGAGAGAGGGAAGAAAGGGGCCACAACCACTTACTTGATCTCTCCAGGAATGTCCAGCTAAATCACCCAGCCGAGGCAGGGGAGTTTTACTTACCTATCCTGCATGTATTCTGCTGGAAGACATTCCAAAGAGATCATCGTCCGCGCACGGAAGGTGACTGTTGGCCAGGCATGCTGTGATTGGACCCAGAAGGGACGATCATATGTATGCCCTGGAGCATGACGCGCACCGGACAGGCTGCTGCGACTTGGCCGTAAGGTCAGCCGAAGCTGAGCGGTCCGATGCAAGCCTTGGAGCGTAAGCTCACCGGCCAGGCTGCTGCGACTCGGCCGTAAGGTCAGCCGAAGCTGAGCGGTCCGATGCAGGCCCTGGAGCGTAAGCTCACCGGCCACCCGTGGAGCGACGGGCATGTCGTGGAAAACCCAGCGCGTAGCTAGGGTCGGCACACGCTCGATGGCCGAAACTGGGGAGACTACAAGGATCGAGGATCCAGCCTGTCACCCAGTCGGCAGTTGATCGAAGATCGCAGGAAACAACAAATGTAGCAAAAAAAAATAAATATATATATATATATATATCTTTTTTCCCCGGACCAATGGGCCCGAAGGGAGCCATGTCCTACTCCTTGCTAGACAGAAAAAAACTGATCTGCGAAGATGCAGACTGAGAGGGTATACCCAGAGGGTCCGCCCCCTGGGCGGTACTGTAGAAGGTGTGGTGCAACACTTTTTACAAGTTTTTCTGCCTAGTCACTCCTAATTAACGGATAATACCACTTTGTCAATAGAGAAGCTGTGTCGGTCCATGGACGAAAGAGTAAATGTATGTATTTCCCTATCCTGGATGTAATGGAGTCTATTCCACTGATAATGGGACGCCCAGGGGGATGGAGTGGATCCTTGTGAATTTTAGGCAGATAATATATTATCGGAATTCTAGGGGCTAAAGGGACAAGATACGACTTCTCTTTGTAATTTAAAAGCTTCAAATCAAAACCTCTAGTGATGAGATTAGTTAGCTTTTTCTTATATTTGAAAGTTGGGTTACTTGGTATTTCTTTGTAAGTGTCTCTAATTATGAGAATAATCAACATTATGAGAAAGATAGGTCTTATCAAAGGGGATCACCACCCAGATTCTATGACCATCCTCATACTTCTTATCAGAACTATACGAGTACATCTACTCACAATAGATACTCTCCTCTTCAAGACTATCATGACGATAGAGTATACCCCGTTCCTGAGTTCGATCGACCCCCATATGGATATCAACAGTCTAATTCCAACCCTCGTCCCACTCAGGGTTTTCGGGAGGACCCCCTAAGAAGAAAAAGGGGTCCCGAAACAAGAGAGGAACCAGAGGAGGAAGGAGATTACAAAGGCGGAAAGAGAAGTCGAACATGACCTGTCAAGGCGTGTTCAACTTAAGCACTGTCACATTATCCCAAGAAGAAAAGATGGTTTTGGATAAGGGCCTTAAATTTGCCCCTCCACGTAAGCTTAACAAGTTCAACACCTTTGTGGATATACACAAGTATATTAGGAAAATTAATATCCAACGCTACATTACCTCAAATCCCACCAGGAATGTAGCAAGGGCAGCGACTTCAGGCACTGTCCATTCGGGGTTAGCTAACCCCTCACTTTTTTAACCCTCCTAATCAACTAGCGCCAGCATTAAATATGTTTAGGGACTTGGTCCTTCAGGATTTGGTCAAGCTTCCCCCTAAAAAGATTTCTAACAATCCTTTACCTAGTATGGGTCTTAAAACCCTATGTGACAATAAAAATCTTGTCATACGCCCCGCCGACAAAGGCGGGGGCATAGTTTTGTTAGATAAAGCTAGCTATATGGAAGAGATGTATAAAATCTTGAGTGATCGAGACACTTACAAAGAAATACCAAGTAACCCAACTTTCAAATATAAGAAAAAGCTAACTAATCTCATCACTAGAGGTTTTGATTCGAAGATTTTAAATTACAAAGAGAAGTCGTATCTTGTCCCTTTAGCCCCTAGAATTCTGATAATATATTATCTGCCTAAAATTCACAAGGATCCACTCCATCCCCCTGGGCATCCCATTATCAGTGGAATAGACTCCATTACATCCAGGATAGGGAAATACATAGATTTTTTCTTGCAACCCTCTGTCAGAACCATGCCTTCCTATCTTAAGGATACCGAGGACGTTATTGAACGTCTTAAGTCAACATCCTTTGAGGGCGAACTTATTATGGCTACGGCGGACGTAGAGTCTCTGTACACCTGTATTCCACATCACAGGGGTATGGAGGCTGCACAACAATTTTTGGACAGAGACCTTACGCTAGCTGCTCCCCAAGTGAGCTTTGTTATGGAATTGTTGGAATTCGCCACTCAACATAATTATTTCTGGTTCGATGGACAATACTATCTTCAACAGAAAGGGGTTGCAATGGGCGCCAAATTTGCACCAAGTTTGGCCAATTTGTTCATGGCCAAGTGGGAGGAGGATGTCGTCTATACCCTGGAAGACCCTCAGCTTTTGCTTTGGGCCAGGTATATCGACGACATCCTCCTCCTATGGGCTGGTACTTCACAAACACTAGAGGACTTTTTCTCAGTGTTAAATGACAACGATAGAGGTATTACTCTTACATACGATTCCCGCCAGTCTATTATACATTTTTTGGATCTACAGATCGAAAGATCAGGACAACAGTTTAAGTTCAGTACTTATTTTAAGCCCACTGACCGGAATGGCTTTATACCCATGAATAGTTGCCACCATAAGGTGTGGCTCAAATCGATCCCTAAGAGTCAATTTCTGCGTCTTCGCAGGAATTGTACCGAAACCGATACTTTTGTGGCACAAGCAAATGTATTGAAAAAACGATTTCTAGAAAAAAGGGATTTTTATAACAGCTTACCTGTAAAATCCTTTTCTTGGAGTACATCACGGGACACAGAGCGACTTAGTCATTACTAATGGTTATATAGATTACCTTCAGGTGTTGGCACTGGCCAATTCCAAACCGGAAGTACCCTCCCCTATATAAGCCCCTCCCATCCGGGAGCACCTCAGTTTTGTAGCCAAGCAATAAGTGTCCCAAAAAGAGGGGTGGGAGCTCTGTGTCCCGTGATGTACTCCAAGAAAAGGATTTTACAGGTAAGCTGTTATAAAAATCCCTTTTTCTTTTTCGTACATCACGGGACACAGAGCGACTTAGTCATTACTAATGGGACGTCCCAAAGCAATGCCAAATGAGGGGAGGGATACATAAGCTGGGCGCCATCAGGCATGAGGATCTTTTGCGGCCTGCAACACACTGCGCCCAAAGGCGACATCCTCCTGACTTCTAACGTCTACCTGGTAGAATCTAGTAAACATGTGTACCGAAGACCATGTTGCGGCCTTACATACTTGAGCCAGGGAGGCCTGGTGATGCACTGCCCATGAAGTTCCAACTGCTCTTGTGGAGTGCGCCCTAACTTTGAACGGAGGCGGTCTCTTTCTCAAGCCATAGGCTTGTATTATGACCTGTCGAATCCACTTGGCTAAAGTGGATTTTGATGCTGCCTGACCCTTTTTAGGGCCTTCCGGCAGAATAAACAAAGTATCCGTTCTGCGAATCTGAGCAGTGGCTTTTAGATAAGCTTTAACTGCTCTTACTACGTCCAAAGAATGTAATAACTTTTCCTCTACCGAGCTAGGTTTGGGGAAAAAAGAAGGAAGAACCACATCTTGGTTCAAATGAAACCTTGATACCACCTTGGGAAGAAAGGCTGGATGAGGACGTAATACTACTCTGCCCTTATGGACAACCAGATATGGCTCCTTACAGGACAAGGCGGCTAATTCCGATACTCTTTTAGCCGAACAAACGGCTACTAAGAAAACCAATTTCCTGGTGAGAAGAACCAAGGAAATGTGTTGCAATGGTTCAAACGGTTGTTTCTGTAGAACTGACAGAACCAGGTTTAAGTCCCAAGGACATATGGGAATACTAACCGGAGGGCTAATACGCATCACTCCTTGTATGAAAGCTTTGACTAGTGAATGCGAAGCCAAGGGCCTTTGAAAAAATATTGACAAGGCCGAAATCTGACCCTTGATAGTACTCAAGGCCAGCTTCCTATCTACAGCCCACTGTAGGAAGTCCAAAATCCTCCCTATCACGTACTTACGTGGATGCCATCTCTTGGCCTCACACCACGTAATGTACGCTTTCCAGATCCTATAATAGATCTGCCTGGATACCGGCTTCCTGGCATTGATCATGGTAGATACCACAGAATTAGAGAGCCCTCTCTTTTTCAGAATGTGGGCTTCAATAGCCAGGCCGTCAAACCTAGGGCTGGTAAGGAAGGGTGGTATATCGGTCCTTGCGAAAGCAGGTCCGGACGATGTGGGAGGGTCCAAGGACTCCTCACTGACATTTTTACAATCTCCGCGTACCATGCCCTTCGGGGCCACGCTGGAGCCACCAGAATCACTGGTTTCTTTTCTACCCTGATTCTGCGGAGTAATCGCGGTAACAATTGTGGCGGTGGGAATGCATATATCAGCTTGAACTGATCCCAAGGGAACACTAGGGCATCCGAGCCGCAAGCTAGAGGATCCCTTGTGCGAGACACAAAACTGTCCACCTTTGCGTTGAATCTGGATGCTAGCAGATCTACATCCGGTGTTCCCCACCGCTGGCATATTGCCTGGAAAACCTCGGGGTGAAGAGACCATTCCCCCGGGCATAATTGTTGGCGACTTAAAAAGTCCGCTCTCCAATTTTCCACTCCTGGGATGAAAACCGCGGATATGGCTGGGACATATTTTTCTGCCCACTCCAGGATGCAATTTGCTTCCCTCTGGGCTGCACGACTCCTGGTGCCACCCTGGTGATTGATATATGCCACTGCTGTGGCATTGTCTGATTGAATTCTGACAGGGGACCCTTGGAGTTTGGATGTCCATGCTACTAGGGCATACCGGGCTGCTCGTATCTCTAAGAGATTGATGGGCAGGGCCTTTTCTGCTTCTGACCACTTGCCCTGGAGAGACCATTGCTCCAGTACTGCCCCCCAGCCTATGAGGCTGGCATCTGTAGTGACTACCTTCCAAGAAACCGGACTGAAGGGTTTTCCTTTTTCCAGATTCTGGGGCACCAACCACCAATGGAGCCTCTTGCGAACGGAAGGGGACAGGGACATTGGTAAGTCTAAAGCCTGAACTTTTTTGTTCCAGGCTGACAGTATGGCCCTTTGCAAATTCCTTGAATGGAATTGACCGTAGGGTACCGCTTCGAATGAAGCCACCATTTTTCCCAGCAGCCTCATGCAGAGGCGTATGGATGGTTTTCTTTTTGTACCCACTAAGTGGGTCAAATCTTTTAAAGACGACACCTTCTCTGGAGGTAAGAAAATCTTTCTCTGATTTGAATCCAGCCTTAGCCCTAAGTATTCCAGACTTTTGACTGGTCTTAGAGCTGACTTGTCCCGGTTGATAATCCAACCGTGATATTCCAGATACTTGATTGTCTTGTGAATAGCTACTTCCAGCTTTTCCACTGAGTGGTCTATTAGTAGCAGGTCGTCTAGATATGCCATTATCGTTACACCCTGTGTTCTTAGATTGGCCAATAATGGGGCCAGAATTTTTGTGAACACTCGTGGTGCTGTGGCCAGACCGAAAGGTAAGGCTCTGAACTGAAAATGGCGCCCTTCTACTGCAAAGCGTAGAAATTTCTGGTGGGCCGGAAAGATGGGAATATGCAGATAAGCATCCTTTATGTCGATCGAGGCTAACCATTCCTGCCCTTGTAGGGCGGTGGCCACCGATCGGATCGACTCCATCCGAAAAGTCCTGATATTTAGGAACTTGTTTAGCCCTTTTAGATTTAATATGGGCCTCACGTCCCCATTTGGTTTGGGGACTGTGAAAAGGTTCGAGTAAAACCCGAATCCGCTTTCTTCCAGGGGAACCTTCATGATTACACCTTGGAGCAATAGTTGTTCTAGTGCCAGAAGGAGGGATCCTCTCTTTTGGGGATCTTTTGGCACGTTTGACCTCATAAATTGGGCAGGAGGAGTGCCTTTTAACTCCAGCTTGTATCCCAGACTTACTGCGGAGAGCACCCATCTGTCTCTGATGGTGTCCCGCCAGGTCTCTGTGAACAACTGAAGTCTTCCCCCCACCCGATTGAGTGGGGGCAACGCTTCATGCCTTGGGGGGAGGTTTTGTACCTCTCTTGATCCAGGGCTTCTTGTTACCCTGTGATTGTCCCTGATTTCTGCCCCCTGAATTTGACCGCGGAGGCCGTCCGAACTGCTTCACAGCCGATGGGCCCGGGACTGGAGAAGTAGGCCTCTTAAAAGAAGGACTTCTACCCTTGTTCTTAACCGGTAAGAGTGAACTTTTACCGGCAGAAATTTTCTGGATATATTTGTCCAGATCTTCTCCAAATAAGCGTTCTCCATGAAATGGGAAGCTAACCAGCATTTTTTTACAGGGAGCTTCAGCAGACCAGTTTTTGAGCCACAGAAGCCTACGCATATGTACTATAGACAGCGTAAAGCGGGAGGCCTGTTGGATTGTATCCTTTATGGCATCCACCGCAAAACACAAGGCTCTAGGCAGATCAGCTAGGGCAAGAGCCTGCTGATCTGGTAAGTCCCTTAAGACCTGTTTCAACTGATCTTTCACTGCTTGGCAGACTCCAATCGCTGCTACCGCAGGTTGTGTCACCATGCTTGCTGTAGAGAAAGCAGATTTTAGTAAAGACTCCAATTTTTTATCTATTGGGTCTTTGAACATTGGAACATTATCTACTGGACATGTCAGTGATTTGTTAACAGAAGAGATGGCTGCGTCCACTGTAGGGACCCTCCATTTTTTTATGAACTTATCCTCCATGGGATAGATCACCGGAAATCTCTTGGGGGGAGCAAATATTTTATCAGGATGCTCCCAATCCTGGTAAATAAGCCCTTCTAATAAAGGGTGGATTGGGAAGGAACAGACAGCCTGGGGAGCTTTTAGCGACCCCAGCGAGGAAACCGTAGTGGATGGTGGTTCCGCCAGAGGCATTTTAAATGCTGATCGGACCATATTAGTCAGAGACTGAACCCATAATCTTTCAGCCTGAGATGCTGAGAAAGGTTCTTCCACTGTTGATTCCTCCATAACTGAATCAACCTCATCCTGATCCCCTTCAGGTAGGTCGATCTCTGTGTGGGGCTGTTCCTCCACTAACAGGCACTCTGAAGGAGGAGACGGAGATCGGACGCGCTTTTCCTGTGACAGGGAAGCAGCGATCAATGCTGTTAATCTCTCTTCCAATCCTCCCAGAGTTGAGGATAAAACCTCCTCTGTTATATATACAGGAGCAGGTGGACTGGGGACAGCCGCAGCACCAGGCATTCCTGCGGGGTTTCTACGGCTACTGACCTCTGAATTCTCAGGGGAGATTGGTGCAGTACAAGCATGCCCAATATCCTCAGAGCCCGATGGAGACCCCTTTGGCTTCCTGGAAGATCTATTTCCGGAGCGTCTGGACGACATATCCTTTAAGCACAAAGCTGAGGTATTCCCGTCGTCATACACCAATTTTTGCTGGTAATAGTCTAACAAAGTTGCTGCTATATACCAGCTGGTGTCCACTAAAGTGCCTTTCTATGGGGATGCCTGCATCAACCGCCTCTGTGTGCCACTGTTTGTTGCTAGCTCTGTTTGCATCCAGCTGACACTTGTACTGTGTCTTTTAACCATGCTGGGACGCCCGCACATGCGCAGAAGCGCCGCGGCGCGCATCGAGCGTCATCCACCCGCCCCGCCCCTTTTTTTCATAGGAGGCGCGTGCACGCGCCCGCGCGCGCGCCCTTTTCGAAATCAAACAGAGGACTAGGAGCCAGGGCCCTTTTTGCCGGAGGGCCTGTGCGGTGGATGAGCGCAGCAACAGGGCAGAGGAAGTGGATTCCCACAGAGAAACTTACCAGCTGCCTGGATCTTTTGACTTGAGAAAACCAAAGATCCACATGACAAGAAAAATGGACTACAGCGGCCTCTAGTGGTTTAACACAGGTACCGCGGTCCCTTTTTTTTTTTTCTTGACTACTATTAAAATTTTACATTTTCAGTAGTTACAGGCAAACACAGATATTTAGCGGGAATACCGTTAGGTAACAGACAGAAAGACAAATTAGGCTTGGGGGTCCCCCAATAGAACCAAGTTCCTGGGGGCCCCCACTTACCTGATCCCCGCCGCAGGACTTTGTTTGGTCCACAGAAGTCCAAACTTCACCTATCACGGCAGGCATTGTAATTAAACCTTCAGGGACCGGGTTCCCAAGGATTCCACTCCCCTGGACCTGTATAGCACCCTGCACAGACAACATCTTGGTCGTGGGTATGACCAGAGCTCTGGATCCCAGGGTCCAGCCCTCCTAAGAGAAGCATTACAGGCAAAACCTTGCTCTTCTGCTGCAAGGCCCGGGTACCGACCGTTTAGCTATGAAGCTTTTTTGGTGGGATCCGGAACAGCTTACTAAGGCCCAAAAGAACCTGTACGCAAGCCCAGTGAAAACACATGTTACTCTTTGGCCAACACCTTAGACACTGGCAAAAAACTGAGGTGCTCCCGGATGGGAGGGGCTTATATAGGGGAGGGTACTTCCGGTTTGGAATTGGCCAGTGCCAACACCTGAAGGTAATCTATATAACCATTAGTAATGACCAAGTCGCTCTGTGTCCCGTGATGTACGAAAAAGAAAGGGGTATAACCAGGAAGAAATTGAAAGTGACCTAAAAAAAGTGTTGAACATAGAAAGATCTACACTATTTGAGGATAGACCCCGAAAGAGGTAAATGACTCTTTTAGATGGTCACGACTTTCTCCACTCAGCATAGGCAAATTAAAGCGATTTTTGATAGACACTGGGGGATATTGCGTAATGATAGGATATTGGGTGCACTAATCCCTGAGAGACCTAAGGTCATCTATAAAGGAGTACCATCTCTCCAAAATAAAATTGCACCCAATATTATAAATAGAGGTCGACCGATATGGGTTTTTCTCTGGCCGATGCCGATATTTAGAAATCGCTGTGGCCGATGGCCGATATATGATGCCGATTTTTTTGGGCCGATATGTTAGGCCGATGAAGGGGAAAAAAAAAAAAACTAACAGTTGGACCCCTTTCACACTGGGGTGTTTTTCAGGCACTTTTGGGCTAAAAATAGCACCTGTAAAAATGGCTGCAAAACAGCTCCCCTGCAGTCTCAGTGTGAAAGCCTGAGTGCTTTCACACTGAGGCGGTGCGCTGGCAGGACGTTAAAAAAAAGTCCTGCAAGCAGCATCTTTGGAGCGGTGTATACCGCTCCTCCATCACTACTGCCTATTGAAATTAATGGGCACTGCTGCTGAAGCGCCTGCAAAGCGCTTCTGCAGCGGTGCTACACGGGCGCATTTAACCTCTTCATCGGCCGCTAGCTGGGTTATAAGCACCCCGCTAGCAGCCGAATATCGCCGCTAAAATTATGGTAAAGCGCAACTAAAACTAGCTGCATTTTACCGCCAACGCCTGCCCGCTCCAGTGTGAAAGCAGCTGAGTTCCGCCAAAAAAAAAAAATATATTAAAAGTCAGCAGCTACAAATACTGCAGCTGCTGACTTTTAATATATGGACACTTACTTGTCCTGGGCGCCCGCGATGTCGGCACCCGAAGCCGATCTCTCTCTCGGCTCTCGGGTGCTGCCGCCGCCATCTTCGGTAAGGGAATCAGGAAGCAGGCACAAAAACAGGTAATCAAAACTTTGACGAAAAAAAAAGTTTAGTTTTATTTAACATTCATTAAAGTGTATTTTTTTCCCAAAGAATTGCGTTTGAAAGACCGCTGCGCAAATACCGTGTGACATAAAATATTGCAACAACCGCCATTTTATTCCCTAGGGTCTCTGCAAAAAAAAAATATATAATGTTTGGGGGTTCCAAGTGATTTTCTAGCAGAAAAGACAGGATTTTTACTTGTAAGCTACAAGTGTCAGAAAAGATTTAGCCTTTAAATGGTTAAACTGAGAACTTCTACTCACAAGTTCAGTTCATTAATAAGAAGAAACATTTGTAACTTTTCTCTCTCACTTGGCAGGCTGCCCAAAGATGAGTCACTGCACGGGAAACTTCAGGCAACTTGTATTGACTTCTATGAGAGATGTCATTTCCAAGCCGCGCTGAAGTTTTTTTTTTTTTTTTAATATCGGCTTCTGTTCTCAGAATATCGGCCAAAGCCGATTAATGAAAAAATGCCAAAAATCGGCCAATATATCGGCCGACCGATATATCGGTCGACCTCTAATTATAAACCCACCTATCAAACCTATTTTTTTTCACAATTGGACCGGTTATTATCCCTGCAAAAAATGTGTTGTCTGTCAACATAACACATGTGGAAGAAAGCCTACTAAGGAATTCAGATCCTCAGTCACTAACAGGGTTTACCCTATCAAACAGTTTTGCACATGTGCCACAACTCATGTCGTATATTTGCTGACGTGTCCATGCGGCAAACAATATGTGGGCAGAACTATAAGAACATTTACTGCCAGGGTATCTGAACACATTAGTAAGATAAAACTTGGCAGTATAAAACACACAGTCCCTAGGCATTATCGATTACACCATGCTCGAAATCCTAGTGGCACTCAATTTTTGGTCATTGACCACTTTGTGGCTCCATGGAGGGGAGGAGCTGCTACTAGGGGAGTATCCAGATTGGAAACATTCTGGAGATATGAGCTCCAGACCCACCACCCACAAGGAATGAATGTAGAGTGGGACATTAATTCTTTTATTAACATGTCTTGATATAATCTAAATACGACTTCTCTCAAATTCTCGAATCAGTACTTATTTTACATTTTTAATTTCACATTTTAATGTTTATTGTCATTTAAAATATTTTAAAATTGAATTTATATAATAGTATGCATTTATACTCCCATGGAGTTTGTGTATAAAACATGGATTAACATTCTGAGTGTGAACCATGTATACTATACTGTCTATGATGCACGTGTGTGGTTCCGTTTTTTGTATTGTGATTATACACAACTGTATTGCGTTTGTTAAAAATATGATTTTTATTATATTAATCAGACATAGGATACATGGGACAATTTTACAATAGTCAGATTACCTGTCAGCATTTGGTTTAAGTAGATCTCTCAAACAAATGACAATGGGATTAGATACCATTGTTGTATTTTAGTACATTACCTGTTTGAGATTTCTTTCAGCTCTCAAACTGAAAAGAATTACAGGTTTCGTTTTGAGTAGACAATAGGTTAGATACCATTGTTGTATCCAATATGCTAATGTCTCTATAGCCACAGTAAACATTACCTGTTTGAGATTTCTTTCAGCTCTCAAACTGAAAGAAATCACAGTTTAGATTACAGGTTCGTTTTTTGAGTAGACAATAGGTAGATAGCATTGTTGTATTCAATGCTATTGTTGAAATACAGCTACAGTTTTGATAATGGTAAACAGCCTGACACACATAAAAAAGCAGGACAGAAAGGTACACGGAGAGGACACACCATGTTGCTGTAAGATCATGAAGAAGAACAGGACCTGATCTCCAAGAAGAATCATTGCCAATGGAGATCATGAACAAAGCGTAATCCAAGTTAAGTAACCTTTAAATGTATTTGTAGTTATAGACCATAGGCTGTTCTATTTTCTAGGCATTTTGCTTGTTATAGAAATCTGTCAGTCTTGTAGTATATTCCTAATATTGTAATAGTTTTGTATGTACAGCATCTTGTATAGTAAAAGCGCATTTACACACTGCAGAAACAAGTCTCAACTTCCTTGTTATACCACAGAGTAACCTTGCTAGATAAACGCAAGCGAAACAATAACACACAAAGATTGGTATATTGTTTTATATCTATTTACTAGATCTACATACTGTATCAGTATAATTTTTATCCCATAGAAAACCTTTATGTTTGTGTGATGTACATAAACCCCCCCCCCCCCCCCCCGGCAGCTATATTGTATTAATGGTTGCCAGGTCTGCATACTTGTTAGCATTCTGGTATGCTGTTAATAGGGGGACGTATTGGTTCCATTTACCAGTGTCTATAGTACACACACAGGCGCAGTCTCTCTGTATTTAGAGGAGTGGCTGTGTAAGAAAATCGGATCCACGCCTCGTTTTCAGAGCGAGGCGTGGATGGTGCTGTTGCGCTCCACCGCAGCGTCATGTCAATTATTAGGATATGGCGTTGCGGCATTAGGTCCTGGAGGCGTGGCTGCACAGGACGTCGGATCCACGCCTCGTTTTCGGAACGAGGCGTGGACGGCGGTGTCATGCCTGGCTGGTAGCGTCATATGACGCACGCGGATATGACGTTGCGGCACGAGATCCAAGCCTCGTTTTCATAGCGAGGCTTGGATGCCGCTCCTATACACCAATGGGACGCTGCTGTGGGAATGACGCAGCGT
Source organism: Rana muscosa (assembly GCA_029206835.1). Lineage (NCBI taxonomy): Eukaryota > Metazoa > Chordata > Amphibia > Anura > Ranidae > Rana > Rana muscosa. The sequence continues at coordinate 257,590,806 of CM055118.1, read as the reverse complement.
CCCGAGATAGAGGCTTGGTTATTCATACGGTGGTGTCACCATATGTGACACACCATTCTGGGCATTAAAACAGTATGCCAACTTACATGATGTAGCCACACAGGTGTCACCATATTGTAACCAACTAATTCCTCTAAAAATAAAGAACCGGAAGTGATGTAATGGTGGTTCACTTCCGGGGTCACTGAGGTCATTTTATCTATTTAGTGCGATGCGTGGAGGACAGAGTCCATACCCCAGATGATGACTTATTAGTCTAAACTAGTCGGGTGGACCTGTCTACATGTATCGCTCCTGTACCTGAATCTATGCCTTTTATACCATCTCAAATGTGAGTGTTTTATTGTTACTCTTTTTTTGCTATTAAACCTTTCCAAACGGTATCATGCTATGTGAGTTTTTTTACTTCCATATGCACCAAATACGGATACCAAGCCCTTTGTGCATGCTTATGAATACGAGATCAACATATTAGATGTCCCATGAGATTGAAGTGGAATAAGAAACCCCTCAGACTCCAGACCATCTATATTGGGTTTGTAAACCCCCATGCCTTTCTCAACCTAAGTGGCATATGCTTCTTTAGGTCCGAGAGTTCCGGTAAGCCTCCTTCAACTCACTCTTGGTGGCGGTTCTCACAGCACTTCATTTTTGGATTTCAAGTTTATATCACTAATGAACATTATTATTTGGGATTGATTTTCACTTCACCTCTTGAATAGATGAATGTGCATTTTTCCTTGGACTTTTTTTCTATTCAATTTTGAAAATTGAGTTTTTTATAGTCAAACACTTATTGCTTTTATGATTATCAGTAATTATTATAGTAATTTTGCGTTTATATGTACATGGGTTTTTGTTTTGGTGACACATTTAACCACGTATATTTAAGTGCGATTTATTATTTCACTTAAACTAAACAAAAATTAGCGCCACACTTATATTTACACTTTCTGTTCATTTTTAATTGCCTGTTATTGCGCTGCAGGTTTCTCGGGCTCGCTCATTCCAGACATCTTAGGATTGGTTGGGTCACTTATGTAATTTCACTCACTGTTGGTCTGCCACCGCTGCATTCACGCATTTATACTTAGCTAGGGTGGTTCGGTCTTTGCATTCTTATTTTCTATAGTTTGTTTCCTCAGATACCGTGATGTCTCATGTGGCAGAGAGCAACGAGTTCTCGTTCATCCCGCCTACTCCACGTAGGGGTTCGGGGCATGGAAGTTCACCTTCATTGAGGAGTTGGACTGTGCCTAGGCTTGTTGCTGAGCTATGGCGCAAGGGTATTTCTTTCCCATCTACAGCTAGGAAAGCGGAACTTTTCAGGTTGTGTTTTCCATCTTCTCAACCGATACCTTCTACAAGCGCGGAACATGCTTCGGTGCACAACTCCTTGACTCAGATTCATGCGATGCTAAATTCATTTTCTACCTCCATGTTGCAGTTGCAGGATAGGATGGAGGTGATTGAGGCCCGAGCGGCTGGTACAGTGGTAGCGGCCAGAGCTGAGGTGCCTGCGGCACTCCCAGCTCCTGCTCTTCTGAGCCTGACTGCAGGTAATGTCATAGCTTTACCTTCACCATTGGCAGCTCTGCCTTCGGTGTCACCGGCCCATTTTATCCCTGCCAATATCAAGAAGGATATGTTGGAAGGGAAGGATGTCAATCTAGCCTCCCTGCTCATAGCGGCCCAGGATGTCTCTGAAAATAAGTCATTTGCTTGTGGGGAGGTGTCGGTGGTGCTCAAAACGAAAGATCCTAGGCTCAGTCGCAAACTCAGCGTGCCAGAGTTTGTGCTGGCTTTCGGCATTTTCAGGGACATTGTCTGTTCGGTCAGTCCAAGTAGGAGGGAAGAATTTGATTTATATCTGCATAAGGTGGTGGACTTGGCGCATAAGTACGGTGGTTCAATCTTTTATGATTATCATCGGTCCTTTGCGCCGAAAGTGGTGGCCACTTGGGCTCAGTTCCAAGTGGTGTCATGGTGGGGCACCATCGATATGGATCTGTTTTGCAGGCATTTCGCCAGTCAGAAATCTCCTGTATGTGCCAACTGCCAGTCATCAGCTCACACCTCTGCCTGGTGTCTGAATTGTGAGTCTGCCGGTCAGATGGGGACCTCCAAGCAGTCGGCTGGTGGATCTGCGGGTCCTCCAGGGCAGGTTAATAAAATGGGTAGGCCCATCCATTATTTAGGGAAAGCTCAGCTGTGCAATAATTACAACTATACCGGTTGCAACTACAACCAATGCAGGTTGTTGCACGTTTGCTCCAATTGCTTCAGAGCTCACCCTAAGTCCGCTTGTCTGGTCAAGGCTTTCGGTACGTCATGACTGTGCCGAGTCAATATCTCCTTGCTAGGGGATTACCTGGGTGGTTACCAATCACCAGCGTTCAGACAATTTTTGCTGGAGGGTTTGTCTTCAGGTTTTCACACTGGTCTCATTACCCTTCCAACAGAATCTTTTGAATGCAACAATTTGTTGTCAGCAGAGAGCCACCCTGCTATTGTCGATGAGTTGCTGCATGCTGAACTGTCTAAGGGGTTATTGATCGGTCTGTTTCTGTCATCACCCTTTTGTATGTGGAGGGTTAACCCCATCGGGGTTGTTTGTGGGAAATTTTCCCCCAAATTTTGTTTGATTTATGACTTGTCCGCGCCTCATTCATCTCACCTTCCTAGCCTCAATTCTCCTATCCCCTCCGAGGAGTTTTCACTAAAGTATTCTTCAGTGGATTTGGCTATCCAGCACATTTTGCAGTTAGGTAGGGGTGCTTGGCTGTCGAAAGCTGATATTTATGACGCATTCAAGCTGCTTCCTATTAGTCCTGCTCTCTTGGCAATGGCATGGCATCAAGTGGCGCAGACAGTATTTTTTCGCCACTAAATTAACGTTTGGTTCCAAAAGCAGTCCGTACTTGTTTGACACCTTTGCCCAGGCTCTTCATTGGATTCTGGGGGACTGCGGTGGTTGTCAGATGGTAATTCATTATCTTGATGATTTTCTGTTGTTGGAAGACCCTGCTGACCCGCCCAGGGATCTGCAGGTGCTTACATAGCTATTTTCAGAGTTAAATGTCCCGTTAGCTGCGCATAAGATGGTAGGTCCAGCCAAAGCCATCACTTTTTTGGGGATCACGCTTGACTCCAATCTCATGGTTGCTAGTCTGCCCTTGGAGAAATTGGTCAGGATACGCCAGACCATTCATCTCTTTGTCCGTTCCCCGGTGTGTTCCAAGAGGGACTTGCAGTCTCTCTTGGGGATGCTTAATCACACCATGAGGATCATCCCTCAGGGTAGGGCATTTGTGTCTAGATTACTGGCTCTTCTTCCCCAGTGTCACGATTCTGACTCACCTGTCAAGTTGCTAGCGGATGTCTGTGCCGATTTAATCATGTGGGATCAGTTCCTGTGCGATTGGAATGGCATCTCCATGTTTATCCCGCATCCAACAGGTAATTCTCCTCAAGTGTTTTCAGATGCCGCCGCTTCAGTCGGGTTTTCTGCCATATTTGGCCAGGAATGGTTGGCCCCCGGAGGTTGTTCTTCTGCCGAAATTTGCTCTCACGTCAGCACTGTTTGAAATCTACCCAATCCTGGTGGCAGCTGTCACATGGGGTCCTGTTTGGTCAGGCAACTCGGTTGTCTTCTTTACGGATAATTTGGCTACAGCCAAAATTGTCAATAAAGGTAGATCAGGGTCCTTTGTAATCATGTCTTTCATGCACAGGTTGACATGGCTGGGCTTGACTTACAAGTTCCATTTCCGGGGTGAGTTTATTAGTGGGGATCACAATGGTGCAGCTGATGCTTTATCTCGTCTCAATATGCCGCAATTTTTCTTACAGCATCCGGCAGCAGAACAGACGGGCCAGCCAATTCCCCCTTACTCACTATTGGTCATGGATTGAATACTTTCTGGACTCAGGCGATCGATCTGGCCAATAGATCCTTGTCCAGGAATACGCTGAGAGCGTATACGACGGGTTGGAGGACTTTTCTTAGGTTCATGTCCTTATACCCTTGTAATTGCCCTGAGGATATCAATTATATCATGTCTTTTACTGCTTATTGCCAGTGAGCTGCCTTTATCTGCCAGTACCATCAAACTGTATTTGTCAGGTATTCAGCATTTCAGGCCCCTGCATGCACCCGACAGTCCATCCATTTTTGCTGCTCACCCTCTGAAAGCTATACTGGAGGGGTATTCAGAGAAGCCAGGGGTCTTCTCAGTTATCTCGGCAACACATTACCGGGCAGATTTTCCATGACATGTCAGACATGCGGTCTACTTCCCCTTTTGGCATAGGTCTCAGTTTAGTGCTCAAGGCGGCCATATACCTCAGTTTCTTCGGGCTCCTTCGACCCGGGGAAGTGTCCAAAGCCAGCTGTCATACTCCTATTCTGCTCAGAGGTAGTGTTTCTAGATTTCCTGAGCATTATGAGTTGCAGCTTCCCAACAATAAGAATAAGCAAACTGGTCACCGGGACCGGTTGTGCCCATCTTTGCCAATTATTAACAACTCCCTTGGATAGTCCTCTGCTCCCCTTCCCTACGCAGCCTATCACTTCGAAACAATTCGTTAGTCATGTCAGGATTTTACTTGCCAAGTTGGATTTAGATCCCAAGCGTTTCTCATTCAGGATCGGGGCTGCATCAGCAGCTTCTGAACAGGGGGTCCCCTCTTACATTATAAAACATATGGGATGCTGGAGGTCCTCCTCCTGCTATAGCAGGTACATTCCCGAACCTCATATGGAAGTTCACAGAGCTTTCGCCATTTTATTGGATTAAGTATTACCTGTTCATTAAAGCTTTCTTACTTACCTACTTTTATGTCTTTTTGCCCTCTTTTAGTTCATTTCGAGCTTTGCAATCCAAAGTGAGACTTTCCCACAAGAGGCAATACAGAGCTGGAAGTCACCTGTGTGGTGTAGTGTTGTGTTTTTCACTTAACTATTTTTGCTGTATGTTTTGATGCTGGATGCTCAGGTTGCCTAAGACAGAAGTACTTTATTGTGCATATCGAACACATTAGGAGCCCCAGTTCCTGTAGAAAGGTGTATTTATTACAAGAACGCTCCAGCCCACCATTAGCAATTAGGCACATGGGTAGGCTGGCGAGCATATGCTAGCACGTGATCGTGTGTGCATGTAATCGCACAGGCGTGCATATAGACATGGCTGAAAAGGATAAATGCAGATGTTTCTTGGTGTCAGAGCTGTATGGTACATCCAGGGATGTAGATCAGAGGTCTGTGTCAGCCTTCACAGGAAGACTCAATGAACTACTAGAGCACTCAATAGCACCCCGGTAGTTCATAGAAAACTATAAGATGACAGCCGCAAAGGCTGTCGGTACTTGTAGTTCACCGATTCACAGGGATCTGTGAATTAATGGTGCAGCTGTGTGGGCAGAGCCCAGCATGGCCACACTCTTTCCAAATGATGACACCAGGTATGTACTGGACCTCTAAGCCAATAAGGTTGGTTTGCCAATTCTCCCTCGGTAAGAGGAGGCACCTCCACTATGTATCTGCAAAAAATAGGATTTTTGTACTCACTGTAAAATCCGTTTCTCTGACGTCCATGGACTGACACAGCGTCTCTTTACACTTTACCCGTGGGTTATATCCCTGCTTGCAGGAGAAGACCTAGGCAGAATGGGAAATGTTATACATACATTCTAAAAAGCCAGAGCTGAACAGCCCCGCCCAGGGGGGCGGTCCCTCCGGACATAACCCTCCCACTGCAGTTAGCAGACCTCAGTTTTTTTTCTGCCTAACAGAAGGAGAAGACGTGGCTCTCTCAGGAGCCAGTCTCCTGACCTATTTTTATTCCTTTTTGGAATTTTTTCTTATTTTATTTTTGAGACCTTCTATCAACTGTTGGCTGGGCAACAGGTTGGGTACAAGATATCCTTGTAGTCTTCCCTGTCCGAACATTGAGTGTGCTGATCCTCGCCTTGTGTGCGTGAGACTCAGTTCACGACATGCCCCACGACTCCAGGGGTGGCCGGTGGGCTTTCAAGCTCTGCGGTCCTCTCAAGATTGAACAGTCCTGCTGTATCTTTCGCGGTGGACCGGGCCGACAGCTACTCAGTACTGCACTGTGATAGTCCTGTCAGGAACACACCAGTGGGTCCCTCAGGGGATGGCCAAGTAGTCTCTCCTGCCTGCAGGTGAGTACATGCGGTGTGTTTCTCTATGTGAGGGATTTTCCATGTCTCCCCCTGTTTTTATTGTCACTCTGTCACCATTGCTGTGCTGTGTGGGGTGCCTGGGGGTCATACTGTCCTGGGGGGGGGGGGGGGGGGGGCTCATGCTGGTCTGCATATCGCTGTTGCTGTTTTTTGTGAGTTTTGGGGGCCTGGGCCAAGTTTTGTGTTTGTGCATTACTTTTCATTGGTGGCCATCTTGCCGTGAATTGCCTGAGCACGTTGCAGCAGCCATTTTCTTGAAGCTGCGCGCTTTTCAAACACTTGTTTGGCCTCTATCGCTACTGGGAACGGCGCAAATCTCCTCACACTCTCCTCTCAGCTCACTCACTCTCCAGTCAGCAGACCTCAGTTCGTAACAAAGCAGTACAAACCTTAAAAAGAAGGGTGGGTGCTGTGTCAGTCCATGGACGTCAGAGAAACGGATTTTACGGTGAGTACAAAAATCCTATTTTCTCTTATCGTCAATGGACTGACACAGCGTCTCTTTACACTTAGCAGTATAAATGGAAAACCAAAAACTTCACTCCAAACAAGGCAGAGCTCCTCAACGGAGGAGTTGCAACATCAATCAGCAGCCTGCAACACCTTGCGGCCGAAGGAAGCATCCTTAGATGCAACCATATCAACCTTATAAAACGTAGAAAAGGTATGAACGGATGACCAGGTCGCCGCCTTGCACACCTGTGCAACCGACGCTTTGTCGGAAAGCCCAGGAAGCACCAATTGCCCTGGTGGAATGTGCCGTAACCAGAAAGGGAGGCGCCCGCCCCTTGAGGGCATAGGCTTGAATGACGGTTTGTCTGATCCACCTAGAAATGGTGGCAGACGAAACCGCTTGGCCCTGTTTTGGACTAGAGACAGTCACAAACAGTGAGTCAGACTTCCGAATAGAAGCAGTAGCAGACAGGTACACCCGCAAGGCTCGTACCACGTCCAATGTGTGAAGCGCAAACTCTATGGGATGCGGTGGGTGAGGACACAATTACGGGAGGACAATGTCCTCATTTAGGTGAAAGGCCAAGACCACCTTTGGCAAAAAAGAAGGTCGCGGACGGAACACCGCCTTATCCCTATGGATGACCAAATAGGGCGACTTGCAGGACAAGGCCGCCAACTCAGACACTCGTCTAACAAAAGTAATGGCCACTAAGAAGGCCACCTTCTGAGACAAAGTCAAGAGGGGAATATCTCTGATATTTTCAAATGGAGGTTCCTGGAGAACCGAGAGCACCAAATTCAAATCCCACGGGGGGAGGGGAGGCTTGACAGGAGGGAGCACATGGCGAACCCCCTGCACAAAGGTGCTAACCAAGGAATGACCCGCCAGCGGTCATTGAAAGAAGACGACCAGGGCCGAAATCTGACCCTTAATGGTACTCAAAGCAAGCTTTTGGGTCACGCCACGCTGCAAGAACCGCAGGATTCTGGGGACGGAATACGTCCGTGGACGCCAGTCCAGCTCTTCGCACATGGCGATGTAAGCTTTCCAGGTACTGTGATAGATCTTTCTGGAGGAAGACTTCCTTGCCCTTAACATGGTCGAAATGACTGAATCCGAAAGACCTCGGTCTCTCAGCACCTGGATTTCAATAGCCATGCCGTTAAAGACAGAGAATGTAAAGCAGGATGAAATATAGGACCTTGAAACAGAAGGTCCTCCATCATTGGCAACCACCAAGGAACGGCCGCGACGAGACATACCAGATCGGCGTACCAATGACACCGAGGCCAATCCGGAGCAATGAGGATCACCGGAATTCCCTCGGTCGCCACCCTGCGCAGCAGGCGAGGGAGCAACTGCAGTGGAGGATAAACGTATATCAGGTGATAATGACCCCATGGGGCCACCAACGCATCCGCCCAAGGATCCCTGGACCTGGCCACAAACCTCGACACCTTGCGATTGAGTTGAGAGGCCATCAGGTCCACATCCGGCGTGCCCCACCGTCGGCAAAGGAGTTGAAAGACCTCCGGGTGCAAGGACCACTCTCCCTGATCCAGCGTCTGGCGACTCAGATAGTCCGCCTGCCAATTGTCTACGCCCGGAATGTAGACGGCCGACAGAGCCGGCACGCTTCTTTCGGCCCACCTTAGGATGCGGGCGACCTGGGAAGCCGCAGCTGAGCTCCGAGTCCCCCCTTGATGGTTGACATATGCCACCGCCGTGGCTCTGTCCATCTGGATCCTGATGGAGCGACCCTGTAATCTCTCCAACCATGAGGAGAGGCACAGCCTGATTGCCCGTATTTCCAGAACATTGATCGGTAAACAGGCTTCGTCCGGAGTCCAAAGCCCTTGGGCCGACAGGAGTCCCCAGACTCCACCTAAGCCCGTCAGGCTGGCGTCCGTCGTGATCACCGTCCAATAGATGGGGAGGAACGACTTTCCAGACCGAAGAGCCGGGGACCTCAACCACCATGCCAGGGATGCCCTGACCAGGTGACTCACCTGGATCTGAAGATCCAAGGACAACGGGGATTTGTCCCAAGTGGACAGGATCTCTTTCTGTAATGCCCTGGTGTGTGATTGGGCATACGGAACAGCCTCGAAAGAGGCCACCATGAGTCCCAGGATTCTCATGCAAAAATGGATTGACGACCATTTTTGGGACGTCAGTACCCGCACTGCAGACTGAAGCGTCAGCAACTTCTCCGGAGGTAGGAATACCTTCGCCTCCAAGGAGTCCAGGATCAGACCTAGATACTCCAGATGCTGAGTCGGGACCAGGACCGACTTCTGAATGTTCAGGAGCCACACAAAGTCCCTGAGGGACTGACTGACGATAGTCGCACTTTCTTCTAATTCTGAGCCACTGTCTGCTCTTAGAAGAAGATCGTCCATATAGCCCACGATAGCACTGCCTCAACAAGGCTAGAACCGGAGCAAGCACCTTGGTGAACACCCTCGGTGCCGAGGCTAGGCCGAAGGGAAGAGCCACAAATTGATAGTGGACTTCGCCGATCGCAAAGCGCAGAAACTTCTGGTGACTTGCGCAGATCGGAACATGCAAGTAGGCGTCCTTGATGTCCAAGAACGCCAGAAAATCCCCTTGATGGAGTTTAGCGATTACCGTGCAAATGGATTCCATGCGGAATTTTTGCACCTTCACGAAGGCATTCAGGGCCTTGAGGTCCAGGATTGGCCGAACCCCGTCCTTTTTTGGGACAACAAATAGATTCGAGTAGAACCCCTGAAACCTCTCCTGGGACGGAACAGGCACAATCACTCCGGACCTGATCAAATCCTGTACAGCCCCCAAGAGGGCTGCCCGACGGGCAGGAAGGAGAGGGAGATTTGAGGGAAAGAATCTGTCTGGGGGCCAGGAACGGAACTGTATCCAGAGGCGACCACCTCGCATACCCACCGGTCGGAGATCCGGGAGGACCACCGATCCGTGAACCTGCAAAGTCGCCCCCCCACCCCAGAGTCGGGCGGGGGCTAGACTTCACGCGGAGGCGGAATTGGGAGCCGGCTTGTTCGGCTTACGCACCCAAGGGCGCTTGTGTCCACCAGCCGCACTGTTGTCAGTATGGGAGGGCTTACCCATGGACTCTAACTGACGAAAAAAAACATTTTTTGCAGGAAAGGAAGGACCCGGTTTACGGCGGGCCTCCTTACCCTTGATAGTCTGAGGAAGAAGAGTACTTTTACCTCCCGTGACATCCTTGATGATGTCATCCAGAGCAGCACCGAAAAGTCTACCACCCTTAAATGGCAGATCCGTCAGGAGCTTCTTAGAGGATAGGTCAGCAGACCAGCATTTCAACCAGATAAGACGACGCAATACCACCGCAGAGACAGAGGCCCTGGATATTAAAGGGGCCGTGTCCAACGTGGCGTCGCACACATATATCAGGCCCTGCACCATCTGGTGGGCCAGAGCAATAGTGTCTGGAGGAAGATTATACTTCTGTACAGTCTGGTGCAAAATTTTTGCCCATTGCGTAAGTGTCTGAGACACAAGGGTCGCCGCTACAACAGGCCGTAAGGCGGATCCCAACAAGGCAAACATGGCTCTGCTCACCACTTCTGACCTCCTGTCAGTGGGGTCCTTAAATGCAGGAGTCCCCTCCATCAGGAGAGTGGTGGCCTTGTATAAACGGGCGACCGGAGGGTCGACCACTGGGGGAGAAGCCCACTTTTTAAGTAGGGCGTCTTCAAAGTGGTATCTGATAGACAAACGCTGCGGGACCATAAAAGTCTTCTGTGGCTTTTCCCAGACCTGATCAAAGAAAGATGTATATGGAAAAACCTTTTTAGAAGGCTTGGCCTTAAAAGAACCAAAGGAGACTACCTCCGACTGAGGTTCTGCAGCCGCAGCATCCAGCTTGAGAGTGTCCCTCACAGCATCAATGAGTTCACTAACAAGCGCCCTGTCATTTACTGACTCAGAACTTGAGTCTTCCTCACAAGGAATGTCCTGTTCAAAACCATCAAAATATTCAGAGCTAGGGTCCTGAGCGGCAGTAGCTAGGCCCATATCTGAATCAGCACACTCCCCTTGTGGAGATAAAGTGGGGAGAGGGCGCTTTTTTGCTCCCTTGCGCTCGCACACCGCTTCCATCCTGGTCAGAAATGTTTCCAGGACTGCCGACAACTGGTCCATAGGGACCGCAGGTGCTGGCGCACTGCCTGTTGCCTCTGACATGTAAGGGGAAGCTGGTGACACTGACTCCATACTGTCCCTCTCTGAGACTCCTCAGAAAAAAAGTCCACCCACAGGCTGTGCTGACTGAGTAGGGGAATGCCCAGGGGACTCACCAACCCGGACCAGGACCTCTCGGTTCCGCTGCCTTGTCTCTCTCTGTGCCGCGCTGTATCAGCGTGAGTGAGCTGAGAGAGTGAGGAGATTTGCGCCATTCCCAGTAGTGATAGAGGCCAAACAAGTGTTTGAAAAGCGCGCAGCTTCAAGAAAATGGCTGCTGCAATGTGCTCAGGCAATCCACGGCAAGATGGCCGCCAATGTAAAGTAATGCACAAACACAAAACTTGGCCCAGGCCCCCAAAACTCACAAAAAACAGCAACAGCGATATGCAGACCAGCATGAGCCCCCCCCCCCAAGCACCCCACACAGCACAGCAATGGTGACAGAGTGACAATAAAAACAGGGGGAGACATGGAAAATCCCCCACACAGAGAAACACACCGCATGTACTCACCTGCAGGCAGGAGAGACTACTTACCCATCCCCTGAGGGACCCACTGGTGTGTTCCTGACAGGACTATCACAGTGCAGTACTGAGTAGCTGTCGGACCGGTCCACCGCGAAAGATACAGCAGGACTGTTCAATCTTGAGAGGACCGCAGAGCATGAAAGCCCACCGGCCACCCCTGGAGTCGTGGGGCATGTCGTGAACTGAGTCTCACGCACACAAGGCGAGGATCAGCACACTCAATGTTCGGACAGGGAAGACTACGAGGATATCTTGTACCCAACCTGTTGCCCAGTCAACAGTTGATAGAAGGTCTCAAAAATAAAATAAGAAAAAATTCAGCTCTGGCTTTTTAGAATGTATGTATAACATTTCACATTCTGCCTAGGTCTTCTCCTGCAAGCAGGGACATAACCCACGGGTAAAGTGACGCTGTGTCAGTCCATGGAGGATAAGAGAAAAGATTACTGCTGTTCAAGCTTTGATCACCTTCTTCTCGGAAGGTGATCATGAAAGAGGTTGAATCTGTCCTTGGGGACAAAGAGCAGTGTTTAGCCCATATTGGACCTCAAGTATCGCTAAGAATTCTCCAAAGGCAAAGGCTGTGTGGAATCGGGACATACAGTAGTGAGGGTTTGTTTCAGCCAGGTGGCTTCCTGGCATCAGTGGACATAAGAATGCATACCTATGTGTCCCAGTCTTCCCTGTTAATCGTTGTGGTAGAAAAGCAGCATTTTCAGTTGTGGCCCTGGCATTCATCAACTGGTCCATGGCATGCAGGGTATTCTTGAAGATTTGGTTTCTTATTCTGGGCCCCTTAAGGGTCCAGGGAGTACCAACCTTGGGGTACACTGTTTAGAAAGCAATCACTTAATTATCTGTAATACAATGCATCTCTCATGGTATGCACTCTGAAGAAGCTGGCTGGATGCTCAATCTCCAGAATATAGCTTTGTGCCAATGCATCATGTAGACTAGTGTCCGAGTCTTGTCCTGGACATGGTCTAGGAGAAGGTGATTCTTCCTCCAGAGTAATGTGAAGTTTTAAGGAACACAGAGATGTCCCTAAATTTGTTTCTCTATGAGGCTATTGACACAGAACGGTCACTTTATTCAAGATGGTTTCCTTTGCTTGGTTCTTTTTCAGAACTTTGCAAACGGAATGTCTGGTTAGCTGGCAAAGTTCTCTATGTATTTTTGCCTTCCCTCCAGTAGAGTTTTTTTTTTGCTCCTGTTACACAAGACTCCAAGTGGAGGGAACATTAGTGATTTTGGTTACACTAGCTTGGGCCAGAAGAAATTGGTATTCCGTCATCATGTACATGTCCATGGACGGTCCTTGGCCTGTTCCAGCTCGTTCAGATTCTCGCGCAGAGACTGATTTTCCATTTTTCTTTATGGTTGTTGGCTTTAGTGGCTTGGCTGTTAAAGTTTGGAAAGATGGTGGATTTTTTTTATTTTGTCCGTCTGAAGGACCAAGGGAGGGTCAAGCAGCTACTAGGTCAACTAATACCCGCTTATTTGTAAGCTTGTTTCTGAAGCCTTTGGTTTGAAAGAAAGGCTCCAACATTCCGGTGACAGAATGTTCTACCAGGAGTATTGGTGCCTCCTGGGCTGTCTGTCATCAGGCTTCAGTGATTCAAGTATGCAAAGCTGCAACATGGCCATTTCAGTTGACACCTTGCTAGGTTTTAAAAGAAGCATGTAGCAGCCGCTGAGCATGCTGCACTGGTTGCCGTATTGTTGAAGGCTACTGTATAGATTCTTTTTGGCCCATCAGTGGTTGCTGTGTATCCCTCCCCTAATGAGCATTGCTTTGGGACATCCCCATGAGTAAACAAATATGATGGCTCTCTCTGTGTCCCATGATGTAAGATAAAGAAAACTGGATTTCGTCCCTGCCTACAAAATCTGTTTCTCCCATCTGTGGTGGTTCACTGCTTGATATAAAACTGAGCTACTTCCTGCATGGGTAGAGTTATATAGGGGAGAACATTCCTGTCTTTTCTTGCCAGTGTCCAATCACTTGTAGGTGG